>CM041779.1:118893337-119368326 GCA_023374045.1 Limonium bicolor | reverse complement strand
TCCATTTCGGTGCCATGGAGATTTACCATTGAAGGAGCTTGAGCTCATCTTTTCACACCTTGTTGTTCTCCTTTGCTTTAAGGTAAGGAAACTCAAAGAAAAACTTCATTTCCTTTTGTTTTCATAAGTAGCCGAAATCACCTTCTTCATGGTGTTTTCTTTTGCTTTGTTTTAGCTTCATTCCAATCATTCAAGGGCTTGGTGGAAACCTCTCTTGTTACATATTCAAGTTCTCTTTCAAATTCTAAGGTAAACTTCTATTTTAAGTGTTTAGAACACTTATGTAATTTAGGGTTTATATGTGAGTTTAAGTATGAAACTTAATGCTCATTACCCTTATATGTATATTGATTAGAAAGTTGACAAGTGATCAAACTCCTTGCTGATTTTCGGTTCAAGGAAACAAGAAAGAAGTTTGAGAGGAAAAGAGGTAAACAAACTATCTCAATGTAGTTTAAATGCCTTAGGAAAAGTGAGCTTGATTTGCTTAATAAAATACCTAAGGAGCCAATGGTGAATGACGTAGTAAAATGCTCTCAAGGAAACTATTAAAGGGCATATATGATGTTGAGTGTATTTGCAGGTCAAAGGCAATATATATGTGGGAAATTCAGTGTTTAAGGTTTATGTTATTTAAGGGCCTAAGAGCCATGTTATTTAAGGGCCTAAGTGCCAAGAAATTAAATTATACACTATATTGTGATGTAGTGTAAGTTCGGTGAAGTTTTGGGTGTGAGAAAGTTCTTGATGGATTTAGGTGTTCTTGAATGTTTAATGGTGAAAACTATGTGTTTTGGAGTGTTGATGTGCTAGGAGAACCCATGGCAAAATTTGGAAAATGTATAAGAAGTTCTAAGTGTTTTAAGTGAGTTTTGGTGAACTAGGAAGTGTTAGAAATGAGCAAGTGTTTTACTAGAGAGGAAAACATGTCTTAAAGTGTACTAGGATGCAATAAGGGTTTAGGCATTGTCATGGAGGATTTAGAATGCAAATGAGTGTTTGGGATACTTCAAAGTTTTGGTGAGAAAACATTTTAGGATAGTTGTTTTCATAGGTGGGAAACACCATTTAGAAACCTAGTAAGAAATGTTATAAGTGTTGGTAAATTTTGTAAGAAATTGAGTAACAAGTTAGACAAGGAACTAGGTGAGTTTAAGATGATATTTTGGCTTTAGAATATACCTAAGATCATTTGGGAAGTTTATACTTTTAATGGATGTGGAGAACCAGTGCAACAAGACTTAGAAAATGTTAAAATGTAAAATCTGTAGTAGTGGTCCGGGACTTAGGTCTTGGGTAATGTCCCGGACCATGCATTAAAAGAGGCCGAGAGTTTCTGAGGCATTGTGGTCCGGAACTTAGGTTTTGTACAAAGACCCGGACCCACCCCCTGTTTTACCCCGAGAGAATTTGCCTACATTGGTCCGGGACCTAGGACCTGTATGAAGTCCCGGACCACCCCATAAAAACAACCCGTGAGTTTTACAATGACAAGGTGGGACCTTAGATGGGGACCAAGTCCCGGACCACTCTAAAAATGTGATTTAAGGTTGGAAAATGATATCTAATGATGGGGATTGATAAGTAATGATGTTATAAGGTTGTTAAGGACATGTTAGGTGGGTTATAAAGACAATTAAGTGGGTGAAAAATTGTAATAAAATGTGAGAGTAAAACAAGTTTAAAATGTCGAGTTATTTAACTAGTTAACGGGGATAAGTTATGAGCATTAGACTTTAAACAATCATGTTACCCCGATGTTAATAAAAGTGAATGTAATATTACCAGTTGTTCGAGAATTGTTCGAGGAACATAAGTGGACATGATAGAGTGGACTCCGGTGACAGGTATGGTTTTCTTGCAACCTGTGTCCTACCGGATTACACCGGCTTGTATGCCAATGTGTTTTTCTGTATGTTTGCCACGTTATAAGATAAATCATGAAATGAGTTTATAGTCGTTATTGTTGTTGTGTGTTTGCGTACCGATACCGGTAACCTCGAATGCGCATGGAAGGCTAGTTAACCATTATTAGATAAACGTAAGAGAACGGTATCCGGTAATAACGTTTCCAACCTAAGGAACATTCTAACCACGGCTATGCGTGAGTTAGTTGTGTGATGTTATGTGTGATGTTTGCTGTAAATGTGTGACCCTCCTTTGTGTGATTAACTCAGTTGTAATACTGTATTGTGTGCTGATGTGATAGGTTCCACTGCGGTGTCTTTATCTGTGAATATTTATATATTATGGGGGGTGAGGAATCCGGTATTTCCGGTCGCGCGTTGTTTGGGAGTTGTTGTATATAGTTTCTTCAGCTTCCTCTCTGTTGGTTGTCTTCCTTCATTGGTCTTCGATCACCCCTGAGCTTAACCAAGGCTCTTGACTCACGTCTGTTGGGGTTTATGTATGTTGTGTTTGGATCACTAAATCCGATCCATCTTTATGTTAAGTTATCCATTCGTCATACAGGATGGTAACGAGTTATGTAAACGAGCTTAGCATGAGTTTGACAGCATCCTCTAGGCTCTCCCAGTGAACTAACTGTGTTTGGGGCGGTTCCTAAAGAGATCCGTACCCGTTATGTTATGTGTTATTGATGTACGAATGTTATTTGTGATGTGATGTTATATGTTGTTTGAATGTGAAATATGTGGATCATGGATATGAATCCCAGTTTCTAAAAGAGACGTTTATGGAAACCCGACTAGTGGGTAAGTGTCTTCTATTAAGGAAATAGCTCCATTAAGGGAGAAACACTCTAGGGTCAAAGAACACAAAGAGTGATTTATTAGGTGCAGATGTGTTGTCTGTATTTGTTGTGACCCCTGTTGTGGATTGTAGTGTGTTTTGTGTTATTGGTGTACATGCATGATTCAAATGTAATCAACCGCATGCTAAGACGACAAATAGTTGTGCGTGGCCCGGTAGCATGCGGGCTGAGGGATTACCATACCAGCAAAGGTGCTGAGCCCCTAGGGAGCCACCCTTTCTCTTCTTTTTCCTATTTCAGGTATAATGAGCTGGAAGCCGTTCGAGAGTAGGACGGGGTAGTCGTTTGCACATGGGTAGTCATTTAAGTTGTATATGTACAGTAGGTGTAGTAAGACCGAAATTGTTATCGGCATTAGTTTGTAAATACTCGGTACAGTTGGAAGGTCTATGTATGTTGTTGTTATTAATGGAAAGGGATAGTAATGTGTAGTCGCTCGGGAATCTAGTCCATCAAACCGATACAATGTATATGTAATAGCCTTGTTAGCCACGTGGGTGGTTAACGGCGTGTAACACCAACGAGTTAAGTAATGTGACGAAGTATGTTTTCCGCTGCAGTTTGTTGATAAGTTGTGTTGTTTGGGGTGTTACACCATGAGTTAATAATCCTAAAAGGGGATAAATTTACCATCTAAATCAATTAATTCCAGTACTAAATTCATAGTACAAGTGGGGGCGATTTTTGGGTCAAAAAGGTACCTAAAATCAGCATTTTTACCTTAAAACTTTCATCTTTTACCATGGTATAAATGTACCAATTAAATGCTGGAACCTATTACACATATTAGTATGGTCTTATTACAATATAGTGTGACAGGAATTAAAATAAAAATCAGTCCCATTGGACCTCCATGTTAGGCGCCATTTAGAGTCAAAATTGACTAGCTAGAAAATTGCTTAATAGATAATGACTCATCTTATCATGTATTATATGTTAATGTATTAAGCAAGTGCAGTCAATTAAGCCTCATAACCGTGTGACCTGCAAGAAAACAAAGAGAATTAGCTTTTGAAAAGCAAAGGAAATTAAATACATGGAAAGTAAAGCTAGACTACAATAATGTAAAGTTGCAAGAATAAAAAAAAACAGCCATGTTCTACCTATTAAGGCTGCCGATTTTTATGCATAAACAAGGGGAATTATTGCTGTCAATTAGTCAAAAGAAGACACTACCTAACAATGCATGATCCTTAGTCAAATAACATACAAAATCAATTGTCTTATACTACTAGTGTGGCCGATTTTAAGCAAGGAAATGAGGTTAGTTTGCCTTATTAAAATCTAGCTAAATTACCTATCAACCTAGACATGTTCTCTTGTCTTAAATTGTCAAACAATCGGCCACCTATCTATAGTATTATTACCGAAATCAAATGCCAAATGCATACTCCACTACCGATTTTATGCAAGTAAATAAGGTCTAAATTGCCTTACTAAAATCAAGCTAAATCATCTAGCTACCTAGCCATTATCTATTGTCTTCAATCATCAAAATTAGATGCTTATATTCTGCCCATGTTACCGTGAGATACAAAGACAAACAAGGAGAAAGCAATATTTAAATTGCTAAAGAAATACCTTGCATTTGTCCTCTTCTTTCATGTTGTCAAACAAGCTCCATTATTCTTGTCAATCAGCCGAATTGGTGCTCAATTATGGGCATATTCTTGACCCAAACAAACAACTAATAAACAAAGAAAAAGACTAAACAAATGGACAATCATTGTGTCAAATAATTTTGCCCTTGCCAAGCCTTATGTCTTACGTGAGTTTAGCTCATTCTTTCCCTTGCCATTCTCCATGGCCGATTGGTAAGGCTTCTCCACCCTCTCTTTTCTTCTCCATTTGACAATTAACTCCTTAGAGCTTCCAAGCTCCATTAATGGTGTTTTAAGTTCTAACATCAATTATGTGTAAATTCCTAGTTAAATCTCCTAAGTCTTGAAGCAAGAAATCATCCTAGCAAGCTTGCTATTTTCGCCAAGCTTAAGAACTCCAAGGAGGTTCCTAGATTCAACAACAACACAAGGAACAACAAGATCAAGTTAAGGTATAGTTTCATGTTGAAAATCCTAGGTAAATTCCTTAAGGTATTTTCGAAAATTATGAACTTCTAAACCAAGGTTCTCTTCATCATTTCATGAAGGAAATTTAGATCTACAATCATCTCAAGGTCTACCAAAAATTCCTTGAAAAAATCCTAATGTAAACTCTTGTAAAACTACTCCAAATCTTATTTATAAATTCTTGTTAGAAGTCTAACAAATGGATCTCCTAAATATTTATAAGGAGGCCGAAAGTTCTTCAAGAAAATATCATTGGAGAAGCTTGGAATTCAAGTACAAGAATTGTCTTGATTTAAGGAGTAAGTTGTTATAATTAAGGTTTATTAAGTTTGAGTTTGAATTAAGCTTCAAACTTTGGTATAAAAATTATGTATAAATCCTAACTAAATTAAGGCCAAAAATCATAGGTTAAAATATCAAGGAAAAATAATTTATAACATATAAGGTAAGATTATTACCTTAAGGTATAAGTTGGTGTCACAAAAATTTATTAAGATGCATATATATATGCAAACCGAAATATCTAAGAGTTATTTGCTCTATTTTGAGATTATAATCATTCTAAGTCATTAGCATAATTTTTAGAAGTGTTATATGGCTTATATACATTTATATGTATTTATTATAAAGTTTAAATCAAGTTTTGGAAACTATATGGTAAAATATATCAAGGCCGAGAATAAAAGGGTATTATTTGGTAATTTTTTGAAATATACAAGTATATTAACCTATATTATAAATTTTGGGAATATTAAAAATAGCTACAAGTATTTAAATGGCTAGTTTTATTAAGTTATGTGGCTAAAATGTAAATTTTGAAAATTGGTGTGCTAAATATAAAGGCCGAGAGCTTAAGGATTAATTTGGTATAATTATGGTATAATATAAGGTAGGAATTAATATTATGAACTTTGTGAATTTAAATAAGTGGTTAAGTGTCAAAATAACATTTTATAAAGTGTGGGACTATTTGTAAAATATTGGAAACTATGGTGTATGGCCGAGAATTACATATGAATTTATGGGTATATTAAAGTATTAATTTGAAATTAAGTCTTGGTCAAAGTGTTTGACCAAAAACTTTGGGTTAAATGATTTATGACATAAAATATTAAGTTTATAAAAGTTTGGGGTGAATATGTGAATTATGAAAGTATAGGTATAATCCGAATTGTTTAAAGGGCACAAATATAACTTGTGAATTATATGGGTCTTTTCGGAATTAAAGATAATTAAATATTAATAACTTAGTTCATAAGATAATATGCAACTTATATAAAGTTTTGGGGTTAAAGGTGTAAATATAGAAAACTATATGTTGAAACCGAAAAGTCTATGGGCTTAATTAGTAAATTATAAAAGTTGGTGAGATTTATTGTAATTACCGAAAATTAGTAAGAGTGTTTTGGTAAATTATAAAAGTAAGTGGTTAATTGATAATTTACAAGTTAATGTGGTCATTTGGTAATTTATAAGGATAATATTTGTTTTTGCAATTTCCGAAAGGTAATATGGATAATTGGTGAATTATAAAATTTATATGGTTATTTGGTAATTTTATAAAGGTTGTTGGTACAAAATATAAATACCGAATTAAGTATGGTTGGTTTTAAACTTAATAAAGAAAGGAATTAAAACCAAGTAATATAATGTACTATGGTATGTTACTGAAATACCCCAAACTTAGATATGGTGTTTAAATGATAACTAAGATATAAGGGGGCTAAATAATGCCTTAGAAACATTAAAAACATTTCTAATCAAAGAAAATATAAGGAAACATCAAAGAGCAGTTTTAACAAAAACGTGCTCTAAGCTTGGAGGGACTTTGGAGAGTACCCAAATATTGTTCTAAGACCTTAGTAATATCCTAATGGTCATTTTAAATCAATACCAAAGAAAACCAAGCTTGAAAACAAGTTAAAACACAAAATGTGCTTTAAGGAGTCTTAAAGCACGTTTTTTGAAAAATTGTCTTGTAAATGATTTGAATGGCTAAATGTACATCATTACTCTTTAATTAACATGTGTACTATATAGTATCACATTTGGAAGTCTATATCAATGGGATGAGCTCCCTCGCTCTACGCCCCCTGTTTGTCCACCTTTCTTTTCATTCGCGACTGGGGCCTTAAAGCTGTTCATTAACTCTTTGGCCTTATTCTTCTCTATCTCGGACTTAAGGAAGTCATGGATCATCTATGCCAATTCTCCATGTGTCTTGGGCGCTTTGGTTGCTATTTTTCCAGCAAGCCGTGGTGGAGCCAGACCATTGCCAAAAGCTTTGATCAAGATCTTCTCATCGATGTCGTCGATCTTCGCCACTTACCTATGAAAGCGCTCGTTGTACTCTTTTCACAGACTCCTCCCTTTTTTCTGCTGCACATCCATGAGCTCTATTGTTTCTCTTTTTACTTTCTTGCTTGCGGTGAAATACTGTTGGAATTCCTCCGTCAGTTGCTTGAAACTGGTGATGGATTGAGGAGGTCTGGTGGAGATCCAGCTTAAATCCCTTTTAGAGAGCGTCCCTAGGAACAAATTGCACAGGGCGAGGGAGATGATCCCCTGCGTATTCATGGCGAACATGAATTTCTTGATATGCTTATCCGGATCCCCTGTACCATCATACTTCTTGACAACGGGAGCAACAAAATGCGAGGAAGCTTAGCCCTCCGAATCTTCTCGGAAAATGGATATAGGCTCATGTCGATGGAGTCGTCTTCCTCCTCTTTGATGGCGATCAGAGCTTCCCCTTGGGTTTCCTTCTTCCCACCGTAGCTTCCCTCAGAATCCTGATTCTTCAGGAATTCGATCGCCTCGGACATTTCTTCCCATTTCTGTTGGTAGTCCTCATCCCTTTGCATCAATTCTTGTTGCAGAAGCTCATTCCCCTCCATGATCCTTTCGTCGATCGCCCTGGTCAGGGTCTTCACATTTCCTCCAGATCCTTCTTGGAGATGGAACTCGCAGTGCATCAGAGACAATCGGATCAGTGTTTCCGTCGTTGGTTTATGGAGCCTTCCTTGTCCTAGGAGCCATTTCGCACCTAAAACCTACACAAACACAATTCTCAATCTCAGATTTATTAATTCTGCACATCACGCATTCTCGAGTTGGATTCATGGTTGCTATATCTGAGTTGTTCGATTCCCACAGACGGCACCAAAATGAAATAGTCGATTCCCTATCCTTAATGACCTATTCCCCTGTTCGATTGCTAGCCTATGGTCTACGTCCAAGTGCTCTTGAAATACCCCTAACCTTTAAATAATTAAATAATGATAAATATAAATTTATTTAGGGGATTATTAAACCCTAAGAAAGTATATAAACAATTGGGCGTTAAAACGCACCTAAACTCCTTAAGGTCAAAAACGAGCGCTAAAGCCCGACCTTAAGCTAAACAAGTTATATAAGCTATAAACTTCATATGAAGTTAATCAAGGATCATTATGTGACCCTTATAATACAGGACCTCATCTAAAACTGAGTAAAAATACAAAAGGCTCGGGAGTTCCTTTAAAGGCCCTTAAGGCCCGAAAGTCCCGGAAATACTTAAGAGGATGAAGTAAAGCATTACACTTCATTCCAAATGCACCATAACACTCTATAAGATATACAAGATGAAATCCTCAAGATAAATTCTCAGTTAAACACAGAGTGCTAGGAGATGCCTTATGGGGGCCCCATAAACCCCCGGGAATGCCCAGGAGGAGTGCCGAGGTGGCACGAACTCCTATAAAACTCATTCTTAGAGTTCCTAACATCATTATTCAACATTATAAGGAGAATGCACGAGCTACTTTCTCAAAAATAAACAAAGTGCTCGGACGAATTTCTTAACGCTCCTTTTTGCCCGGTTAGCCCGAGAGTTGTGTTCAGAGTTGATATAACCCCATATAACTCAATGTAACACCTTAAAATATTATTATTGACTATAAACAATGTCAATAAACACTTAGAACTCATAGTGACTAATTAATTTTCAGAAAATCCTTAAAGCACATAAACGCACCTTCGGGTGTCACAAAAATGCGTTTTACGCAATTGCCTTGAAGTTTTTGAGGAGCCATGTGAAATACCCCAAACCTTGATATGTTGTTAAAATGTAAAACTATGATATTTAAAGGCTAAAAAGTGCCTTAGAAGCATCAGTGTACAATTTAAACCATAATAAAAACAATAAAGTACCATAAATACAGTTTGAGCAAAAACATGCTCTAAGCTTGGAGTGAGCTTTTAGGACCCAAAGAGCCTACCAAGACTTAATAATATTCAATTATGATTTAATAAGGCTAATTAAGTCCTTAGGAAACCTTGGTAGACAATTAAACCAAACAAAACACAAATTAATACCTTAAAGTCAATATGGGCAAAAATGTGCTCTAAGCTTGGGATAAGTTTGTATAAGACCTAAAGGTCATACCTATACCTTAATTATGTGTTAATGAACATATTAAACCAATTACTAAAGAAAACCAAGCTTGAAAACAAGTTAAAACACAAAATGTGCTTTAAGGAGCCTTAAAGCACATTTTTGAAAAGTTGTCTTGTAAATGAGTTTTGAGTGGCTAAATGACCATCATTACTCTTTAATTAATATGTGTACTACTTAGTATCACATTAGGAAGTCTAAATCAATGAGAAATCAAAAATTTCACAAATATGTGCCTTAGTTTGTGAATAGTAACAAAAATAAGCTAGTTTACAATATAAGTCAACATAAGTTGTCTTGTTGGTCAACAAAGACCATGACTTAGCCTAAAAAACTAAGGGGGCCGGTTTTCATGAGTGACTCACCACACCTAAACAAATAAATAAGTTAAGTAAATGATAAAGCAAAAGTCACTATTTGCTTTTAGCTTAAATATCTCCAAAAGCAAGTTTCCTTCTCATTCTCTCCTTTCCCTCTTCATTTCCCACGGTCTCCAATCTTCTCCTTCCTTCTCCATCGGTTATGCTACAGAAATTCACCATTTCTTAACTTCCATAGCTTATATCTCCTAGCTCCCTTTGCCAAATCAAAAACCAAGACCACCATGCTCTTAGTCTTGCCAAGCTCTTCAATTCTATCTTTTCAAATCTTCAAAATCTCCATTTCGGTGCCATGGAGATTCACCATTGAAGGAGCTTGAGCTCATCTTTTCACACCTTGTTGTTCTCCTTTGCTTTAAGGTAAGGAAACTCAAAGAAAAACTTCATTTCCTTTTGTTTTCATAAGTGACCGAAATCACCTTCTTCATGGTGTTTTCTTTTGCTTTGTTTTAGCTTCATTCCAATCATTCAAGGGCTTGGTGGAAACCTCTCTTGTTACATATTCAAGTTCTCTTTCAAATTCTAAGGTAAACTTCTATTTTAAGTGTTTAGAACACTTATGTAATTTAGGGTTTATATGTGAGTTTAAGTATGAAACTTAATGCTCATTACCCTTATATGTATATTGATTAGAAAGTTGACAAGTGATCAAACTCCTTGCTGATTTTCGGTTCAAGGAAACAAGAAAGAAGTTTGAGAGGAAAAGAGGTAAACAAACTATCTCAATGTAGTTTAAATGCCTTAGGAAAAGTGAGCTTGATTTGCTTAATAAAATACCTAAGGAGCCAATGGTGAATGACGTAGTAAAATGCTCTCAAGGAAACTATTAAAGGGCATATATGATGTTGAGTGTATTTGCAGGTCAAAGGCAATATATATGTGGGAAATTCAGTGTTTAAGGTTTATGTTATTTAAGGGCCTAAGAGCCATGTTATTTAAGGGCCTAAGTGCCAAGAAATTAAATTATACACTATATTGTGATGTAGTGTAAGTTCGGTGAAGTTTTGGGTGTGAGAAAGTTCTTGATGGATTTAGGTGTTCTTGAATGTTTAATGGTGAAAACTATGTGTTTTGGAGTGTTGATGTGCTAGGAGAACCCATGGCAAAATTTGGAAAATGTATAAGAAGTTCTAAGTGTTTTAAGTGAGTTTTGGTGAACTAGGAAGTGTTAGAAATGAGCAAGTGTTTTACTAGAGAGGAAAACATGTCTTAAAGTGTACTAGGATGCAATAAGGGTTTAGGCATTGTCATGGAGGATTTAGAATGCAAATGAGTGTTTGGGATACTTCAAAGTTTTGGTGAGAAAACATTTTAGGATAGTTGTTTTCATAGGTGGGAAACACCATTTAGAAACCTAGTAAGAAATGTTATAAGTGTTGGTAAATTTTGTAAGAAATTGAGTAACAAGTTAGACAAGGAACTAGGTGAGTTTAAGATGATATTTTGGCTTTAGAATATACCTAAGATCATTTGGGAAGTTTATACTTTTAATGGATGTGGAGAACCAGTGCAACAAGACTTAGAAAATGTTAAAATGTAAAATCTGTAGTAGTGGTCCGGGACTTAGGTCTTGGGTAATGTCCCGGACCATGCATTAAAAGAGGCCGAGAGTTTCTGAGGCATTGTGGTCCGGAACTTAGGTTTTGTACAAAGACCCGGACCCACCCCCTGTTTTACCCCCGAGAGAATTTGCCTACATTGGTCCGGGACCTAGGACCTGTATGAAGTCCCGGACCACCCCATAAAAACAACCCGTGAGTTTTACAATGACAAGGTCCGGGACCTTAGATGGGGACCAAGTCCCGGACCACTCTAAAAATGTGATTTAAGGTTGGAAAATGATATCTAATGATGGGGATTGATAAGTAATGATGTTATAAGGTTGTTAAGGACATGTTAGGTGGGTTATAAAGACAATTAAGTGGGTGAAAAATTGTAATAAAATGTGAGAGTAAAACAAGTTTAAAATGTCGAGTTATTTAACTAGTTAACGGGGATAAGTTATGAGCATTAGACTTTAAACAATCATGTTACCCCGATGTTAATAAAAGTGAATGTAATATTACCAGTTGTTCGAGAATTGTTCGAGGAACATAAGTGGACATGATAGAGTGGACTCCGGTGACAGGTATGGTTTTCTTGCAACCTGTGTCCTACCGGATTACACCGGCTTGTATGCCAATGTGTTTTTCTGTATGTTTGCCACGTTATAAGATAAATCATGAAATGAGTTTATAGTCGTTATTGTTGTTGTGTGTTTGCGTACCGATACCGGTAACCTCGAATGCGCATGGAAGGCTAGTTAACCATTATTAGATAAACGTAAGAGAACGGTATCCGGTAATAACGTTTCCAACCTAAGGAACATTCTAACCACGGCTATGCGTGAGTTAGTTGTGTGATGTTTGTGTGATGTTTGCTGTAAATGTGTGACCCTCCTTTGTGTGATTAACTCAGTTGTAATACTGTATTGTGTGCTGATGTGATAGGTTCCACTGCGGTCTTTATCTGTGAATATTTATATATTATGGGGGTGAGGAATCCGGTATTTCCGGTCGCGCGTTGTTTGGGAGTTGTTGTATATAGTTTCTTCAGCTTCCTCTCTGTTGGTTGTCTTCCTTCATTGGTCTTCGATCACCCCTGAGCTTATCCAAGGCTCTTGACTCACGTCTGTTGGGGATTATGTATGTTGTGTTTGGATCACTAAATCCGATCCATCTTTATGTTAAGTTATCCATTCGTCTAACAGGATGGTAACGAGTTATGTAAACGAGCTTAGCATGAGTTTGACAGCATCCTCTAGGCTCTCCCAGTGAACTAACTGTGTTTGGGGCGGTTCCTAAAGAGATCCGTACCCGTTATGTTATGTGTTATTGATGTACCAATGTTATTTGTGATGTGATGTTATATGTTGTTTGAATGTGAAATATGTGGATCATGGATATGAATCCCAGTTTCTAAAAGAGACGTTTATGGAAACCCGACTAGTGGGTAAGTGTCTTCTATTAAGGAAATAGCTCCATTAAGGGAGAAACACTCTAGGGTCAAAGAACACAAAGAGTGATTTATTAGGTGCAGATGTGTTGTCTGTATTTGTTGTGACCCCTGTTGTGGATTGTAGTGTGTTTTGTGTTATTGGTGTACATGCATGATTCAAATGTAATCAACCGCATGCTAAGACGACAAATAGTTGTGCGTGGCCCGGTAGCATGCGGGCTGAGGGATTACCATACCAGCAAAGGTGCTGAGCCCCTAGGGGCCACCCTTTCTCTTCTTTTTCCTATTTCAGGTATAATGAGCTGGAAGCCGTTCGAGAGTAGGACGGGGTAGTCGTTTGCACATGGGTAGTCATTTAAGTTGTATATGTACAGTAGGTGTAGTAAGACCGAAATTGTTATCGGCATTAGTTTGTAAATACTCGGTACAGTTGGAAGGTCTATGTATGTTGTTGTTAAATGGAAAGGGATAGTAATGTGTAGTCGCTCGGGAATCTAGTCCATCAAACCGATACAATGTATATGTAATAGCCTTGTTAGCCACGTGGGTGGTTAACGGCGTGTAACACCAACGAGTTAAGTAATGTGACGAAGTATGTTTTCCGCTGCAGTTTGTTGATAAGTGTGTTGTTGTTAGTTGGGGTGTTACACCATGAGTTAATAATCCTAAAAGGGGATAAATTTACCATCTAAATCAATTAATTCCAGTACTAAATTCATAGTACAAGTGGGGGCGATTTTTGGGTCAAAAAGGTACCTAAAATCAGCATTTTTACCTTAAAACTTTCATCTTTTACCATGGTATAAATGTACCAATTAAATGCTGGAACCTATTACACATATTAGTATGGTCTTAGTACAATATAGTGTGACAGGAATTAAAATAAAAATCAGTCCCATTGGACCTCCATGTTAGGCGCCATTTAGAGTCAAAATTGACTAGCTAGAAAATTGCTTAATAGATAATGACTCATCTTATCATGTATTATATGTTAATGTATTAAGCAAGTGCAGTCAATTAAGCCTCATAACCGTGTGACCTGCAAGAAAACAAAGAGAATTAGCTTTTGAAAAGCAAAGGAAATTAAATACATGGAAAGTAAAGCTAGACTACAATAATGTAAAGTTGCAAGAATAAAAAAAACAGCCATGTTCTACCTATTAAGGCTGCCGATTTTTATGCATAAACAAGGGGAATTATTGCTGTCAATTAGTCAAAAGAAGACACTACCTAACAATGCATGATCCTTAGTCAAATAACAACAAAATCAATTGTCTTATACTACTAGTGTGGCCGATTTTAAGCAAGGAAATGAGGTTAGTTTGCCTTATTAAAATCTAGCTAAATTACCTATCAACCTAGACATGTTCTCTTGTCTTAAATTGTCAAACAATCGGCCACCTATCTATAGTATTATTACCGAAATCAAATGCCAAATGCATACTCCACTACCGATTTTATGCAAGTAAATAAGGTCTAAATTGCCTTACTAAAATCAAGCTAAATCATCTAGCTACCTAGCCATTATCTATTGTCTTCAATCATCAAAATTAGATGCTTATATTCTGCCCATGTTACCGTGAGATACAAAGACAAACAAGGAGAAAGCAATATTTAAATTGCTAAAGAAATACCTTGCATTTGTCCTCTTCTTTCATGTTGTCAAACAAGCTCCATTATTCTTGTCAATCAGCCGAATTGGTGCTCAATTATGGGCATATTCTTGAGCCAAACAAACAACTAATAAACAAAGAAAAAGACTAAACAAATGGACAATCATTGTGTCAAATAATTTTGCCCTTGCCAAGCCTTATGTCTTACGTGAGTTTAGCTCATTCTTTCCCTTGCCATTCTCCATGGCCGATTGGTAAGGCTTCTCCACCCTCTCTTTTCTTCTCCATTTGACAATTAACTCCTTAGAGCTTCCAAGCTCCATTAATGGTGTTTTAAGTTCTAACATCAATTATGTGTAAATTCCTAGTTAAATCTCCTAAGTCTTGAAGCAAGAAATCATCCTAGCAAGCTTGCTATTTTCGCCAAGCTTAAGAACTCCAAGGAGGTTCCTAGATTCAACAACAACACAAGGAACAACAAGATCAAGTTAAGGTATAGTTTCATGTTGAAAATCCTAGGTAAATTCCTTAAGGTATTTTCGAAAATTATGAACTTCTAAACCAAGGTTCTCTTCATCATTTCATGAAGGAAATTTAGATCTACAATCATCTCAAGGTCTACCAAAAATTCCTTGAAAAAATCCTAATGTAAACTCTTGTAAAACTACTCCAAATCTTATTTATAAATTCTTGTTAGAAGTCTAACAAATGGATCTCCTAAATATTTATAAGGAGGCCGAAAGTTCTTCAAGAAAATATCATTGGAGAAGCTTGGAATTCAAGTACAAGAATTGTCTTGATTTAAGGAGTAAGTTGTTATAATTAAGGTTTATTAAGTTTGAGTTTGAATTAAGCTTCAAACTTTGGTATAAAAATTATGTATAAATCCTAACTAAATTAAGGCCAAAAATCATAGGTTAAAATATCAAGGAAAAATAATTTATAACATATAAGGTAAGATTATTACCTTAAGGTATAAGTTGGTGTCACAAAAATTTATTAAGATGCATATATATATGCAAACCGAAATATCTAAGAGTTATTTGCTCTATTTTGAGATTATAATCATTCTAAGTCATTAGCATAATTTTTAGAAGTGTTATATGGCTTATATACATTTATATGTATTTATTATAAAGTTTAAATCAAGTTTTGGAAACTATATGGTAAAATATATCAAGGCCGAGAATAAAAGGGTATTATTTGGTAATTTTTGAAATATACAAGTATATTAACCTATATTATAAATTTTGGGAATATTAAAAATAGCTACAAGTATTTAAATGGCTAGTTTATTAAGTTATGTGGCTAAAATGTAAATTTTGAAAAGATTGGTGTGCTAAATATAAAGGCCGAGAGCTTAAGGATTAATTTGGTATAATTATGGTATAATATAAGGTAGGAATTAATATTATGAACTTTGGTGAATTTAAATAAGTGGTTAAGTGTCAAAATAACATTTTATAAAGTGTGGGGACTATTTTGTAAATATTGGAAACTATGGTGTATGGCCGAGAATTACATATGAATTTATGGGTATATTAAAGTATTAATTATGAAATTAAGTCTTGGTCAAAGTGTTGACCAAAAACTTTGGGTTAAAATGATTTATGACATAAAATATTAAGTTTATAAAAGTTTTGGGGTGAATATGTGAATTATGAAAGTATAGGTATAATACCGAATTGTTTAAAGGGCACAAATATAACTTGTGAATTTATATGGGTCTTTTCGGAATTAAAGATAATTAAATATTAAAACTATAGTTCATAAGATAATATGCAACTTATATAAAGTTTTGGGGTTAAAGGTGTAAATATAGAAAACTATATGTTGAAACCGAAAAGTCTATGGGCTTAATTAGTAAATTATAAAAGTTGGTGAGATTAATTTGTAATTACCGAAAATTAGTAAGAGTGTTTGGTAAATTATAAAAGTAAGTGGTTAATTGATAATTTACAAGTTAATGTGGTCATTTGGTAATTTATAAGGATTAATATATTTGTTTTGCAATTTCCGAAAGGTAATATGGATAATTGGTGAATTATAAAATTATATGGTTATTTGGTAATTTATAAAGGTTGTTGGGTACAAAATATAAATACCGAATTAGTATGGTTGGTTTTATAACTTAATAAAGAAAGGAATTAAAACCAAATAATATAATGTACTATGGTATGTTACTGAAATACCCCAAACTTAGATATGGTGTTTAAATGATAAACTAAGATATAAGGGGGCTAAATAATGCCTTAGAAACATTAAGAAACATTTCTAATCAAAGAAAATATAAGGAAACATCAAAAGAGCAGTTTTAACAAAAACGTGCTCTAAGCTTGGAGGGACTTGGGAGAGTACCCAAATATTGTTCTAAGACCTTAGTAATATCCTAATGGTCATTTTAAATCAATTACCAAAGAAAACCAAGCTTGAAAACAAGTTAAAACACAAAATGTGCTTTAAGGAGTCTTAAAGCACGTTTTTGAAAAATTGTCTTGTAAATGAGTTTTGAATGGCTAAATGTACATCATTACTCTTTAATTAACATGTGTACTATATAGTATCACATTTGGAAGTCTATATCAATGGGATGAGCTCCCGGTCGCTACGCCCCCTGTTTGTCCACCTTTCTTTTCATTCGCGACTGGGGCCTTAAAGCTGTTCATTAACTCTTTGGCCTTATTCTTCTCTATCTCGGACTTAAGGAAGTCATGGATCATCTATGCCAATTCTCCATGTGTCTTGGGCGCTTTGGTTGCTATTTTTCCAGCAAGCCGTGGTGGAGCCAGACCATTGCCAAAAGCTTTGATCAAGATCTTCTCATCGATGTCGTCGATCTTCGCCACTTACCTATGAAAGCGCTCGTTGTACTCTTTTCACAGACTCCCCTTTTTTCTGCTGCACATCCATGAGCTCTATTGTTTCTCTTTTTACTTTCTTGCTTGCGGTGAAATACTGTTGGAATTCCTCCGTCAGTTGCTTGAAACTGGTGATGGATTGAGGAGGTCTGGTGGAGATCCAGCTTAAATCCCTTTTAGAGAGCGTCCCTAGGAACAAATTGCACAGGGCGAGGGAGATGATCCCCTGCGTATTCATGGCGAACATGAATTTCTTGATATGCTTATCCGGATCCCCTGTACCATCATACTTCTTGACAACGGGAGCAACAAAATGCGGAGGAAGCTTAGCCCTCCGAATCTTCTCGGAAAATGGATATAGGCTCATGTCGATGGAGTCGTCTTCCTCCTCTTTGATGGCGATCAGAGCTTCCCCTTGGGTTTCCTTCTTCCCACCGTTGCTTCCCTCAGAATCCTGATTCTTCAGGAATTCGATCGCCTCGGACATTTCTTCCCATTTCCGTTGGTAGTCCTCATCCCTTTGCATCAATTCCTGTTGCAGAAGCTCATTCCCCTCCATGATCCTTTCGTCGATCGCCCTGGTCAGGGTCTTCAGCATTTCCTCCAGATCCTTCTTGGAGATGGAACTCGCAGCTGCATCAGAGACAATCGGATCAGTGTTTCCGTCGTTGGTTTATGGAGCCTTCCTTGTCCTAGGAGCCATTTCGCACCTAAAACCTACACAAACACAATTCTCAATCTCAGATTTATTAATTCTGCACATCACGCATTCTCGAGTTGGATTCATGGTTGCTATATCTGAGTTGTTCGATTCCCACAGACGGCACCAAAATGAAATAGTCGATTCCCTATCCTTAATGACCTATTCCCCTGTTCGATTGCTAGCCTATGGTCTACGTCCAAGTGCTCTTGAAATACCCCTAACCTTTAAATAATTAAATAATGATAAATATAAATATTATTTAGGGGATTATTAAACCCTAAGAAAGTATATAAACAATTGGGCGTTAAAACGCACCTAAACTCCTTAAGGTCAAAAACGAGCGCTAAAGCCTGACCTTAAGCTAAACAAGTTATACAAGCTATAAACTTCATATGAAGTTAATCAAGGATCATTATGTGACCCTTATAATACAGGACCTCATCTAAAACTGAGTAAAAATACAAAAGGCTCGGGAGTTCCTTTAAAGGCCCTTAAGGCCCGAAAGTCCCGGAAATACTTAAGAGGATGAAGTAAAGCATTACACTTCATTCCAAATGCACCATAACACTCTATAAGATATACAAGATGAAATCCTCAAGATAAATTCTCAGTTAAACGCAGAGTGCTAGGAGATGCCTTATGGGGGCCCCATAAACCCCCGGGAATGCCCAGGAGGAGTGCCGAGGTGGCACGAACTCCTATAAAATTCATTCTTAGAGTTCCTAAATCATTATTCAACATTATAAGGAGAATGCATGAGCTACTTTCTCAAAAATAAACAAAGTTCTCGGACGAATTTCTTAACGCTCCTTTTTGCCCGGTTAGCCCGAGAGTTGTGTTTAGAGTTGATATAACCCCATATAACTCAATGTAACACCTTAAAATATTATTATTGACTATAAACAATGTCAATAAACACTTAGAACTCATAGTGACTAATTAATTTTCAGAAAATCCTTAAAGCACATAAACGCACCTTCGGGTGTCACAAAAATGCGTTTTACGCAATTGCCTTGAAGTTTTTGAGGAGCCATGTGAAATACCCCAAACCTTGATATGTTGTTAAAATGTAAAACTATGATATTTAAAGGCTAAAAAGTGCCTTAGAAGCATCAGTGTACAATTTAAACCATAATAAAAACAATAAAGTACCATAAATACAGTTTGAGCAAAAACATGCTCTAAGCTTGGAGTGAGCTTCGTTAGGACCCAAAGAGCCTACCAAGACTTAATAATATTCAATTATGATTTAATAAGGCTAATTAAGTCCTTATGAAACCTTGGTAGACAATTAAACCAAACACACAAATTAATACCTTAAAGTCAATATGGGAAAAAATGTGCTCTAAGCTTGGGATAAGTTTGTATAAGACCTAAAGGTCATACCTATAGCTTAATTATGTGTTAATGAACATATTAAACCAATTACTAAAGAAAACCAAGCTTGAAAACAAGTTAAAACACAAAATGTGCTTTAAGGAGTCTTAAAGCACATTTTTGAAAAGTTGTCTTGTAAATGAGTTTTGAGTGGCTAAATGACCATCATTACTCTTTAATTAATATGTGTACTACTTAGTATCACATTAGGAAGTCTAAGTCAATGAGAAATCAAAAATTTCACAAATATGTGCCTTAGTTTGTGAACAGTAACAAAAATAAGCTAGTTTACAATATAAGTCAACATAAGTTGTCTTGTTGGTCAACAAAGACCATGACTTATCCTAAAAAACTAAGGGGGCCGGTTTTCATGAGTGACTCACCACACCTAAACAAATAAATAAGTTAAGTAAATGATAAAGCAAAAGTCACTATTTGCTTTTAGCTTAAATATCTCCAAAAGCAAGTTTCCTTCTCATTCTCTCCTTTCCCTCTTCATTTCCCACGGTCTCCAATCTTCTCCTTCCTTCTCCATCAGTTATGCTACAGAAAGTTCACCATTTCTTAACTTCCATAGCTTATATCTCCTAGCTCCCTTTGCCAAATCAAAAACCAAGACCACCATGCTCTTAGTCTTGCCAAGCTCTTCAATTCTATCTTTTCAAATCTTCAAAATCTCCATTTCGGTGCCATGGAGATTCACCATTGAAGGAGCTTGAGCTCATCTTTTCACACCTTGTTGTTCTCCTTTGCTTTAAGGTAAGGAAACTCAAAGAAAAACTTCATTTCCTTTTGTTTTCATAAGTGACCGAAATCACCTTCTTCATGGTGTTTTCTTTTGCTTTGTTTTAGCTTCATTCCAATCATTCAAGGGCTTGGTGGAAACCTCTCTTGTTACATATTCAAGTTCTCTTTCAAATTCTAAGGTAAACTTCTATTTTAAGTGTTTAGAACACTTATGTAATTTAGGGTTTATATGTGAGTTTAAGTATGAAACTTAATGCTCATTACCCTTATATGTATATTGATTAGAAAGTTGACAAGTGATCAAACTCCTTGCTGATTTTCGGTTCAAGGAAACAAGAAAGAAGTTTGAGAGGAAAAGAGGTAAACAAACTATCTCAATGTAGTTTAAATGCCTTAGGAAAAGTGAGCTTGATTTGCTTAATAAAATACCTAAGGAGCCAATGGTGAATGACGTAGTAAAATGCTCTCAAGGAAACTATTAAAGGGCATATTGATGTTGAGTGTATTTGCAGGTCAAAGGCAATATATATGTGGGAAATTCAGTGTTTAAGGTTTATGTTATTTAAGGGCCTAAGAGCCATGTTATTTAAGGGCCTAAGTGCCAAGAAATTAAATTATACACTATATTGTGATGTAGTGTAAGTTCGGTGAAGTTTTGGGTGTGAGAAAGTTCTTGATGGATTTAGGGTTCTTGAATGTTTAATGGTGAAAACTATGTGTTTTGGAGTGTTGATGTGCTAGGAGAACCCATGGCAAAATTTGGAAAATGTATAAGAAGTTCTAAGTGTTTTAAGTGAGTTTTGGTGAACTAGGAAGTGTTAGAAATGAGCAAGTGTTTTACTAGAGAGGAAAACATGTCTTAAAGTGTACTAGGATGCAATAAGGGTTTAGGCATTGTCATGGAGGATTTAGAATGCAAATGAGTGTTTGGGATACTTCAAAGTTTTGGTGAGAAAACATTTTAGGATAGTTGTTTTCATAGGTGGGAAACACCATTTAGAAACCTAGTAAGAAATGTTATAAGTGTTGGTAAATTTTGTAAGAAATTGAGTAACAAGTTAGACAAGGAACTAGGTGAGTTTAAGATGATATTTTGGCTTTAGAATATACCTAAGATCATTTGGGAAGTTTATACTTTTAATGGATGTGGAGAACCAGTGCAACAAGACTTAGAAAATGTTAAAATGTAAAATCTGTAGTAGTGGTCCGGGACTTAGGTCTTGGGTAATGTCCCGGACCATGCATTAAAAGAGGCCGAGAGTTTCTGAGGCATTGTGGTCCGGAACTTAGGTTTTGTACAAAGACCCGGACCACCCCCTGTTTTACCCCGAGAGAATTTGCCTACATTGGTCCGGGACCTAGGACCTGTATGAAGTCCCGGACCACCCCATAAAAACAACCCGTGAGTTTTACAATGACAAGGTCGGGACCTTAGATGGGGACCAAGTGGACCAAGTCCGGACCACTCTAAAAATGTGATTTAAGGTTGGAAAATGATATCTAATGATGGGGATTGATAAGTAATGATGTTATAAGGTTGTTAAGGACATGTTAGGTGGGTTATAAAGACAATTAAGTGGGTGAAAAATTGTAATAAAATGTGAGAGTAAAACAAGTTTAAAATGTCGAGTTATTTAACTAGTTAACGGGGATAAGTTATGAGCATTAGACTTTAAACAATCATGTTACCCCGATGTTAATAAAAGTGAATGTAATATTACCAGTTGTTCGAGAATTGTTCGAGGAACATAAGTGGACATGATAGAGTGGACTCCGGTGACAGGTATGGTTTTCTTGCAACCTGTGTCCTACCGGATTACACCGGCTTGTATGCCAATGTGTTTTTCTGTATGTTTGCCACGTTATAAGATAAATCATGAAATGAGTTTATAGTCGTTATTGTTGTTGTGTGTTTGCGTACCGATACCGGTAACCTCGAATGCGCATGGAAGGCTAGTTAACCATTATTAGATAAACGTAAGAGAACGGTATCCGGTAATAACGTTTCCAACCTAAGGAACATTCTAACCACGGCTATGCGTGAGTTAGTTGTGTGATGTTGTGTGTGATGTTTGCTGTAAATGTGTGACCCTCCTTTGTGTGATTAACTCAGTTGTAATACTGTATTGTGTGCTGATGTGATAGGTTCCACTGCGGAGTCTTTATCTGTGAATATTTATATATTATGGGGGGTGAGGAATCCGGTATTTCCGGTCGCGCGTTGTTTGGGAGTTGTTGTATACAGTTTCTTCAGCTTCCTCTCTGTTGGTTGTCTTCCTTCATTGGTCTTCGATCACCCCTGAGCTTAACCAAGGCTCTTGACTCACGTCTGTTGGGGATTATGTATGTTGTGTTTGGATCACTAAATCCGATCCATCTTTATGTTAAGTTATCCATTCGTCTAACAGGATGGTAACGAGTTATGTAAACGAGCTTAGCATGAGTTTGACAGCATCCTCTAGGCTCTCCCAGTGAACTAACTGTGTTTGGGGCGGTTCCTAAAGAGATCCGTACCCGTTATGTTATGTGTTATTGATGTACTGCAATGTTATTTGTGATGTGATGTTATATGTTGTTTGAATGTGAAATATGTGGATCATGGATATGAATCCCAGTTTCTAAAAGAGACGTTTATGGAAACCCGACTAGTGGGTAAGTGTCTTCTATTAAGGAAATAGCTCCATTAAGGGAGAAACACTCTAGGGTCAAAGAACACAAAGAGTGATTTATTAGGTGCAGATGTGTTGTCTGTATTTGTTGTGACCCCTGTTGTGGATTGTAGTGTGTTTTGTGTTATTGGTGTACATGCATGATTCAAATGTAATCAACCGCATGCTAAGACGACAAATAGTTGTGCGTGGCCCGGTAGCATGCGGGCTGAGGGATTACCATACCAGCAAAGGTGCTGAGCCCCTAGGGGGCCACCCTTTCTCTTCTTTTTCCTATTTCAGGTATAATGAGCTGGAAGCCGTTCGAGAGTAGGACGGGGTAGTCGTTTGCACATGGGTAGTCATTTAAGTTGTATATGTACAGTAGGTGTAGTAAGACCGAAATTGTTATCGGCATTAGTTTGTAAATACTCGGTACAGTTGGAAGGTCTATGTATGTTGTTGTTAATGGAAAGGGATAGTAATGTGTAGTCGCTCGGGAATCTAGTCCATCAACCGATACAATGTATATGTAATAGCCTTGTTAGCCACGTGGGTGGTTAACGGCGTGTAACACCAACGAGTTAAGTAATGTGACGAAGTATGTTTTCCGCGCATGCAGTTTGTTGATAAGTGTGTTGTTGTTAGTTGGGGTGTTACACCATGAGTTAATAATCCTAAAAGGGGATAAATTTACCATCTAAATCAATTAATTCCAGTACTAAATTCATAGTACAAGTGGGGGCGATTTTTGGGTCAAAAAGGTACCTAAAATCAGCATTTTTACCTTAAAACTTTCATCTTTTACCATGGTATAAATGTACCAATTAAATGCTGGAACCTATTACACATATTAGTATGGTCTTAGTACAATATAGTGTGACAGGAATTAAAATAAAAATCAGTCCCATTGGACCTCCATGTTAGGCGCCATTTAGAGTCAAAATTGACTAGCTAGAAAATTGCTTAATAGATAATGACTCATCTTATCATGTATTATATGTTAATGTATTAAGCAAGTGCAGTCAATTAAGCCTCATAACCGTGTGACCTGCAAGAAAACAAAGAGAATTAGCTTTTGAAAAGCAAAGGAAATTAAATACATGGAAAGTAAAGCTAGACTACAATAATGTAAAGTTGCAAGAATAAAAAAAACAGCCATGTTCTACCTATTAAGGCTGCCGATTTTTATGCATAAACAAGGGGAATTATTGCTGTCAATTAGTCAAAAGAAGACACTACCTAACAATGCATGATCCTTAGTCAAATAACAACAAAATCAATTGTCTTATACTACTAGTGTGGCCGATTTTAAGCAAGGAAATGAGGTTAGTTTGCCTTATTAAAATCTAGCTAAATTACCTATCAACCTAGACATGTTCTCTTGTCTTAAATTGTCAAACAATCGGCCACCTATCTATAGTATTATTACCGAAATCAAATGCCAAATGCATACTCCACTACCGATTTTATGCAAGTAAATAAGGTCTAAATTGCCTTACTAAAATCAAGCTAAATCATCTAGCTACCTAGCCATTATCTATTGTCTTCAATCATCAAAATTAGATGCTTATATTCTGCCCATGTTACCGTGAGATACAAAGACAAACAAGGAGAAAGCAATATTTAAATTGCTAAAGAAATACCTTGCATTTGTCCTCTTCTTTCATGTTGTCAAACAAGCTCCATTATTCTTGTCAATCAGCCGAATTGGTGCTCAATTATGGGCATATTCTTGAGCCAAACAAACAACTAATAAACAAAGAAAAAGACTAAACAAATGGACAATCATTGTGTCAAATAATTTTGCCCTTGCCAAGCCTTATGTCTTACGTGAGTTTAGCTCATTCTTTCCCTTGCCATTCTCCATGGCCGATTGGTAAGGCTTCTCCACCCTCTCTTTTCTTCTCCATTTGACAATTAACTCCTTAGAGCTTCCAAGCTCCATTAATGGTGTTTTAAGTTCTAACATCAATTATGTGTAAATTCCTAGTTAAATCTCCTAAGTCTTGAAGCAAGAAATCATCCTAGCAAGCTTGCTATTTTCGCCAAGCTTAAGAACTCCAAGGAGGTTCCTAGATTCAACAACAACACAAGGAACAACAAGATCAAGTTAAGGTATAGTTTCATGTTGAAAATCCTAGGTAAATTCCTTAAGGTATTTTCGAAAATTATGAACTTCTAAACCAAGGTTCTCTTCATCATTTCATGAAGGAAATTTAGATCTACAATCATCTCAAGGTCTACCAAAAATTCCTTGAAAAAATCCTAATGTAAACTCTTGTAAAACTACTCCAAATCTTATTTATAAATTCTTGTTAGAAGTCTAACAAATGGATCTCCTAAATATTTATAAGGAGGCCGAAAGTTCTTCAAGAAAATATCATTGGAGAAGCTTGGAATTCAAGTACAAGAATTGTCTTGATTTAAGGAGTAAGTTGTTATAATTAAGGTTTATTAAGTTTGAGTTTGAATTAAGCTTCAAACTTTGGTATAAAAATTATGTATAAATCCTAACTAAATTAAGGCCAAAAATCATAGGTTAAAATATCAAGGAAAAATAATTTATAACATATAAGGTAAGATTATTACCTTAAGGTATAAGTTGGTGTCACAAAAATTTATTAAGATGCATATATATATGCAAACCGAAATATCTAAGAGTTATTTGCTCTATTTTGAGATTATAATCATTCTAAGTCATTAGCATAATTTTTAGAAGTGTTATATGGCTTATATACATTTATATGTATTTATTATAAAGTTTAAATCAAGTTTTGGAAACTATATGGTAAAATATATCAAGGCCGAGAATAAAAGGGTATTATTTGGTAATTTTTGAAATATACAAGTATATTAACCTATATTATAAATTTTGGGAATATTAAAAATAGCTACAAGTATTTAAATGGCTAGTTTATTAAGTTATGTGGCTAAAATGTAAATTTTGAAAAGATTGGTGTGCTAAATATAAAGGCCGAGAGCTTAAGGATTAATTTGGTATAATTATGGTATAATATAAGGTAGGAATTAATATTATGAACTTTGGTGAATTTAAATAAGTGGTTAAGTGTCAAAATAACATTTTATAAAGTGTGGGACTATTTTGTAAATATTGGAAACTATGGTGTATGGCCGAGAATTACATATGAATTTATGGGTATAAAGTATTAATTATGAAATTAAGTCTTGGTCAAAGTGTTGACCAAAAACTTTGGGTTAAAATGATTTATGACATAAAATATAAGTTTATAAGTTTTGGGGTGAATATGTGAATTATGAAAGTATAGGTATAATACCGAATTGTTTAAAGGGCACAAATATAACTTGTGAATTTATATGGGTCTTTTCGGAATTAAAGATAATTAAATATTAAAACTATAGTTCATAAGATAATATGCAACTTATATAAAGTTTTGGGGTTAAAGGTGTAAATATAGAAAACTATATGTTGAAACCGAAAAGTCTATGGGCTTAATTAGTAAATTATAAAAGTTGGTGAGATTAATTTGTAATTACCGAAAATTAGTAAGAGTGTTTGGTAAATTATAAAAGTAAGTGGTTAATTGATAATTTACAAGTTAATGTGGTCATTTGGTAATTTATAAGGATTAATATATTTGTTTTGCAATTTCCAAAAGGTAATATGGATAATTGGTGAATTATAAAAGTTATATGGTTATTTGGTAATTTATAAAGGTTGTTGGGTACAAAATATAAATACCGAATTAGTATGGTTGGTTTTATAACTTAATAAAGAAAGGAATTAAAACCAAGTAATATAATGTACTATGGTATGTTACGAAATATAAAATAAGGTTTATTAAATAAAGGTGGTTATAATGATAATAACCAAATTGTATCGAATAAAGAATAAGTGGAAATGATTATAGGATATAATATAAAGTTTATAAAATAAATGTGGGTGTAATAAAAATAACCGAGAGAATATAATATAGAGTTTATGAAATAATTGTGGTTATAATAAAGATAACCAAATTATATTGGTATATTGAATAAGAGGAATAACTATGGATATATAATCAAAGAGATGAAGAAATATCATAATATGGGAATTCAATATTATCACATGTGGATACTACATAAAATAATAAAGTGAACTATCTAGAACCACTGTTAAATAACAGGGGGAATAAAAGAACATCCAGAGTTATTATACAACGAGTATAAACGCTACAGTGACAGTACTGTAATATTTAATGAATAGTTATATTAATATCACCCGGTATTGCATGTTTATATAACAGCGTACGGGAAGGAACTACTGAACAGGAATTTGTCAAGCTAGCAATTACTTGGTGAACGGTTTGTTAATTGTGTGGTCTGAATGTCCTAAGGATTTTCCTAAGGTCCAGACGTATGTGTTTAATTAAGAGCGATATCTGTGATTTTATGTATATTATTTGTATACTGTATTGCTCAACACTGTTGCGTTTTAATTATACGCGAACGTCTTATGACTGGAAGTTTATACATCTAAACTGGAACAAGACTAACTGACCTTTAGGTATTATTAAACCTAACTGATGGTCAACTATTATAGTCTTAACTCAAGGATTGGTTATTATGTCACTGACAAAAAGGGCTAACTTTAAAGGAGGAATCAGACTGTTTCGACTTTCTGGTTGCGCATAGTGATCACTACAAGAGAGACTTCAATGGGGAGTCACTCAAGGGAATCCATCAGCCGCATTCGGGGATGGCGGAGGGCACCGCCGTAGGTGCCCAGATTCGACCGGATCGGTCAATATATTATCCAGGGCCATAAGGTCAGCTGGTAACGGTTCCATTGGAACCCAGGGGACTATCGTCCATTAATAAGTTATTAAGGGTTGTCTTGACATGACACTAGAGGTGGAATTTAATTGGAAAAGGTTAAGTGTTTGGTTTAAAGGATAAGGGCCAGGTGGCCAACTAACAAGTATAGTCTAATACGCGGATCTTGTTTGGATTTTGTTATGAATCATTGATGTGTGCTTATTAGTTATTGCTATGGATTAATAATGTGTAGAAATTGGTGTTGTGTACGATCGTACGTTGATGTTTACAGGTGAATGGTTATGTGATTGTTTTATGTTTACAGTTATTACTGTTATTAGTGTAAACCAGTATTTCATGTAAAGAATCTAATATCAAGATGGCTAAACGACTTAAGGAATCTCGATGATTTAAGACTACATTTAGCATACCAGCATTTCGATTGTTGAGCCCTTCAATGGGCCAAACATTCCAGGTTATTGAAGAAGACTCAAGCCGGAGTGCGGGGCACGGGGTAGTTGATGGATTTTACTGAAGGTCTCATAAGTTTTATTATGTATTGAATTAAGGAGATTGTTGTATTCAGTTAGTTGCTCATTTAGTTGGTTTTGGTTTGTAATAATTAGAGTGCTCAGTATCTGTTCATCACAGCGTGAGGAGTTGTATTGTTGGAAAGAGTGAGGATGCCTTGTTGCTCACAAGGCTGAGTAACGGCGTGTAACACCAAGGTAGATAGTTTTATTTTCCGCTGCGAATTATTATTTATTATGCTACGACACGTGATGTTATTACAGGTTTAGGATTAGGGGCGTTACAAAAAGTGGTATCAGAGCGGAGTACCGCTCGATGAAGGATACATGATTCAAGAATAGCATAGGATATTTGGGAATACGGGGAAACGTCTGTGAGGATTCGGTGACCTAGAAAAATTTAGGAATATCTTTATTGCTAGTGGTAACTTTCTTACATGTTTGTGATTGTGTATGTAAAAGGTGTAGCAACTGAGTAGTAATAATAATATACTATAGATGTCGACAAGAGGAAGATCACGTGAAGGCAGTAGTGGACGCGGTGGCGAGACACCAGCAGATGTTCCAGAGGTGTCAGGCCTAGCAGCAGCCATGGCAGACTTCGCGCAGCAACTAGGAGCTCAACTTATGGGAGCCATACCCCCCCCCGCAGCCCAGGGAAAACCAATTGGTTAAGAGCGTTGCAGACGCGAGAGTACCGACTTACTCAGGGAACCAGACACCGCCGCATTAGAGAAATTCATAGTGGAGCACCAGAAGGCGTTCAAAGCTGTTGGAGTCCCAGAAGACCAGAAGGTCGACATCGCCGTGTACAACCTGAAGGACGCAGCTGATATTTGGTGGCGGTCTGTGGAGGGCCACCATAGAGCTACACCGGACTTTGGATGGACAGCGTTGTAGAAGTGTTGCGGAGAAGTACACCTACCGAACACCTAAAGCAGAGGAAAAGGCAGGAGATCCAGACCTTAATCTAAGGGAGTCAAACAGTTGACCAGTATTACGCACGGTTCACCAGTTTGTTGGACTACATACCAGGAGTCGACTACTCCGACACTGTGAAGATTCAAAAGTTTAAGGGAAGAGGCGTAGGAAGAAAGAAGAGGAAGAGTACTGAAGGAGACGATGGTGGAACAACCTCTGGCGGTTACCACAAGAAGGGGAAGAAATTCTTAGATAAGAAGAAATGGCGTAAGGACTTCCATGGTCAGAAGACGAAGGAGCAGGTTCCTCATCTGACCGGCCCAACCATTGATGCACAGCCACGGAGATCAGCACCACCTAGGAGCAATAAGCCAACCCAGCGCCACTACTACTGTAAGCGCTGTGGAAAGGATCACCCAGGCGTATACTGCGCAGGCAGGAAGGTGGAGTGCCGATATTGCAAGAAAGAAGGTCACAGGGAGTATGAATGCTTTTCCAATCCAGGGAGCCGAGTATACAAGGGAGCTAGAGGTTCACAGAGAACACCAGCTATTGAAGGGCGGACCCAGAGGAGGTCAAACGCCGCAGACTAATACCTATACTAGAGGACCGGGAGGACAGCCATCCTCATCCGGGAGTCGGAAGGGAAAGAAGATAGTTCCATGAAGAAATACCCTGTACACAGTGGGAACTTCAGCGCTGAAGCTAGTGCTCAGCGCAAAACCGGTAAGCCTAGAACTTAAACCAAATGCATCATGCATGAATGTGTGTTTATAATTATCAGTCGATGAGACTTGTATGTGCTAGTAAGTATCAAAAATATAGAGAGACCTAACTTAGGTAACCTCTCACCTAATAGGATACTTCGACATTTGTTTCCTTACCTATGAGACCGAGGTCACCTAAGCCTATGAGCGAAGGTTTGGAATATCCAGAGGCATAATGCCAAGTACTTTGACCCGGCATGATCCTACTCAAGAAATACTTAACTATAAATGAACAAATAACTATTATAAATGAATGTTGAACTTGGGGAATAGGCCTTGGAGGATTTTATATTCCAGGACATGGGAGTGGATCAAAACTTAAATTATTTATGATGTGTATGGTTAAGGATTGGGATACCAGTTGTATCATTCTCCATAGGAGATGATGCTAAATTTTTATACGGTAATAAGAAGAGGATGGATAAGGCGAACAAGATTATTTGAAAGTCAGGAGACGCGTTGGTATTTGGTGGAGAATCCAGACTAGTGTACCATAGATTAAGAGTATTAAACCAAATACAAACCGAGAATAGTCTTGGGATAAAAGGGTGGGAGATAGTACAGTGAGGAATAATAAGTTAGTTTTTGCTTGGACCGTCGAAGGGCGTTGTCAACTGTTCAAACATACAGTAACTACAAATTATGACCTGCCTAAATGACGAGCAAATGTCATGAAAAGAAATACATTAATTAATATGAAATACTTAAGACTACAAAAATTGTCAAAAAGGGTTGTTGACGACCTACATATGAAAAACAAACATTGAAATTTAATGGGATACCCAGGCACTGAGCTTACCGCCCAGTGCGGGACTAGAAAATCTTACAATCTCTTATTAACTTCGTGAGAAGATAGTGCGAAACCTTGAAATATAACAGAAGAGAAACAGAATCTCAAATATATAACTAAACATCCATAACGGATAAGCACGGGTTTTAAATACCTGAGCAAATACCAAGGGCCTCAGCTAGTGTCAATATAGTGACAGTGCTGGACTCCTAATTAATAAAGGGGAGAGAACAGACTTTGAATCTATATTTTCTGAAGTCGGGAGAACTACCTTATTAGCAATACCAAATGCTACACATATACATAATTTGGAGGTTATAAACCTAAAACATTGAGGAGTATTGACACATTTCAGAAGGCTAAGTATCATTAAATATACCTACCCTATTTTGAGACACATGCCCTACACTATCCTTATGGTTCTATACGAGCATATGCCTTCTATGACATCTCAACTTATGAATGCGAATAAAGAGCTCAAGAAATCAAATAAGGTTAACCCTATATGTAATATAAATTTTAATATAAACATGGTAACGAATACCTCTCATTGACACTTATAATGAAGGTAGTATAAGTTATATTAAGAGTTTGAATTGATATATACACTAAAAGTGAGTGGAAAATTAAACTTAAGGTAGGAAAAACATACCCCTTGGCTTATAACAAGTATTCTAGACGTGAACTTTCCTAACGTTATATACAGTCTCTAAGAATTTTAGGTCCTCTATTTGATACACCTAATCGACCTATTTTTTGGAAGCCATTGAGCTTGTGGATTAACCACATTTCTAAGAGATAGAAACAAACAATTTTGAGAGGGTACTACTATTAAGAGATATTTAACCTAGGCTGAACATATGATTCACCGGATTCATAGAGTTTGAATGGTGTAAGGAAAAAGCCAAGCTTTAAGGTGGAGGAAATAATACTTTATGGAACTGTAATTGTTGATCGAATTATAAAACTTTTCCTTGGAAGTCTAACGGTGACTGTCCTTGTTCCATGTGGTGATAACCAAAGTATAGGCAATAATCAAGTCCTGGCGAGTTAAATACTAGATGAACCTTTTACAGAGAAGAGGGTATTCTAAGGTATCCAAGTCCATAACTGAATTTAGTACTCGTATGATGGATTTAAGGGTTAAAAAGATTGATGAATATAATCATTAGACAGTTTATGCCTAGATGTTTTAATAAGAATTTACCTTTTATGCCAAGAGGAAAAACTAGCTTCCCCACTTGATGATTTGATCAAAGGAATATGGTTCTGGGGATTAAGGAATACACTAGATTCAAGTATAGGTTATAACAGTTATTGGAATAGTTGTATAACAGTCAAGGGGAAAATGTACATGTAGTAATCACCACGTCACAAAGCTTGATAAGATAAAATTTGGAAAATGACAATTATGTGATTGTTTGATATTTGACGTGGGAGGTCGAACTTGATCCTGGTCAGATCAAGGGACAACCAAACACAAAATGGAGTGGAAGGATAGTTCAACATTGACGCTTACCCCGTCAGGGTTGGATGATTCCCGAGACTCCTTACAAGTGGTCACAAATATTTCTGTGATACGTAAGTATTTATTCTTAAACCTAATATGAAATTGACTAATAAGAATATGAGATGTAGAGGGTGTAAATTAAGAGTTAAGTTGTCCAGGTTACCCTAAGGAGATTAAATAGCTAAAACAACTCTGCATATGTCGGAAAAATAATCAATTGTGAGGGAAATACTAACTATTATTATTCCATGAACCATGTTAGTAAATTAAATACGAGATCAAGAGACATTTACCTATAGTAAAAATATTCTCAAGTTACCTTCTAAGTTATGGCCAAATTGCCATCTGAAGGGAAAGATCGACTTTAAGCCTTTCTTTATGAATTCAAACCCATATATTAAATGGGAACCTACCTATAAGCATGGTAGAATATAAAGAGTAGAAACATTATACTAAATACCCACATGAGTTGATTCACAACCGCAACAACATGTTCAATTGAGAGGAAACTGTACCTTTTAGAAACCTTAGCATGAACCCTATTTTGGTATACCTGAAGAACAGACGATAGTAATCGTGTATGTACTACGACAATTGGTGAATCAATAATATCAAGAAATCTTTCTATAATATACATAAGATGCACGGCTCGACCATAGGTCCTTACAATAAAAATGAAAACCGAATATGGTGACGCTAAACTCAGATACCAGAATCACAAGATGATGACCTGAAGATAAAAGAGAGAAATTTTAACTATGCCCCAATATTAATACAAGACTCGAGCGCCAACGATTACAACTACAAGAGGCGATTAATGGAAGTGTGTTACACATAATAGTTTAAATAAGCCATAAAAAATTATTGGCAACATACAAGATGGTAGATTACCTTCACCCATACATACGGGATTCAAATATAAAAGCATACTAATGCAATATGGAATATGTCAGTGAACGCATAGATTTTTGAGGGCTATATCTCGTAAATAGAAAGAAGCCATAGACTGATGTCGGCAGGAGAGACCTCGAGTTCGCAGTAGGTGATCGAGTCTTCCTTAGAGTTTCACCTATGAAGGAAATTTTAGATTTGGGCAGAAGGGCAAGCTAAGCCCAAAGTATGTAGGACCGTACCTTATTACGAAGCGAGTGGGCCCATTAGCCTACAGACTAGATTTACCTGTTGAGCTTAGGAGAGTGCACAACGTGTTCACAGTTCTCAACTAAAGTAGTATGTGCCTCACCCATCACATATCTTAGAGCCCGAGACACTCGAGCTAGATCCTACACTTAGATATAAGGAAACCCTAGTTCGCATTTTAGACTCTGGGACTAGGGAGACCAGGAACAAGACCATTAGAATGGTCAAGGTTTTGTGATCAAACCACGACATTGAGGAGGTGACATGGGAGTTAGAAGACTCCATGCGAGACAAGTATCCAACACTTTCTCTTAGTTTTGTGTATACTTGTGGGGGTACGTGGGCGTAACCCTTTTTAAGGGGGGTAGAGCACCACATGCGACTTGCATATCTACAGTCTATACTGGTTTTGTAATTGGTTGTTTGTGTTTGATTATTGCGCATGTGTGCAATTGGTTGGATGGTTATGATTAATGATATGTCCTATGTGACACTTGGTTAACGATATGTCCTATGAGACACTTGAATGGTTATTGTTATGTCCTATGTGACACTTGAATGTATATGGTTGTGTTCTATGTAACACTTGGATGGTTAATAAAAGTACACTTAATTACCTGGCAGTATGTTCATTCCTACAAACACAAGAGATTTACTGCCAAGGGTTTACGCCTCTGCACTCTGTAGGACTGAGTGTTTTGGTATTGCACTTGTGCAGTAATGACCGAGTGGGATAGCTAGGAAGTCGGGACACTTATTTGCTTTACAGTATTTATCAAGTTACTTATGCTGTGACTACATTGTTTATCACGAACAAAGGATATGTGTTTATTCGAGTTACATATACTCAGATTACAGATGAAATGTAGAGGTGTCAATATAGTATTGACACCCAGGAATGATAAGCATACATGGAATAGATATGAGGAACTTGATTCCATAGGATGAATAAGTATAAGTTATGACTTCGGGACGAAGTCCTTTTAAGGGGGGTAGACTGAAATACCCCTAACCTTTAAATAATGATAAATATAAATATTATTTAGGGGATTATTAAACCCTAAGAAAGTATATAAACAATTGGGCGTTAAAACGCACCTAAACTCCTTAAGGTCAAAAACGTGCGCTAAAGCCTGACCTTAAGCTAAACAAGTTATATAAGCTATAAACTTCATGTGAAGTTAATCAAGGATCATTATGTGACCCTTAGAATACAGGACCTCATCTAAAACTGAGTAAAATATAAAAGGCTCGGGAGTTCCCTTAAAGGCCCTTAAGGCCCGAAAGTCCGGAAATACTTAAGAGGATGAAGTAAAGCATTACACTTCATTCCAAATGCACATAACACTCTATAAGATATACAAGATGAAATCCTCAAGCTAAATTCTCAGTAAACGCAGAGTGCTAGGAGATGCCTTATGGGGGCCCCAAACCCCCGGGAATGCCCAGGAGGAGTGCCGAGGTGGCACAAACTCCTATAAAACTCATTCTTAGAGTTCCTAACATCATTATTCAACATTCTAAAGATAATGCACGAGCTACTTTCTCAAAAATAAACAAAGTGCTCGGACGAATTTATTAACGCTCCTTTTTGCCGGTTAGCCCGAGAGTTATGTTCAGAGTTGATATAACCCCATATAACTCAATGTAACACCTTAACATATTATTATTGACTATAAAAAATGTCAATAAACACTTAGAACTCATAGAGACTAATTAATTTTTAGAAAATCCTTAAAGCACATAAACGCACCTTCGGGTGTCACAAAAATGCGTTTTACGCAATTGCCTTGAAGTTTTTGAGGAGCCACGAGTTAATAATCCTAAAAGGGGATAAATTGACCATCTAAATCAATTAATTCCAGTACTAAATTCATAGTACAAGTGGGAGAGATTTTTGGGTCAAAAAGGTACCTAAAATCAGCATTTTTACCTTAAAACTTTCATCTTTTACCATGGTATAAATGTACCAATTAAATGCTGGAACCTATTACACATATTAGTATGGTCTTAGTATATAGTGTGGCAGGAATTAAAATAAAAATCAGTCCCATTGGACCTCCATGTTAGGTGCCATTTAGAGTCAAAATTGACTAGTTTTGGCCTAGAAAATTGCTTAATAGATAATGACTCATCTTATCATGTATTATATGTTAATGTATTAAGCAAGTGCAGTCAATTAAGCCTCATAACCGTGTGACCTGCAAGAAAACAAAGAGAATTAGCTTTTGAAAAGCAAAGGAAATTAAATACATGGAAAGTAAAGCTAGACTACAATAATGTAAAGTTGCAAGAATCAAACAAAAACAGCCATGTTCTACCTATTAAGGCTGCCGATTTTTATGCATAAACAAGGGGAATTATTGCTGTCAATTAGTAAAAAGAAGACACTACCTAACAATGCATGATCCTTAGTCAAATAACAAACAAAATCAATTGTCTTATACTACTAGTGTGGCCGATTTTAAGCAAGGAAATGAGGTTAGTTTGCCTTATTAAAATCTAGCTAAATTACCTATCAACCTAGACATGTTCTCTTGTCTTAAATTGTCAAACAATCGGCCACCTATCTATAGTATTATTACCGAAATCAAATGCCAAATGCAACTCCACTACCGATTTTATGCAAGTAAATAAGGTCTAAATTGCCTTACTAAAATCAAGCTAAATCATCTAGCTACCTAGCCATTATCTATTGTCTTCAATCATCAAAATTAGATGCTTATATTCTGCCCATGTTACCGTGAGATACAAAGACAAACAAGGAGAAAGCAATATTTAAATTGCTAAAGAAATACCTTGCATTTGTCCTCTTCTTTCATGTTGTCAAACAAGCTCCATTATTCTTGTCAATCAGCCGAATTGGTGCTCAATTATGGGCATATTCTTGTGTAACACCCCTACTACGCACTTAATCATAACTGAAATTGCAGCGGAAATAAACAACTAAAACAACAACTAAACGATTTGGTGTTACACGCCGTTAGCCACCCACGTGGCTAACAAGGCAGAATACATACACTTGTACCGGTCTGATGATCAGACTCCCGAGCATAAACTAAAACCATAAATACATAATATACAATACCGAGTATTTAATTACAAACATCACCGTGAACTGTCATTGTAACTGTCACTGTAACACAACGGTACCCAAAAATTATACCGCCACGGGAGCACGTGCGCTTCCCGGGCCAAAACAACCAAAAGTATTTCATGACCTAAGATCTATAGCCACTCTGCTTCTTCGATTATCCTGCAAATAAATATGGAGCCCCCGGGGGTCAGCAACCCTTGGCTGGTATGGTTAACGCGCAATCCATCGGCTACCGGGATACGCGCAACTACTTGTCATGATAACATGGTATTGTTTTTAACATACTACATATATAGCATAGCAAGAAATATTGCTTAGCACAACAACACATACATAGTGAGAATATTTCACTTAGTAATCGAACCAAAATGGTTAGCCAACATCATAAGCCTAGAGAATGGTTCACCCTCATGTTAAGCTTGTTACATAAACTCATTACCGTTCTGTTAGTCGAACGAGTAACTTAACTCAAAGATGGATCGGATATTGTGATCCGAACACACCACAACCACACATATTTCCCCCTAGACCGATCATTAGTCAGAATAGGTAAGCCTTGGATGAAGCTAGCGGGAGATCGAACGCCAAGAAGGAGAACAACCTTAACATTAAAAGAGTCGAATCTGATGCAGATATCTACTCTTATACATACACGCGCGACCGGACAACCGGATTCCTCACCCCCCAGTACACTTGTTAGAAGTCCCATAGTCGGGACTTGACATAACAATTCACAATGGTATATAGGTCCGGTTAGACACATAAGGGAGATGAGATATAAAGCGTCAATGCAAACCACAATCAGTTCATACATAGCCGAGGTTAGTACGTTCCTTAGGTCGGAACGTTATAACCGTATACCGTTCTCGTGCGTTACCCTAACACAGGTTATCTAGCAATTAGTATGCATTTCGAGGTTACCGGTATCGGTGCGCACACACCACAATAGCACAACAACTGTAAACTCATTTCATGCTTTAATCTTATAAAGTCATAAACACATAGAAAAACAAACAACACACAAGCCGGTGTAAACCGGTAGGCAACAGACTGCAAGAAAACCATACCTTGGTCCCTACTGTGTTTGTTTTCCACCGTTGAAGAATCCTATACACATTTAGTAACGTCGGTTAATTAACGTACTAGTCCGTTGTTAACTTATTACTTCACATATCTAGTTTATTTTGTTTTCACACTTTGTTATAACTTTCCACCTTTTTAATTGTCATTATAACACACCTAACATGTCCTAGACAACCTTATAACATCATTACTAACTAATCCCCATCATTAGACATCATTATTTAACCTTAAACTAAGTTTTTCAAGTGGTCCGGGACTTGGTCCTCATCTAAGGTCCCGGACCTAGTCTTTGTAAAACTCTCGGGTTGTTTTCAGGTAGTGGTCCGGGACTGCATACAGGACTAAGTCCCGGACCAATATGGCAGATACTCTCGGGGGTAAATTAGGGGGTGGTCCGGGTCTTAGTACAAGACCTAAGTCTCGGACCATGTGGCTTATGAACTCTCGGCCTGTTTTAATGCATGGTCCGGGACTTTACCCAAGACCTAAGTCCCGGACCACTGCTACAGATTTTGCATTTTAACATTTTCTAAGTCTTGTTGCAATGGTTCTCCACATCCATTATATGTATAAACTTCCCAAATGATCTTAGGTATATTCTAATGCCAAAATATCATCTTAAACTCACCTAGTTCCTTATCCAACTTGTTACTCAATTTCTTACAAACTTACCAACACTTATAACATTTCTTACTAGGTTTCTAAATGGTGTTTCTCACCTATGATAACCACTATCCTAAAATGCTTTCTCACCACTATAACATCATCTTCCAAGCATCTTTCCTCACTAACCAAAACTCCTTTATGCCACTCCTTGAGATTTCTCCACAAGTTCACACATCTTCCTTACAACACCTTATTTCCTCATTGTTACCAAAAACTTGTATAAGTCCTTTTTGCATTCTAGAACACTTTAATACATGGTTCTTTCTCTAGTAAAATACTTATTCATTTCTAACACTTCTTAGCTCACCGAAACTCATTTAAAACACTTAACTTCTTATACATTACCTAATTTTTGACATGGGTTCCACTAACATCTTGTTACACCAAAACACATAGTTTTCACCATTAAACATCCAAGAACACTTAAATCCATCAAGAACATTCTTATCACAAAACTTCACCCATTTAACACTACATCACAATATAGTGCATAATTTAAATTGCGTGGCACTTAGGCCCTTAAATAACATGGCTCTTAGGCCCTTAAATTGCATAAACCATAAACTGAATTTCCCACATTATATTTGCCTTTAACCTGCAAATACACTCAACATAACAATATGCCCTTAATAATCTCTTTGAGAGCTTTTACTAACTCATTCACCATTGGCTCTTTAGGTATTTTATTAAGCACATCAAGCTCATTTTTCCTAAGGCATTTAAACTACATTGAGATAGTTTGTTTACCTCTTTTCCTCACAAACTTCTTTCTTGTTTCCTTGATTAGAATCGGCAAGGACCTTCGATTGCTTGTCAACTTCTAATCAATACACAAGTAAGGTAATGAGCATTCAAGCTCCAAGCTTAACTCATTAATAAACCCTAGGTTATATAACCTCTTAAAACATTAAGGTGATTGTTTTACCTTGGAAATGGAAGAGAGTTTGAATAAGTAAACAAGAGAAGACTCCACCAAGCCCTTTGAAGATGAGAATGAAGTTAAACCAAGACAAGAGAAGACACCATTACAAGGTGCATTTTTGGTCAACACCAAAAATGAAGGAAATGAAGTTTTCTTTGGTTTTTCCTTACCTTGAAGCAAGGGTGATCAACAAGGCATAAAAATGTAAGCTCAAGCTCCTTCCATGGAAGTTCTCCTTGGCACCGAAATGGTTGTTTTGGAGTTTTGAAAGGATGAAGTTGAAGAGCTTGATGAGACTAAGAGGATGGTGGTCTAGAATTTGATTTGGTATATGGAGCTAAGAGAAAATGGCAATGGAAGATGGAGTTGGTGTTGTTGCTGTAGCAAAACCGTGAATGGAGAAGAAGAAGAGAGGTTGGAGACGGTGGGAACAAAGAGAATGAAGAGAATGAAGATGACTAGCTAGTTTTTAAGATATTTAAGTAAAAGTAATAGTAACTTGCTTTATTACTTAACTTATCTTATTAAGCTAGCAAGGGGATGACTCATCCTTATAAAAACCAGCCCCCATTAACTACTTAGGGGTGTTTTGGTCTTTTTTGACCAATTAACTTACTTATATTGACTTATGTTATAAACTAGCTTAATTTAGTTACTATTCACAAAACAAGGCACATAATTGTGAAATTTTTGATTTCCCATTGATATAGACTTCCTAATGTGATACTAAGTAGTACACATGTTAATTAAAGAGTAATTATGGACATTTAGCCACTCAAAACTCATTTACAAGACAATTTTTAAAAAATGTGCTTTAAGACTCCTTAAAGCACATTTTGTGTTTTAACTTGTTTTTGAGCTTGGTTTTCTTTGGTAATTGGTTTAATATGTTCATTAATATATAAATAAGGTATTGGTAAGCTCATTAGGTCTTACCCAAGATTATCCCAAGCTTAGAGCACATTTTCGCCCATATTGACTTTAAGGTATTTATTTGTGTTTTCTATGGTTTAAATTGCTCACTAATGTTTCTAAGGCACTTTTTAGCCTTATTATACCATAGTTTAATATTTAAACAACATACTAAGGTTTGGGGTATTTCATCTTGAGCCAAACAAACAACTAATAAACAAAGAAAAAGACTAAACAAATGGACAATCATTGTGTCAAATAATTTTGCCCTTGCCAAGCCTTATGTCTTACGTGAGTTTAGCTCATTATTTCCCTTGCCATTCTCCATGGCCGATTGGTAAGGCTTCTCCACCCTCTCTTTTCTTCTCCATTTGACAATTAACTCCTTAGAGCTTCCAAGCTCCATTAATGGTGTTTTAAGTTCTAACATCAATTCTATGTAAATTCCTAGTTAAATCTCCTAAGTCTTGAAGCAAGAAATCATCCTAGCAAGCTTGCTATTTTTGCCAAGCTTAAGAACTCCAAGGAGGTTCCTAGATTCAACAACAACACAAGGAACAACAAGATCAAGTTAAGGTATATTTTCATGTTGAAAATCTAGGTAAATTCCTTAAGGTATTTTCGAAAATTATGAACTTCTAAACCAAGGTTCTCTTCATCATTTCATGAAGGAAATTTAGATCTACAATCATCTCAAGGTCTACCAAAAATTCCTTGAAAAATTCCTAAGGTAAACTCTTGTAAAACTACTCCAAATCTTATTTATAAATTCTTGTTAGAAGTCTAACAAATGGATCTCCTAAATATTTATAAGGAGGCCGAAAGTTCTTCAAGAAAATATCATTGGAGAAGATTGGAATTCAAGGAGAAATCAAGTACAAGAATTGTCTTGATTTAAGGAGTAAGTTGTTATAATTAAGGTTTATTAATTTTGAGTTTGAATTAAGCTTCAAACTTTGGTATAAAAATTATGTATAAAGCCTAACTAAATTAAGGCCGAAAATCATAGGTTAAAATATCAAGGAAAAATAATTTATAACATATAAGGTAAGATTATTACCTTAAGGTATAAGTTGGTGTCACAAAAATTTATTAAGATGCATATATATGCAAACCGAAATATCTAAGAGTTATTTGCTCTATTTTGAGATTATAATCATTCTAAGTCATTAGCATAATTTTTAGAAGTGTTATATGGCTTATATACATTTATATGTATTTATTATAAAGTTTAAATCAAGTTTTGGAAACTATATGGTAAAATATATCAATGCCGAGAATAAAAGGGTATTATTTGGTAATTTTCGAAATATACAAGTATATTAACCTATATTATAAATTTTGGGAATATTAAAAATAGCTACAAGTATTTAAATGGCTAGTTTATTAAGTTATGTGGCTAAAATGTAAATTTTGAAAAGATTGGTGTGCTAAATATAAAGGCCGAGAGCTTAAGGATTAATTTGGTATAATTATGGTATAATATAAGGTAGGAATTAATATTATGAACTTTGGTGAATTTAAATAAGTGGTTAAGTGTCAAAATAACATTTTATAAAGTGTTGGGACTATTTTGTAAATATTGGAAACTATGGTGTATGGCCGAGAATTACATATGAATTTATGGGTATATTAAAGTATTAATTATGAAATTAAGTCTTGGTCAAAGTGTTGACCAAAAACTTTGGGTTAAAATGATTTATGACATAAAATATTAAGTTTATAAAAGTTTTGGGGTGAATATGTGAATTATGAAAGTATAGGTATAATACCGAATTGTTTAAAGGGCGCAAATATAACTTGTGAATTTATATGGGTCTTTTCAGAATTAAAGATAATTAAATATTAAAACTATAGTTCATAAGATAATATGCAACTTATATAAAGTTTTGGGGTTAAAGGTGTAAATATAGAAAACTATATGTTGAAACCGAAAAGTCTATGGGCTTAATTAGTAAATTATAAAAGTTGGTGAGATTAATTTGTAATTACCGAAAATTAGTAAGAGTGTTTGGTAAATTATAAAAGTAAGTGGTTAATTGATAATTTACAAGTTAATGTGGTCATTTGGTAATTTATAAGGATTAATATATTTGTTTTGCAATTTCCAAAAGGTAATATGGATAATTGGTGAATTATAAAAGTTATATGGTTATTTGGTAATTTATAAAGGTTGTTGGGTACAAAATATAAATACCGAATTAGTATGGTTGGTTTTATAACTTAATAAAGAAAGGAATTAAAACCAAGTAATATAATGTACTATGGTATGTTACAAAATATAAAATAAGGTTTATTAAATAAAGGTGGTTATAATGAAAATAACCAAATTGTATAGAATAAAGAATAAGTGGAAATGATTATAGGATATAATATAAAGTTTATAAAATAAATGTGGGTGTAATAAAAATAACCGAGAGAATATAATATAGAGTTTATGAAATAATTGTGGTTATAATAAAGATAACCAAATTATATTGGTATATGGAATAAGAGGAATAACTATGGATATATAATTAAAGAGATGAAGAAATATCATAATATGGGAATTCATTATCACATGTGGATACTACATAAAATAATAAACTAGTGAACTATCTAGAACCACTGTTAAATAACAGGGGGAATAAAAGAACAACAAGAGTTATTATACAACGAGTATAAACGCTACAGTGACAGTACTGTAATATTTAATGAATAGTTATATTAATATCACCCGGTATTGCATGTTTATATAACAGCGTACGGGAAGGAACTACTGAACAGGAATTTGTCAAGCTAGCAATTACTTGGTGAACGGTATGTTAATTGTGTGGTCTGAATGAACTAAGGATTTTCCTAAGGTCCAGACGTGTGTGTTTATTAAGAGTGATATCTGTGATTTTATGTATATTATTTTGTATACTGTATTGCTCAACACTGTTGCGTTTTAATTATACGCGAACGTCTTATGACTGGAAGTTTATACATCTAAACTGGAACAAGACTAACTGACCTTTAGGTATTATTAAACCTAACTGATGGTCAACTATTATAGTCTTAACTCAAGGATTGGTTATTATGTCACTGACAAAAAGGGCTAACTTATAAAGAGAGGAATCCAGACTGTTTTGACTTTCTGGTTGCGCATAGTGATCACTACGAGAGACTTCAATGGGGAGTCACTCAAGGGAATCCATCAACCACATTCGGGGATGGCGGAGGGCACTGCCGTAGGTGCACAGGTTCGACCGGATCGGTCAATATATTATCCAGGGCCATAAGGTCAGCTGGTAACAGTTCCATTGGAACCCAGGGGACTATCGTCCATTAATAAGTTATTAGGGGTTGTCTTGACATGACGCCGGAGGTGGAATTTAATTGGAAAGGTTAAGTGTTTGGTTTAAAGGATAAGGGCCAGGTGGCCAACTAACAAGTATAATATATAACGCGTATCTTGTTTGGATTTTGTTATGAATCATTGATGTGTGCTTATTGGTTATTGCTATGGATTAATAATGTGTAGAAATTGGTGTTGTGTACTATCGTACGTTGATGTTTACAGGTGAATGGTTATGTGATTGTTTAATGTTTACAGTTATTACTGTTATTAGTGTAAACCGGTATTTCATGTAAAGAATCTAATATCAAGATGGCTAAATGACTTAAGGAATCTTGATGATTTAAGACTACATTTAGCATACCAGCATTTCGATTGCTGAGCCCTTCAATGGGCCAAACATTCCAGGTTATTGAAGAAGACTCAAGCCGGAGTGCGGGGCACAGGGTAGTTGATGGATTTTACTGAAGGTCTCATAAGTTTTATTATGTATTGAATTAAGGAGATTGTTGTATTCAGTTAGTTGCTCATTTAGTTGGTTTTGGTTTGTAATAATTAGAGTGCTCAGTATCTATTCATCACAGCGTGAGGAGTTGTATTGTTGGAAAGAGTGAGGATGTCTTGTTGCTCACAAGGCTGAGTAACGACGTGTAACAACAAGGTAGATAGTTTTATTTTCCGCTGCGAATTATTATTTATTATGCTACGACACGCGATGTTATTACAGGTTTAGGATTAGGGGTGTTACAGCTCTACCGAATTACCTTGTTACCGAAGAAACCAAACTAGAGAGGGTTTTCGCAATAGCAAGCAAGAGCAATAAAGCAGAGAGAGAAATTCCGTAAGTTCTGTTCGCGTGCTTTATTTCATGGTGGTGATCCCCTATTTATAGTAATTTCCTGTGGTTCCTAGGTTTGCCAGCCTGTCATTATCCTGTCAGGCTGTCATTCTAATTATCTTATATAACAGTTACCTTAATCCTTGCGTGCTTTATTTCATGGTGGTGATCCCCTATTTATAGTAATTTCCTGTGGTTCCTAGGTTTGCCAGCCTGTCATTATCCTGTCAGGCTGTCATTCTAATTATCTATAATAGTTACCTTAATCCTTATATTCCTCAGTCATCTGACTGGGCACAGGTGTCTGGTCGTTATTTACGCTCTTTCCTTGCTACTCAACCGGTCACAAACGACCGATCACTTGCTAATACTTACTTGTGACCTTAGCGACGGTCATTTCCTTGTACTTGCTCTGTAGTTTGCGACCGATTATGACCGACTGTCGCTACATGCTCTTGGCTTGTTTCCTCTTTGGATGTAGGTTGCCTTTACATCCCTTGGTCGTATTGCCCCTCTTCACACGGTGTAATCAATTCCACCTCAAACCATGTCATTAGTATAACTAATCTGTTTCCTCCCCTTTAATCACATGTACTCGCCCGAGGAGCCAACAACCGGGACGTTTGAGTCCAGCCGTGGCTATCAAGCATCAAGTCCAGTAAGCCGGCCTTTCCACACCTCAAGCCGGCCAGAGTCAACCAAGAAAGGAGGGTAACTCCCCAGCAAACGCATATCCAGGTTTCACTAGCTAGAACCTCAGGCAAGTACCCTCATCACACAAGAAGCACTCATGATTTAGTATGCCAACTCTAATGTCATGTTCTATCAATCCCATTGGCCAATCGTCATTACGAACTTAGACACCCATGGTTACCAACTTGTACACCACCTTGACACATCATATATACCCCAAGATTGTGTGTGTCCTTTCCCTGATTAAGGGGAAACCAAGCAAGGCAAGGAAGCTTCATCCCTGACAGGCCCATCCCGAATGATGTCAGCCCTACTTCTAGGTTGTGACCCACGTAATCAATATGGCCAGAAGACAGAAGTGAGCCGGGAGGGTGAGCCTCCAACCTGTCTTCTTCTCTATAAATAGCAATCAGTGTCTCATTTATTACACAATACAAAAGTACTCTTTCTCTATCTCTCTCTCCCTGCTCACTTGTACTCTCCTAGTTCTACTAAAACCTCCATACTCTCCGTGACTAGATTATTCAAGATTGAATTACGTAAACCTTTGTGTCGTACTTATTACGTTAATTGCAACGTTTAACAAATCATCATACCATAAAGAAGTTAACCTTAATTCATTCCATGGATTACCCAAAATCCACAGATTACCCTCTAATAGCGGATAAACAAAAACATATTGATCATTGTTACACCCCATATGAGTAACTGTCCAACAACCTAGCTCTCAAACCATCCGGGTTGAAAACTAACCACCTTAAGCCCTTTTGTCCTCATTGGGGGTTAAAGTGAAGATCTTGTTGTTGTAGTCAACCCATATTGAATACCCCAACCTAGTAATGTTGTTTAAACACCTAAGTAGGGTGTAATAAGACTAAAAAGAGTCTTAGAAACCTTAGTAAACAAATTTAAACAAAAGGAAACACAAATGTGCTTTAAAGTCAATAAGAGCCAAAATGTGCTCTAAGCTTGGGATAAACTTGGGTAAGACCTAATGAGCTTACCAAGACCTCATTTATATACTAATGAACATATTAAACCAATTACCAAAGAAAACCAAGCTTGAAAACAAGTTAAAACACAAAATGTGCTTTAAGAAGTCTTAAAGCACATTTTTGAAAAATTGTCTTGTAAATGAGTTTTGAGTGGCTAAATGTCCATCATTACTCTTAAATATATATGTGTACTATATAGTATCACATTTGGGTGGCCATATTAATGGGAAATCAAAAATTTCACTTCTAAGTGCCTTGTTTAGGTGAATAGTAACTTTTACAAGCTAGTTTATAACATATGTTGTATTAAGTAATTAAATTGACAAACAAAGACTAAACACCCTCACACTAATAAAGGGGGCCGGTTTTCTAAGTGTGTGACTCACCACTCTTTAGTTGATAATATAAGTAAGTAAAGAAAATTAATTAAACTTACTTTTTACTTTATAAGCATAAATATCTCCTTAAAGCAAATTCTATCTTCATTCTCTCATTTCTTTCCTTCATTCACACGGTTTCCCACCTCTCTTCTTCCTTCTTCCTTGTTCTCTCACGGTAATACCACCACCACCATTAGAACTCTAGCTTTGACCACTTGTAAATCTTGCTCACTTGTCCAAATCAAAAACAAACACCACCAATCTCTTCCTCTCATCAAGCTCTTCATTCCTATCTTCTCAAAACTCCAAGAGCCCCATTTCGGTGCCAAGGGTTTCCACCATTGAAGGAGCTTGAGCTTGTATTTTGACATATTGTTGATCTCCTTTGCTTCTAGGTAAGGAATCTCAAAGAAAAATCATGTTTCCTCCATGTTCTTACCTTGACCGAAAATACACATTGATATAGCTCCTTGTGTGACTTTGTTCTAGCTTCATTTCAACTCTTCATGGACTAGGTGGAGTCCCCTCTTGTTATATATCCAAACTCTCTTCAAAGATCAAGGTAAAACAACTACATTAATGTTTTTGAAACAATGTAAAATTAGGGTTTACAATGAGATGAAGCCTATAGCTTGATTACTCATTATAATGTTTGTACATTGTCTAGAACTTGACAAGGAATCAAAATACCATACGGTTTTGTAAGGAAACAGAAGGAAGTGTTTTGGAAAAAGAGGTAAATCTACTAACTTAATGTTGTTTAATGCCCTAGGAGAAATGAGCTCATAAATGCTTATTAAAACTACCTAAAGAGCAAATGGTAAATGACCTAGTAAATGTTCTCAAGGAGACTAGTAAATACCTTATGTCTTGTTGTATGTAATCGCAGGTTAAAGGCATTTATATTGTGGAAATTTAGTGTTTATGATTTAAGCACTTTAAGGGCCTAAGAGCCATGCATTTTAAGGGCCTAAGTGCCATGCAATTTAAGTTATGCACTATATTGTGATGTAGTGTGAATTTGGTGTAGTTGTGTAAGAAAGTGTTCTAGATGTTTTTGTGTGTTTAATGGAGAAACAAGTGTTTAGGCTTAGTAATGTTCTAGGGGAATCCATGTCAAAATTTAGGTAATAAGCAAGTTTTAAGTGTTACATAAGATTTGGTGAGTTAGAAAATGTAGGAAATGAATAAGGAGTTCAAGATGTTGTAAAGGAATTTTGATGAACTAGGAAGTGTTCTAGAGTGTAATAAGGACTTAGACATGATCTTGAGGTTCTATAAAGTACCAAAGCCACTTAGGGACTTAGGTAAATTAGGCAAACTTTGGTAATAAGGAGAAAGTGTAAACTTGGAAAAGAATTGTTAAGATGAATATAAGGAGTTGGTTGTGAGAGATGATGCTTGGGAGATGATGTTAAAATAAGGAGAAAGCATTTTGGGATAGTGGCTATCTTAGGTATGAAACACCACTTGCAAACTAGGAGAAAATATTGTAAGTGTTAGGAATTTTGTGAAGGAATAAGTAAAGGCTTAAGGAATTGGAAAATGAGTTTTATGAGTGTTTAAAGATGTCTTAAGTTGTGTTTAAAGTACCCAAATGAGGTTAGGAAGTACTAGGTTATATGGGGTGAAGTTTGGAGTTGAATGTAAAAAGGAAAACAAAGATTTGGGGCCGACCGGACTTGCGACCGGACTTGCCAAGCTCGGTCGGGACCTGTTTACCCTCGAAAATTGGCTTCTGGAACGGACCGACCTTGAGACCGGACTTGCAAGGTCGGTCGGGCTTGTAAATTGTGTACGGATTGAGTTACTGGAATCGACCGGACATAGGACCGGACTTGGCAAGTCCGGTCGGGCTGAATTTCCGAAGGGGAGAAACTCTCTGGAATCGACCGGACATGGACAAGTCCGGTCGGCAAGTCCGGTCGGACCAAAACTTGTAAAAAAAAAAACAGAAAAGAATGTGACTTATGTAGTTAACCCTAGGGTGTATAATGAAGGTAACCTAGGGTAAGATAGACATTAAAAATGTCATACACATCATGTTAAATACTTAGTAAGTTTGAAGTTAAATAAATAATTAACCGACATTACTAATGTGTTTAGGATTCTCTCAAGGTGGAAATCAGTCGAGGCAAGGACCAAGGTATGGTTTTCTTGCAGTCTGTTGCCTACCGGTTTACACCGGCTTGTGTTTGTTTGTTTTTCTGTGTGTTTATGACTTTGTAAGATTAAAACCATGTAACGAGTTTACCGTTGTTAAATATCATTATGTTGTCGAGTATGACTCTTTCCTCCCTTGTGTGTGTCTAACAAGACCTGACCTGTGATTGTGAATTGTTTGTGTTCGATGATGAACTACTAACAAGGGCTAACGGGGGAAGTAAGGAGTCCGGTCTGTTCCGGCCACGCGTGTGGGTATGGGAGTCGATGTCATAACCGGTTTGATTCTCTCTGTATGTTATGGTTAAGTTTCCAATTTGGTTTCTAACCTTCCCTTTAGCTTAACCAAGGCTATTTTACTGACTCACGTCGGGCCACAGGGGCATACTATGTGTTATTTCGGTGTGCTTGGATCACTATATCCGAGGCACCTTGTGTTAAGTTAACTGTCCAATCTAACCGGACGGTAACGAGTTATGTAACGAGCTAAGTATGAGCGTGGCAACATTCTCTAAGCTCTCAATGGGGACTAATTGTGTTGGTTCTCTTCCTAAAAGGAATTGTATGTTTGTGAAGTGTGTTATGATGTGTACAATACCCGTGTTATGTTATATATGTATGTGTTGTGTTTTAAAATAAATACCATGTCATCATGACAAATAGTTGCGCGCATTCCGGTAGTCGATGGACTGCGCGTTAACCATGCCAGCCAAGGGTTGCTGACCCCCTCGGGGGATCCATATTTCTTTTACTGCAGGATGAGGATCGAAGAAGCAGAGTGGCTCTAGATCCTAGAGAGTAGTTTACTTTTGGAGTACTTTTGGATGTTGCCCGGGTTGCGCCTGTGCTCCCGTGGCGTATTATATACTCGCTTATGATGGTTACAGTGACGGTATACGGTGAAAGGATTTTGTAAACACTCGGTATTATGTTGATGTATATATGGTTATTAGTTCTCTACGCTCGGGAGTCTGATCATCAGACCGGTACAATTGTATTTGTTCAGCCTTGTTAGCCACGTGGGTGGTTGACGGCATTGTAGCACCATTCGTTTAGTTACTGTTTAGTTGTTTATTTTCCGCTGCGATTTCAAGTAATGTGTTGTGCGTAGTAGGGGTGTTACAAAAAGTGGTATCAGAGCGAAGTATCGCTCTGATGACTAGAATACCGAGCTTAGGGATATACCGAGTTAGGAAACCTAACTACAGATACCTAAGTGAACAGATTTGGAAAGGTTGACCACTAACTAAGTGTGGAGATACCTTATTATCGGGAAGCGTTACAATCGTTGGACCGATAAGTGTGCAAGCATAATGCTAATGAGATGTTCATATGAATTCAGATGGCAGGTAGACCACGAGGTACAGGCCGCGGGCGCGGTACGGGAGGTATGGGTGACCAGGGTGATGATACTACGGCACAGACTATGGCTGAGGCAGTTGCAGCCGCCGTAGCTCAGCTGGTACCCGACTTAGTTGCTGCTATACAGCAAGGGCAACAGCCCGGAGTTCAGCCACCACCACCACCGCCACGAGAGACCAATTGGGTCAAGGCGTTGGCTGATCTGAGGCCGCCCTCATTCAGTGGGGAGACAGATCCCCGTAAGCTCGAGGCATACATCTCCGAAATGGAGACCGCCTTCGAAACCCTAGCACCACCTGAGCAGGTCAAGGTACGACTTGCTGCTTACTACTTGAAGGGCTCGGCACAAAACTGGTGGAAGCTTGTGCGCGAGGGTAGAGTTGCTGACCCGACGTTTCAGTGGAGGGAGTACACGGCTCTGCTGCGAGCCAAATACTACCCTATACATGTGCAAGAGGCCAAGCGCCTGGAGTTGGACAATCTGAGGCAAGGGGATAAGATGACGGTAGATGAGTACTACTCAGCCTTCATCGGACTTATCCACCTGCTACCGGATCTGGGTTACTCAGACCGGATCCTTGTGAACCGTTTCTACAACGGACTGAACTATCGCCTACGCTACGGCATGGGGCCTACAGGATTTACCACTTTGCAGGAGTGCTATCATGCCGCTGCTATTGTGGAGATCACCGTCCGTCTGAGGACGAGGAAGTGCGCTCAAGCGCAAGGCTCAGAACGAGGGCCAAGTCACGCAAGGGCAGTGGGGAGGGAAGAAGAAGAAATCATACCCCCAGACCCAGAAAGGACAGCAACAAGGTGGCAAGGGCCAGACCCAGACCACCACTGCTGAGGAGCCTCTGCAGCTCACCTATGCGTATGCGGCCAAGCCCCTACGTTCTTACCCACCTAAGGCTAGCACGGGCTCTGGACCGGAGCGCCACTATTACTGCAAGTGGTGCAACGGAGACCACCCCGGCAAGGACTGCAAGGGTAACGATGTTCAGTGCCGATACTGTAAGAAGATGGGTCACCGTGACCATGAATGTTGGCAGAACCCGAACAGTAGGAACTACAGGCCCAAGGGGCAATGGAAGGGTAAGGCCACTGCGACCACCGATGGCCAGAAGACGGCGAACCAGCCACCCCCAGATCAGAGGTACACGGAGTCCCAGAAGGGGAAGGGGTCGGGGTCCAACAAGGCCACCCTGAATGTGGTGGACCGGTCTGAGGCGCCAGGGCCCTCTTCTAGACCAGGTACCGCCTAAACTGTTGAATGAAATAAGTGTCTGCATACCGCATTTCATGCATGTGTGTGAGTGAGTTTAAATAAACAACCATGTGAGTAAATAAATGAAGTATAGTGTGAGATTTACCTAATTAGAGTACTCTAAACTTAAAGGAACTTTCAATATATGTTATCCAATCCCACCCACACCAAACCCTGAAGAGACCACCATCAACATCACCGACTTTCCATTGGAGCAATGTCAGATTATCCAGCCAGGTATGATACTCTTAAATGGATACCTGACACCGGAGGCACAAATCCATATCATCAGACGATGCGACGAACTTGGAGCAAAACCAGGAGGGTTCTACACACCCGAATACCCGAACGGAGCAGGATGCAATTGAAGATGATGTGCATGGGTAAGGACTGGAACCCTTACACCAAGTCATATCAAGAAGTGCGAGCTGAAGATGGAGCAACAGTATCAAGTATACCAGAGGAGTTCCACGCGGTCGTTAACCACGCCGTGGGAATTGCTCAACAAGTTGAAACGGAATCAATTCCAAGTGTAAAAGCAGATCTATGCATTGTAAACTTCTACCAGAAAGGTGGACGGTTAGGTATGCACCAAGACAAGGACGAGTCACCCGAGTCTCTAAGTAAGGGAGTACCCGTGGTGTCTTGGTCCATTGGTGATACCGCAGTGTTTGTGTATGGCGAGCAGAAGCGTGCTGACCTCGCAAAAGCTATTGCTAAAATCGGGAGATGTACTAATCATGGGTGGGCAATCAAGGATGCTATACCATGGCATCAGAAAGATCAAACTGAATACCGCACCGTCGGCAGTGATCAATGCCACACACATGAAACCCGGACGTTTGAATTTGACCTTCAGACAGTTTTAAGCCTTGTATAATTATGTGACAAACCAGTATGTATTAAGGATGTTGTAAGTGTGAATCATGGCGACAGTATAAGCCAATGAATGTTGTAAAAAGAGTGTGTTAATGAATAAAGTAAGTTGTTGAAGCATATAAACCGTGTTGTTACCCAATACTTATTAGTTTGCCAATGAATTAGGCTGTGCACTCGGAACGGGAGGTATACTGAGTGTCTGCAATAAGGCAGAAGCCGGCAAGAGCGGCACAATCCTCACCGGTACCTTTCCAGTGAATGGCGTGGATGCATCGATCTTGTTCGACTCTGGAGCCTCACACACATTCATTTCGCTATCATTTGCGAAGAGGCTGGGGTTAGACGGTGAAGAGATGCCAGACTTCGTGGTCACTCTCCCGTCGAAAGAGCGGATCAGATGTACCCGCTACTACCGAGATGCTATTGTTCGAATCAGGGATGAGGAGTTTCCGATCGACTTGATAGAGTTCGACGGATTGGGTTTTGATGTGATTGTCGGGATGAACTGGTTGGAGCGGTACAAGGGCAGAATCCTATGTGCCGAGCATCGACTGCTTCTTAGGAGTCCATCTGGGGTTACTATATCATACCGCCAGAGGCCCAGAGAGCCTTCGACTCAGATCATCACCGCCATGGCTATGTATCACGAGTTACGACGAGGGAGTGATGTATACCTCTGCTATGTCCAGGACATAGAGAGAGACCCTGAGTTTAGCCCAGATGTGCCGGTAGTGTCGGAGTTTCCTGATGTATTTCCTAAGGAACTGCCGGGCATGCCGCCAGCACGAGAGGTTGAGTTTGAGATTGATCTAGTTCCGGGCACCGGACCCATTGCGAAAGCACCTTACCGTATGGCTCCAGCAGAAATGACAGAGCTCAAGGAGCAGCTGAGAGACCTACTCGACAAGGGCTTTATCCGCCCTAGTGTTTCACCATGGGGAGCGCCGGTTCTCTTCGTGAAGAAGAAGGACGGTAGCCTCCGCCTATGTATTGATTATCGGGAGCTGAATGCTGTTACGGTGAAAAACCGTTACCCTTTACCACGCATCGACGATCTATTTGATCAGCTTAAGGGAGCATCAGTATTCTCCAAGATAGACCTACGTTCCGGATACCACCAGATTGCCATCCGTGACAGTGATATCGAAAAGACAGCTTTCAGAACTAGGTATGGGCATTATGAGTTCACAGTTATGCCGTTTGGCTTGTCAAATGCACCAGCAAAGTTCATGGACTTAATGAACCGTTTGTTCCAAGATCAGTTGGACAAATCAGTGGTAGTCTTCATTGATGACATACTTGTATATTCGAAATCGAGAGGTGAGCATGAAAGCCACCTGAGAGATGTATTGCAGACGTTGAGAAAGAATCAGCTGTATGCTAAATTTTCTAAGTGTGAATTTTGGTTGAACCAAGTATCATTCCTTGGACATGTGATTTCTGAGGCCGGGATCGCTGTTGATCCGGCAAAGATAGATGCAGTACGCACCTGGCCTAGGCCGAAGACAGTTACCGACATCAGGAGCTTCCTCGGTCTGGCAGGTTACTATAGGAGATTTGTGAAGGACTTCTCCAGTGTCTCGAAGCCGATGACTTCCTTGATGAAAAAGGATGCACCATTCGAGTGGACAGTCGACTGTGAGAGGGCTTTCACGAGTCTCAAGGATGCTCTCACATCTGCACCGATTCTGACATTACCAGACGGTCCAGATGGTTTTGAGGTCTATTGCGACGCATCAGGCAGGGGTATGGGTTGTGTGTTGATGCAACACGGGAAGGTCGTGGCTTACGCCTCCCGACAGCTGAAGAAGCATGAGGAGAACTACCCTACCCACGACTTAGAATTGGGGGCCATTGTCTTCGCACTGAAGATATGGCGACATCACTTGTATGGGGTAAGTGTGACAATTTATTCTGACCACAAGAGTTTAAAGTACTTGTTCACTCAGAAGGAGTTGAACATGAGACAGAGAAGATGGGTTGAATTTTGAATGATTATGACATCGATTTACAGTACAAGGAGGGTAAGGCAAATGTGGTAGCTGACGCATTGAGTCGCCGAGCACACTCTCTCCATTCGCTAGTCTCTCATACTGGCTTGGTTGAAGAGGTGCGGAGTGCTCAGATGACGGATCAGTACATGATGGAGATTAGACAGAAGCTTATTGATGGCACATTCGAGGGTCAGAAGTACGACTTCAGACTCCACGATGATGACCTGATTAGGCTTAATGGCAGATTGTGTATACCCAGGAGTAGCGCTGAGCTGAAGGAGCGCATATTGAGTGAATCCCACTGTTCTACTACTTCGATTCACCCCGGAGCTTCAAAGATGTATAAAGGTATGAAAAGATATTTCTGGTGGACTGGAATGAAAAAGGATGTGAGTGACTATGTGTTGAGGTGTCTCACTTGTCAGAAGGTCAAGTTTGAGCACCGACGGCCTGGTGGTATGGTGCAGCCAATGCCAGTGCCGGAGTGGAAGTTCCATGACATATCTATGGACTTCGTGGTAGGGCTTCCGCCTACAAGGGGAGGTCTGAATATGATTTGGGTTGTTGTTGACCGACTGACCAAGGTGGCCCGATTCATTCCGATAAGGACACCTGGAAAGTGGCAAGATTGGCAGAACTATTCGATAAAGAAATTGTAAGACATCATGGTGTACCAAAGACGATTGTATCTGACAGAGATACCAGATTCTTATCCAGATATTGGAAGTCTACACGAGAGGCATTGGGTACTGAACTGAAATTGAGTACGGCGTTTCACCCACAGACCGATGGTCAGAGTGAGCGCACTATTCAGACACTTGAGGATATGCTACGTGCATGTGCACTTGACTTTCAGACCAGCTGGATTGATAAGTTACATCTGATCGAGTTTAGCTACAACAACAGTTATCATGCATCGATCAAGATGTCTCCCTTCCAGGCATTGTACGGTAGACCATGCCGCACGCCATTATGCTGGGATGAGTCGAGTGAGACGGTCATTATAGGACCAGAGTATCTTGAGCAAGTTCAGGCAGAAGTTCGCCAGATCAGGGCTAATATGAAAGCAGCTCAGGATAGACAGAAGTCGTACGCAGATGTGCGCCGACGTGACCTGGAGTTCGCCGTGGGCGATCAGGTATTTTTGAGAGTATCCCCCATGAAGGGAGTGTTTCGTTTTGGCCAGAAAGGCAAGTTGAGCCCAAAATATGTGGGGCCTTATGTTGTGACGGAGCGGATCGGCCCGGTAGCTTATAGACTTGATTTACCCGCCGAGCTGGGCAAGGTACATGATGTATTTCATGTGTCCCAGTTGAAGAAGTATATGTCTCATCCGTCTCATGTGCTTCAGCCTGAAAGGCTAACTTTAGAGCCGACCATGCGATCAGTGGAGACTCCGGTACGGATTCTGGACACTAAGACTCGAGACACTCGCCATAAGTCTGTGAGACTGGTGAAGGTTCTCTGGTCTAACCAGGACGTTGAGGAGGCCACTTGGGAGCTGGAAGATAAGATGAAGGCGAAGTATCCGTCGTTGTTCACTTCTTAGTATTTGTATGTATAGGGTACGGGGCGTACCCCTATTTAAGGGGGGTAGAACCGTTTCGGTCATATGTATGACATGTATTTGAATACATTGTCTGTGTTGTATTGTCATGTTGTTACTGTTGTATTGTCATGTTGTTAATGTTACAGACCGCTAAGTCTGAATGATGTTTTGTTGTTTGGACCATGGGTCCGATATGATGTAAGATGTTGTTAATGTGATATAGAAGTGTTGTATGATATGTGTCCCATATGTGTCCTCATGTTCTAATGTTTAAGTTATGTGGAAGTATGAACTTTGGGGACAAAGTTCTTTTAAGGGGGGTAGATTGAAATACCCCAAACCTAGTAATGTTGTTTAAACACCTAAGTAGGGTGTAATAAGACTAAAAAGAGTCTTAGAAACCTTAGTAAACAAATTTAAACAAAAGGAAACACAAATGTGCTTTAAAGTCAATAAGAGCCAAAATGTGCTCTAAGCTTGGGATAAACTTGGGTAAGACCTAATGAGCTTACCAAGACCTCATTTATATACTAATGAACATATTAAACCAATTACCAAAGAAAACCAAGCTTGAAAACAAGTTAAAACACAAAATGTGCTTTAAGAAGTCTTAAAGCACATTTTTGAAAAATTGTCTTGTAAATGAGTTTTGAGTGGCTAAATGTCCATCATTACTCTTAAATATATATGTGTACTATATAGTATCACATTTGGGTGGCCATATTAATGGGAAATCAAAAATTTCACTTCTAAGTGCCTTGTTTAGGTGAATAGTAACTTTTACAAGCTAGTTTATAACATATGTTGTATTAAGTAATTAAATTGACAAACAAAGACTAAAGCACCCTCACACTAATAAAGGGGGCCGGTTTTCTAAGTGTGTGACTCACCACTCTTTAGTTGATAATATAAGTAAGTAAAAAATTAATTAAACTTACTTTTTACTTTATAAGCATAAATATCTCCTTAAAGCAAATTCTATCTTCATTCTCTCATTTCTTTCCTTCATTCACACGGTTTCCACCTCTCTTCTTCCTTCTTCCTTGTTCTCTCACGGTAATACCACCACCCCCATTAGAACTCTAGCTTTGACCACTTGTAAAATCTTGCTCACTTGTCCAAATCAAAACAAACACCACCAATCTCTTCCTCTCCTCTCATCAAGCTCTCATTCCTATCTTCTCAAAACTCCAAGAGCCCCATTTCGGTGCCAAGGTGTTCCACCATTGAAGGAGCTTGAGCTTGTATTTGACATATTGTTGATGCTCCTTTGCTTCTAGGTAAGGAATCTCAAAGAAAAATCATGTTTCCTCCATGTTCTTACCTTGACCGAAAAATACACATTGATATAGCTCCTTGTGTGACTTTGTTCTAGCTTCATTTCAACTCTTCATGGACTAGGTGGAGTCCCCTCTTGTTATATATCCAAACTCTCTTCAAAGATCAAGGTAAACAACTACATTAATGTTTTTGAAACAATGTAAAATTAGGGTTTACAATGAGATGAAGCCTATAGCTTGATTACTCATTATAATGTTTGTACATTGTCTAGAACTTGACAAGGAATCAAAATACCATACGGTTTTGTAAGGAAACAAGAAGGAAGTGTTTTGGAAAAAGAGGTAAATCTACTAACTTAATGTTGTTTAATGCCCTAGGAGAAATGAGCTCATAAATGCTTATTAAAACTACCTAAAGAGCAAATGGTAAATGACCTAGTAAATGTTCTCAAGGATACTAGTAAATACCTTATGTCTTTTGTATGTAATCGCAGGTTAAGGCATTTATATTGTGGAAATTCAGTGTTTATGATTTAAGCACTTTAAGGGCCTAAGAGCCATGCATTTTAAGGCCTAAGTGCCATGCAATTTAAGTTATGCACTATATTGTGATGTAGTGTGAATTTGGTGTAGTTGTGTAAGAAAGTGTTCTAGATGTTTTTGTGTGTTTAATGGAGAAAACAAGTGTTTAGGCTTAGTAATGTTCTAGGGGAATCCATGTCAAAATTTAGGTAAAAAGCAAGAAGTTTTAAGTGTTACATAAGATTTGGTGAGTTAAAAATGTAGGAAATGAATAAGGAGTTCAAGATGTTGTAAAGGAATTTTGATGAACTAGGAAGTGTTCTAGAGTGTAATAAGGACTTAGACATGATCTTGAGGTTCTAGCAAGTACCAAAGCCACTTAGGGACTTAGGTAAATACTTAGGCAAACTTTGGTAATAAGGAGAAAGTGTAAACTTGGAAAAGAATTGTTAAGATGAATATAAGGAGTTGGTTGTGAGAGATGATGCTTGGGAGATGATGTTAAAATAAGGAGAAAGCATTTTGGGATAGTGGCTATCTTAGGTATGAAACACCACTTGCACAACTAGGAAAATATTGTAAGTGTTAGGAATTTTGTGAAGGAATAAGTAAAGGCTTAAGGAATTGGAAATGAGTTTTATGAGTGTTTAAAGATGTCTTAAGTTGTGTTTAAAGTACCCAAATGAGTTAGGAAGTACTAGGTTATATGGGGTGAAGTTTGGAGTTGAATGTAAAAAAAAACAAAGATTTGGGGCCGACCGACTTGCGACCGGACTTGCAAGCTCGGTCGGGACCTGTTTACCCTGCGAAAATTGGCTTCTGGAACGGACCGACCTTGAGACCGGACTTGCAAGGTCGGTCGGGCTTGTAAATTGTGTACGGATTGAGTTACTGGAATCGACCGGACATAGGACCGGACTTGGCAAGTCCGGTCGGGCTGAATTTCCGAAGGGAGAAACTCTCTGGAATCGACCGGCGGACATGGACAAGTCCGGTCGGCAAGTCCGGTCGGACCAAAACTTGTAAAAAAAAAAAACAGAAAAGAATGTGACTTATGTAGTTAACCCTAGGGTGTATAATGAAGGTAACCTAGGGTAAGATAGACATTAAAACATGTCTTACAATCATGTTAAATACTTAGTAAGTTTGAAGTTAAATAAATAATTAACCGACATTACTAATGTGTTTAGGATTCTCTCAAGGTGGAAATCAGTCGAGGCAAGGACCAAGGTATGGTTTTCTTGCAGTCTGTTGCCTACCGGTTTACACCGGCTTGTGTGTTGTTTTTTTTTCTGTGTGTTTATGACTTTGTAAGATTAAAACCATGTAACGAGTTTACCGTTGTTAAATATCATTATGTTGTCGAGTATGACTCTTTCCTCCCTTGTGTGTGTCTAACAAGACCTGACCTGTGATTGTGAATTGTTTATTGTGTTCGATGATGAACTACTAACAAGGGCTAACGGGGGAAGTAAGGAGTCCGGTCTGTTCCGGTCACGCGTGTGGGTATGGGAGTCGATGTCACCGGTTCGATTCTCTCTGTATGTTATGGTTAAGTTTCCAATTTGGTTTCTAACCTTCCCTTTAGCTTAACCAAGGCTATTTTACTGACTCACGTCGGGCCACAGGGGCATACTATGTGTTATTTCGGTGTGCTTGGATCACTATATCCGAGGCACCTTGTGTTAAGTTAACTGTCCAATCTACCGGACGGTAACGAGTTATGTAACGAGCTAAGTATGAGCGTGGCAACATTCTCTAAGCTCTCAATGGGGACTAATTGTGTGGGTTCTCTTCCTAAAAGGAATTGTATGTTTGTGAAGTGTGTTATGATGTGTACAATACCCGTGTTATGTTATATATGTATGTGTTGTGTGTTTTAAAATAAATACCATGTCATCATGACAAATAGTTGCGCGCATTCCGGTAGTCGATGGACTGCGCGTTAACCATGCCAGCCAAGGGTTGCTGACCCCCTCGGGGGATCCATATTTCTTTTACTGCAGGATGAGGATCGAAGAAGCAGAGTGGCTCTAGATCCTAGAGAGTAGTTTACTTTTGGAGTACTTTTGGATGTTGCCCGGGTTGCGCCTGTGCTCCCGTGGCGTATTATATACTCGCTTATGATGGTTACAGTGACGGTATACGGTGAAAGGATTTTGTAAACACTCGGTATTATGTTGATGTATATATATGGTTATTATTTCTACGCTCGGGAGTATGATCATCAGACCGGTACAATTGTATTTGTTCAGCCTTGTTAGCCACGTGGGTGGTTGACGGCATTGTAGCACCATTCGTTTAGTTACTGTTTAGTTTTTATTTTCCGCTGCGATTTCAAGTAATGTGTTGTGCGTAGTAGGGGTGTTACACATATATATATATAAACCATTTACATTACTACTTAAGGTGGCTAATTTTCAAGCGCAGATAGTTTGAGAGCTAGGTTGTTGAACAATTACCCATATGGGGTGTTACAGTCATAATACAGATAAAGAGATAGTTTGTTCCGATCCAAATGCTGTTTTACAAAGTAGAATGAAGCTCACTGATTTAATTTTTGTTAATAAATAATAGCTTTGTAAACAAATTTTAGTGAACTTTAATGGTATTAATTATATATTTAATGATACATGTAATTTAGATTTTTAATAAACCTGACACCTCTCCTTCACTACAAACCAGAGAAAAATATAAATTGCGTGCTCTTTAGAAATTAGAACCTAATTTGTTTGCTTTGTCTAATTAAACGTCTACATATTTTGGGTTTTGGGAGAATATAAGTTAAAATTGGATCGAGACTTACGGTCCCTTATGAAAACAAATGATGAGTCCACTACAAACCTATAAAAAGCCCGATTCTTTTCAGTAGTGGTGATGGGGCGGTGAAGCTCTAAAAGCTGGATCGGCTATATAAGAATCTTGACTCCCTCTGCTTAAACTACTCTGTCTAACCTTGATCCAAACACACTATTATTGTCTCATAGAGTTAAGAATGAGGTATGAATGGATGGAGACCTAGTAATTTAGGTCACTCGGTTCAAGTTCGGTTTGGTTCAGGTTAATTGTAGATATTCATATTCAGTTTGATTTGGACTGCAACGGGTCGGTTTAATTGGTTTTTTTTTGCTAAGTTATGTCTTGTGCAGTTTCATGTTAATATAAATTGGTTCCCGTGACTTTGGTTTGGGTCTTACGGTTCAGGTAGCCTATAGGTCATTTGTTTGTTTGGGTTATGGGGCAAATTTTTGGGTGACTTATTTGAATTAGTTTTGTTGACACATTTTGTAAGTCCGGATTTAACCAACCTTCCGGCTTTAACCAACCTTTGTGACCTATACAGATTTTCATATTCGGCTCCAAATGCTTTTAATATAGTGTTAATCTTTATCAAGACTACTATTATATATTGGGTTAGACATATTCAAATTTGAGGGACAATTTATGTATATGAAGTTTTAACTATAGATTTATATAATGTATATACTAATTTTAATAAATTATTTGTGAATAAGTGGTCACCGGTAAAATAAATCTTACTCTATATATTTTCATTAAAAAAAGATAATTGGTCAGTTATAAAAACTGTACAAAAGGAAACAATAGTAACTTCAATATAAAAATTGTTGTAGACCTTATAGATAAACTAGGAGTTCATAAGATTAACTACTGAATCATATTTGACTTCCAAAGTGGTAGTCCTATTTTGTTTTGACACTAATGCATGAAGGGTGAAGGCAAGAGTTCAATGATTATTGTGAGGAGCTAAAGTGTATGAGTTCATTTTAAAGTAAACCATTAATTGTTGGTAATATGAATGGTAAGTTATTGATTTTCTTCTAATTAGTAAATTAATTTGGATGTGATTTCTTGACTAAACTAGTGTGCTTAGATTAAACACCATGTGAATTTTTTGTGTGGTGTGGTGAGTTTATCTAGCATGTGTAGTTAAGTGAGGTGTAAATTTTGTAATAAATTGTAATATTAATGAGAATATTTATTTTTCTCAATTTATTAAGTCATTTTTCTATACGCAACGTGTAGTATAAGGCTCAACCAAAAAATTTAGATTGTCTACGGAAACTTCATCTACATGAAAAATCATTTCCAAATCCCACCGATGATAAGATTTAAATATATTAAACGTATATATTTTTCATGATTAATTATCTTACTTAAAAATAATAATAATTAATTATAAAATAGTCCCATATACTTTTAAAACTTTAGAACTCATTTCTTTCAACATTTTTATATGTGATCGGTAATATTTATTTGTCATGTTAAAAAGAATTTTATTAATTGAAAAGTTGGTTTCTTGGATGTATATCTTTCGACATTTCAATCTTATTAACACAGAGCTTATTAATTATGTAATATATGAATAATTAATAAAAAAACAATGATGATGTAAATTGGTGGTAAAATCGACACCTAATTACTTAGTTACCATCAATAAGGGCTTAAAATTCTGTTAACAAATCAATAAGGGCTTAAAATTGAAAAGTTCAGGAAAAAGTTTCACGCTTCTTCATTCTCTCGACTCTTGGTAATTTTGCAGCCCTAACTGTATAACCGATTAAACTTCAAACCTCATAAACTCCATGGTTTTGGGCTTTGTTTTGAGTTTAAAAGTAGGTTCATCATTTGTCATCTGGCCCATAAACAAGTCTCCGTTTTATCCATGGTTTCGGAGAAGACTATTTGGAGTAGTGACGGTGTTAATGATCGACAGAGAAGAAGATAAGTTCGAGTATATTACCGGTTCTGGAACGAAATGTTTTTAGCCCCGTTTTCAATCTGGTGTGCGAGAGATGCAGCAGTTCCTATTCCAGTGATTTATCTCTCACTCGTACAACACTAGGGTTTTGCCCTTCTCATTAGTTTACGTATGAGGCCTGGAGAGATGTGGGTGTTTAACGGCGGCGATTTTGCCCCTCTCCGAAACGCGATCTTCTCTTGGTGGTCGATTGTGTAGGGCCGATGAGTACATGCACTAACAAAATCGCCTCCTATTGCTCTCTCTCTCTCCCTCTCTTTCAGCAGCAGTAGCAGCAGCAGCGTCAGATTCTCAGGAAATGACAAAAATCGGCTCTGACATCGCTCTTTCTCTATCTCTGTGTGTATCTACGTATGTATCTAAAATTTGGGTTGGGCAATGCATTTTCCCTTTCCCACTACTACTACCAACAACAACAACAAACATTAACGGAGTATTAGAGGCTGTGATGATACAAACACAATTCTTGTAAATTGTGAAATCAGGCGAATGTGAGAAAAGAAGGGCCGTTTAGAGGGCGGGGTAAAGCATCTGAAAGTCTGTGAATGGGTGAAAGGGAGGAGGTAGAATGTCGAGTATGCAGCAGTTGAGATTCTTTTTGTTGTCTTACTGCTCGTCTCTCTACTCTCATCACTTTCATTGTTCCTATGGCTACGGTTTGCTTTGCAGCCCCAGGGCCGCTCTTACTCCATTCATGTCTGATCAAAGGCGAATCTGAGCCCTCCTCTCTATAATCCCCAAACCCTAACTAAAGAAACACATTCACACCCAGTCGGCTGTAAGTTTGATGGTACATATGAGCGTTTGTACTGAGCATAATTAAAATGTTTTCGACCCTAGTGGGTTCCTTTGGGTTATTTGTGTGTGTATTAATTGATGTGTAGAAGAAAGGAAGTGGCCTCTGCTGCAGGTTCCAAGACACCACCAAACCTGAGGGCTGAGTCATTTGCTATTGACAACCGCAGCTGCTGAGGTGTGGTAATGTACGTAAGGTGCAGGGCTGGAGAAGATACTAGGAAGATGTTGAGATTCTACGGTGTTCTTTCTTTTCGAAGCACTTGTGCTCAGACAGCCTTCTTAGGATATATCATCTGCCTTGAAGTGTGTTTTTAGTACATAACTAGTGCAGTAACAGCCTTACAATGGTTGAAGGAATCTGGCTTTAGCTTTCAAGCTACTGAAATTGTAATTAGTCATAAGCACTTCAAGACGTTATTATGTAATGTATTCTTATGTTACTATTATTGTATTCTCAAGTTAATATCATGAGCATCTGTGTTATTGTGCACCCTTTTATCCTTCATACAACTGAAACAATAAATTTGGGTTCGGGAGTAGTGTGCTCTTTTAATTCAACCTACAGTTCCCCTCTACGCAAGAGGGGTCAGTCAAAGCAATCTAGGAAGTTGCACCAACGCTTGGCATAGAACCTTCCGTGTGGTAGTGTAGCGTATGTTTCCAGGATTTTCCTGACGCTTGTGTTTTATTTCCCTATTTCCGCGGGATGTCATCTATTCGGAAATGCCTGATTATATCAAACGCCAACTCAATTTCCAAATCGCATTAATTATTTGCTATGTCTTTTAGTATTTCCCAGACGATGCAGCTGCGCCTGAATGGGCAGGGTTATTAACCCAAAGTCATATTTCATCTTAATAAGGTAGGCTTCTTAACAATTTAAACCCCCTTGATTTCCAGTCAACATATGCAGTCACCCGGGCAATATCTGTTACAATACAAGACTGACATCCACAACAACTCCAGCATTATTAAGACCTCAACAGAAGATGGGACATACAACCTCTAAACGCAACCTAAGCACCCAATTCTGCTACGCCAGCTACTGGCTCGAACAAGGATTCTATTTCCTTCATATCCACTTGTTCCAGGCTTGATGGGTTCCATTTAGGGTTCTGCATGGAATAAAAAAACATGTTACACTCAGATACCTATGTAGTTAAAAGTACCAGTAAGAATACCTATATAATGGAAATTATCCCTTCTAAATATGACCACAGACGAAGAAATGCTGTGAACTATAAGTTCTAAGGTTAGAAAAATGACAATAAATTAACCTGATCCTTGTCCACCAAGACTGCTCTAACACCTTCAACAAAATCGTTCCTAAGTGAAGATCTCAGAGCGATTCTATATTCAGTTTTCATCACCCATTCAACTGTGTACACATAATATACAAGGACACAGAGGAATCATTTCAGAAAAGTATCATACCTCAAAATCTGAGGCTTAATTATCAACGAATTACGATTTGTTTATAAAAGCACAAAACTAACCGTTGATAGTTCATTATCATGTTTTCCTCGTGCAGATGCAACCTTGGAAAAATACTGTTGGTTCAGGCATAGGGAGAATGGAGCCCCTTTGCAAGCCCAGCCAGAGCTTCCTTGGCCCACTCTGCCACTGCACAAATGGAGGAACAATTGATATCAACAAACTAGAAATAACAGAATAATGTTTCCACAATTATTGTTCTCAATATATCACAACTCTTTTATCAGATTAGGGGTAATTTTCCACATGAAATATGCACATGAAAGGGTATTAATATACAGGACAATAGGCCCTCTCACCTGCAGAATCTGAAGATTGCTCGTGCTTTTTTAGCTCTTCTATGATGTCAGTGACTGACTTATCAGCACTGAATGTAGAGCCAATTTGTGGCAATAGTTTCTTCAACTGTGGCTCTGACTCTGGTTCACTACTGTATTTTGATATTAGTGATGCCACTTCCTGATGAGGATCATGGGAACTGTCCAACACAAGAGGATTTTATGAATGAAGAAAAAACATAATCAATGCTCAACAAGTTTGGCTCATACACAGTCGTGTAATATAAGTGTGGCGTGACACAGGACATACTATATGTGCAACAAGAAATAAGCAGGCAGCACAATAGGAGCGCAGTAAGAGTGTTTAAAGGAAAATAAATGATGAGGCATACAATGTGGCAGCAAGAATAGCCTCCTTCAAGGCACTTAAGTTGCCTGATGGAACATAGTGAGTTCCAAGACCAACATATAAGGCATCAGCAGGTGTATTGATTTTTTCCCAGTCAGTCCGAGATAAGCCCCTAAAGAAAGTAATGACAAACAAAAGATTTTCACTATCAGTTCCAACATCATAATTTTGGATCCTCTTGCTTCATGGCAATGTAAACAACTAGAACTTTCATACTTCATTATTCATAGCTGGAAAACCAAACAGCGACAAACTCACCTACTGAACCTTCTCCAGGACTATGAGCTGCTATGTATGAAAATCCAACATCAGGGAACAAACCAATGCCGTTTTCTGGCATAGCAAGAAGAGTTTTCTGAAAAAAAGAGTTGTCAGAAATTCAAGACGTACATTAATGTGATGAGATAAAGGTTTATAGAGCAGCTTGGGCCTAGGGACAAGAGGGCCAAAGGAAAGTTTGGCATTATATTTGTCCAAGGATTAACCATAGATGTCCCCCTCACCAAGCTACTCACTATTATTTAAGGAAAGGATAGGCATAGCTGGAGTAGTAACTATCAAGAAAATTCCTCATTTGGCCTCTTTTGTGGATATTGCGACTCAGTGAACCACGCTCTGATTATTGGTAGGATACCTATTTTATCAAAATATCAGTAGTTGGGGTGAGGGTTATGATAGAACCCCAGATATGTGAATTAACAGCAAGTAATACAGCCTTCCGAACCACCCTTATATTAAGGAAAGCAGAGAGCCAAAGCTCAACAAGTGAAATATAGAAATGAATAGACAAGGAAGAGGGTGAGAAAGTGAATTGCCAAAATCAGATCAAGCTAGGCCTGTCAAATCGTATATTCGTATCGTGTAAATGATAGAAATGATACACGACACGAAATTTACATGAAAATACACGATACACGACACGAAAATATTTTCGTGTATGGAATTCTATATACGAATACGAAATTCAAAATACCTGTAAACGAAACGAAATATACGAAATTTATTCGTGTATACACGAATTACATGTGTACACGAATCACATGTGTACACGAATTAATGAAATAAATATTTAACACGTATAAAAATAAATACTAAAACATTATATTTACACGAATTAATGAAATAAATAAGTAACACGAAATTTATTCGTCTATACACAAATTACATGTGTACACGAATTATACGTCTACATGAACTATTTACAGGTATTTCGTGCATACACGATATGTATACAATTAGATACGGTACACGACACGTTAATAAATCATGTATATACGATACACGACACGAAATTAGTTCGTGTATATAATTAAATACCTATACATGCTAATATCGTGTCGTGTTTCGGGTCGTATATTCGTTTTCGTTACTTTTTTGCCAGGCCTAGATCAAGCTCTGCCTAAATCCGGTAAACCCTCCTATCCACTAAAGTGGCCAATCGGAAACACAATCATCGATACCCCAGCCCTAGGTCTCACTTTCCTTAAATATACAGCAGGAGGAGGCACATGCCTTGCATATGGGGTAATACTAGCTAATTCCCGAACTACCCTTAGCTTAATAATTTCTTACTTGTCTAATGGCCCAACTGCTTTTAGCCCAAAGACCCCAATCCAACGGTCTCTCAGGATACCTCCACGTTAATGACATTAGATTGTGGGTTTCATTAGTGATATCAATAGCCTTGATTAGGTTTTGTGGGTTTGGGAATGGTGTTGAGTTACAGGAGCGTAGTGAAATTTTCCAAAAGCTAGGGAGGCGGGAGAGAGAGTTGAGGAAAGTCACTACAAGCTGGAAATCCAAAGAGGCTTTACGGCGGCTAAGGAAACCTCACTGTTTCCAGAGGAGGAAGATGCAAAGAGTTGTAGAAGATAAACACGGCAGGAAATACCCAGATCTCATAGTGTTGACAGAAAACCAGAAATTCGGTTACCATAGTACCTCTGTCACAACTCTGTAGCGACCATGCCCTGATAGACCTATCCCAAATCCCATTGTAATGCCGTCCATCAAGCTAATGTATGGTTTCTTGTACTCAAATATTTTGCATATCAGAGTGTATTCAGCAGTGAAGATCTGCAGTATATCAGGAGTCGATGGTATCAAAAACAAGTTTAAATGGTAAATACAGTGCGAGGATTTAGGAACCATAACATCTAACCATGTTAAATCATTTTTATATAAGGAAATTACTATCCAATTTTTAAGGAAGTCAACGTGAACAAAAACCAAAAAGCCCCTATTAAAACTTATGTGTTCTAGTAACTGAGAACATCTGATCAACAAGTACTCAAATCAAGAGTTCTGGAATTGAAATATGCTATCGATTTATTCATCATTTCACGTTGTGCTAGTTGTGTATTGTGAATTGCAGATAGACTGGCAGGAGAAGCTTTTCTTAAGCAAGAATAATGTGAAACATGCCAACTACCATCTAATGACATAACACACAGATTGCATAAGGAAGTAACTAACAAGATAAGAACGTAAGTATCTTCACGACGACAAAAGCCAACTAATAACTAAATAGATATAAAAAGATCCAGATCTCAAGCTTGCTAATTTGTCCTTGGAACGTTCCAATATACCTCTCACTTCATTCATAAGTTTTCCATTTCCGTTGGGTTTTAAGATTTTTTTATTTTTTTGCTTTCCTTGTTAAATAAGAACCTTCACAGGTGCTGCAGGTGTTGAGGAATGAGAATTTGATAGGGTCACAACGTACAACAGCAAATTTTTTTAAAATAAAATATGTCAACCTGCAACTGCATCAGTTGACACACCAAATGGATAAAACAGTTTTGATCTTAATATAATCTTAACTCAATGATGAGAAAGTAGAACTGGTGTACTCAGTGATATGCAAACAATTAACTTCAAGTGTTATACATCAACAAACAAGCCATCCCAGACTAAAAGAACCTAACAATTAGCATATGCAGTTGCCATAAAATACGAAGCACATAAGACCTCTATCATTTCGGGTAATGGTTTTTGGTCATGATCTGCTTCACATCACCACCTGCAGATCAACTAATGCTTCAGCTTATAATTGAAACTTGCTAAAGTGCTTGAAACAGAAGGCAACAAAGTCAATAGACAAGGGGCATAATGAAGCAGCAAAAGAATCCACGACGATTAGAGATCACGAGTAGAAAGAAGCTGCTTCTCGTCAGGAAAAGATACTGAAGGAAAAAAAAAGGTGTAGAAACCTTCTGGACAAGAGGTGTGCTCTTGTCTTTTTGAATTTCAGCAACAACACCTTTAATATCCATTCCTGCAGATTGTCAACAGCGGGTTACCCTTGAAAACTTACCCGTTAACTGAAAGAAAGCTATAGTACTGATCTTAACAGAGACAACAAAGATCCAGGAGTAAGGAAAATGGTAATAGCAATTCGTAATAGTAAAGAACAGGTTATGTGTGAGATTTACCAGCGCAGAATGCGCGAGGTGTGCTGCCCTCAATGAGAACGCACTTCACCCGTGGGTCCTCTTCCCATTCATCGAGGTAGCTTTTGTACTTTACATCCATATCTGCACCAAGTATGATGATTCCCACGAATGAGACAAACACAAATGAACGGGGCAAAAGCATTGGGTGATGAGCTTTCAGCCTACATACATATGAACTAAAGCATAGACCTGTTTGATCTGAGCACAGATTAAACCAACAACGAATCAGTTGTAGTCTAGGCAGATAAAAATATATCCTTCAAGTGACTTTCACTACAGTGATCCGGGGGGGGGGGGGGGGGGGGGGGGGGGGGGGGGGGGTGGGTGGGGGGTGGGGGGGGCACGCTTATTCAACTCATCGTGGAAAAAAGAAGTCAATTGATCATCTTTGCCAATTGTCAGTTCATTCACGTTCAGTAGATAGAGAGCTGAGCCCCCACGTACATAATCTTACTCGAATCAGATCCTTCTCTATGTCTCAACCCGAAAAAGGACAAAGATTTAGCTACCAACGTTACAGAATTTCCGGATTTCAGCCGTACATAAAAATGGGTATGATTGAAAACCGACCTAGGTTCATAGCCTTAAGAGCTTTGGTAGCGATCGAGAGTTATCACGGCGAACACCATTTGGATGGACATTTCCCTTGACAATCGTCTGTAGCAGCCATGCGGTGAAGGTCCGATGGGAGAGCGACGCCCGGACGCGTGCGAGTAGTAGTGGGTAAAGGAGTACACGGGGATTGATCGAGATAAAGCAAGTGGCAGAGCGGAGAAAGAGAAAGGCAGTGTCGAGCTATAGCTGCGGAGGGAACCCAGGACTCTAAGCATCTCGAGTCCCAACAGTGCGCGAATACGATGTGTATCGTTAGTGGTCATTAATCCCACAAACAGATGCAAAAAATCACTTGCTAAATTTGCTGTTTTGATTGTTTAGTCTGGTTTTTCTTTTGAAAGAGTGGAATTTACTAATATTTAATCAAAACAATTTTGTTTTTCTAGATAACAATCATAATTAGATGCTAAGTCCAAATAAGGAAGTTGGTCTATCAAAAGTTACCGACCCAACATTACAGGTCAAGGCCAATAGTTACTAAGACACTCTAAGCCTCGAAGATGGTTGTAAAAAAAGCAAGAAACAGATCAAACCATCCTACGACCTTTAATTCAAAAACCCGCAACCATTAACTCATACATAGCCAAACAAAAGCTAAACAAGAACCCACATCACCAAAGGCAGATGCTAACCAACTAGATAAAACAGAAAACAAAAGCTCTTAATCAAACCAACTGTAAAAGCTCCAAAGCTCTAATTCGACGTCACTTTGGAAGATAGATCTCGGACAGGAAGAGTTGGTGCACGGATTGGAAGCCCAAAACTGACATGCAAAGCTCCAAAACCTCCAACTCGGTGTCGTTGTGGATGATAGATCTCGGACGGGAAGAACTGGAGCATGAATTTGGAAGCCATAGATGTCTCTTTCCTACCACAAGAAACTACCTTTGCCACAAAAAACTGCAAACTCACCAATGCTTTGGTAGAGTAATCATTGGGGTCTACTCTGAAGACATAGCATCCCCTAACCGAAGAAGGAAACAAACTTTTCACCCCTAATGAAGAAGGACAGGAAAATGCTAAGAAAGAGAAAACAAGGGAGAAAGAAGAGGGGGGGGGGGGGAGAGAGAAGAGATGAGAGAGCACTGCCAAGTCTACATTTTCGCTGAATCAAAAATTAAATCAAAACAAGTTATTACACATTAAAATGAGAAATAACATCATGACCAAATATGTCACATAAAGAACAACATTGATCAATATGGCTAAAACTTAATATCATTGAATAAATAAGTGTGGAAAGATGACCTGAATAAGAGTATTACAATTGTCTTATTAGAGTACCGACCCAATCCAACAAGCATTTTTCATTATATGCTTCATAAAAAGTGTAGCATCACTTATAGAACCGAAAGGAACAATTACAACTATTTTAGTTAGGAAGAAGCTTACACCCTCATAACCTCATTTGTAATCTTATTCTTACTCTAGTGGTCTCCTTCAAGCTTAGCCATCATATAATGATTAATGGTCACTACAACTTTGTTACCATTCACACCTCAATAGCTACCATAACTAACAACACACCAATACTCTCCAACCCAACTCACCATTACAAACAAAGAAAACAGATATAGCTAAAAAAACTAACTTAATAGCAATAACATCATTACAATTATAATTCTAAAGGATAATAATCAAAGAAAACATACCAAACAAAGTAATCATTACCTATGTCACCAAAACCCACGCAACTCTTGTACTCTGATCCATTTCCTTCCATTCATAATCCCACCTTTCTAACATCCCTTATTCATAAACCATTAATTATATTGTTAGTCCTCATTAGTCCGATTGATTAAATTCTTATTGCTGACGGATGTTAACTCTATGGGATGCCGCCACTAGTATAAGGATCGATAATATAATCAATGAAATAGAAATAAGGGACATTACAACCATGCACAACAGAGTAGGATTTGGTGAGCCCTTCAGAATTAGTTAACTTCATTATCCCCCAAAGGGACCATGCAATCATCAACCTTAGATTTTTGTAAGGACTCCCACCTAACCGTCTAGACCTCTACATCTACCTACTACTCCTATAAAAACTTCTAAGTATTGGGGGTACATACTTAGGATAATATGGAGCCTTTTTTGTAACGAACTCCTTAAACCTGAAAGGCCCAGGGAGGGGAATAAGAATAGTATCGAAGGCGACCATAATTTTTGGCTGCAAAGTATGATTTAGAGATAGATTAAGGGTCCAAAGATATCTGGAAAGGCTTTAAGCTAAGGTGTACTTTGCTTTAACAAATCCCTTGTTTTTATCAGCCAAACGTGAAGAAATGAGGAACTACTAATATAGGTGCTTCATAAACTCCACTTCTCACTTAGCCCTAACATATGACCCTCCCACTTGATGCTTATTACTACTAGGTACTGACTTTTAGCACAAAGGAAAAGGAAATGGGTGTTCAAGTACAAATAAGTTATTTTAGGTGTTGAGGAAGCTCATAAAAATAAGATCTAAGGTGTCATAACATTTATGTTATCTTGACACAGCCCAATATTGATATAGTAACTTTTGCAATCATATTCATCTCTCATAAGATACTAATCGTGACGTGGAATCTGTCAACATGCTATTGTTGCAAAATAACATCTATATTGTCTTAACATCACCTAAAATGATAACTTATAGATCGTAACTAATAATTATCTCCTTATAAAGATTTGAAGTCTACTAACACATCATGATAATTTTCCACCTATAACTACAATAATCATCACAAAACAAGATTAAAATTTTATAAATTCACTTAAACATCAGAAATTGCAATCATCACGTAGTAACATCACATCACCAAACTTATAACTTTTTATTACTTTCATAGCTTATCTTTGCATTGATATTAAAATCTAAAATTTTGAAACAAATTGATTCTTATATTCAAGAGATAATTGTTTTATTTGTTGTGTTTCTTTTATTGTGTTAGGATAGATATGTGGAAATTATTAAATAAATGATATGTTGATTATGAAAATTGGTACAAAATATGGAATATGAATTCGCAAAGGATGTTAGCCATTAAATGTCGTCTCATGTAAAGAGACAGTTGGACACTAGTTATGGAAGATATTCTAATAGCCTTGCCAGCTTTTGTAATTCTAAATTTTTCCGATGATCATGATTGTAAGGCCACTTACTTGGTGTATAACTTTCATTGTTGGAGGTAAAATTGTTTCTTAGAAGCTTCACTATAAATGGGGCTTTATTTCTCTGACATATTTCTAGAAGCGGTATCGAATATCAAATTTGGATGAAAATTAAACTGATGAGGACGTACGAAAGGCATAATCAGAGGTATTTTTGACAATTTGGAAAAATATGGTTGGATATGCCTTGAATATGTTATGTTGCCAATTCGTGTGACTAGTCAAATAGTGGTCCTACTAACTAGTGGGGGCACAGGGGCAACGTCCCCACAATTTTGCAACAAGGGGCATTTTGCAAACCATCTCACTATATCTTTCAGATTTATTTAGGCCCGTTAGTTTTTAGGTTGAAGTAGGGTAAAACATGGAACATAATAAGGATAAAACTAAAAAAATACTAGAAAACGAGCACACACGCGCACGTCGGGATTCATGAGCATTGCATGCGGGCGAGGCGTTGTGAGCGTTGGACATGGGTAGGGCATCGTGAGTGTCTGACGCAGCCGAGCATCATGAGTGTCGGATGTTGACGCGGATGTGCGGGTGTCAAGGGCGCACATCTGATGTCGGCTATGGTGAACTGGCATCGGGAGCCAAGTGAACCAACCGGTTTGGTCCGGTCTGGTTTGCTCGGTTTTACCTAGTTTTATCTGGTTTTACTCATATTTTGTCAGGTTTTCCTCGTTTTTTGTCCGATTTTGACCGTTTTTGCCCACTTTTACCCGTTTGCTAATTTGCTTGGTTTTGACCCCTTTTTTGCCTAGTTTTTGCCTCGTTTCATGTATTGTTCATAGTTTATCATAACTTTCAGGTATATATTGTAATTTTGATATTTCTTTGAACAAAGGGCAAGAAGATGCAAATTGGAAACCCGACGATGTGTACAAACCCTCTAAAAAAGTGGCAGACTGTAAACTTGAAACATGATTTACAATGATATAAGTAAATAGTCATTATTCAAGGTCATTCAAGGAGTAGAGGTATATCCTAAATTGTGAAACTTTTTTAAAACATATAAATAATGAGTTTCAAAATCAAGGAACATAATGAATTCTATTATAATTTTTTTTTGGGATATATTGTAAATTTTCCTAAAGAATATATGAAGGAGAGAGGGGTGGGCTTATATCAAATGAGCTGCTGGAGCACCTACACTCTCTTGAATGGACCACAAATGAGCTGGGCTACAGATGAGCAGGGTCATAGATGTGTTGAACCGTCCAATAAACGTATCCTGCAATGGTTCACTTTACCAGCGGTTTACAACAATGAATTTTTCTGAGAATTGGATGCATGTCATGTAGAGGTAATTAAATGGCGGGCGAGCCGGGTTCGGGGCGAGCCTGAAATAATTTTAGGCCCGTCGGACCTGTTTCTAATGTCCAAGCCTGATTTTTATTTTTCTGGTTAGTCGGGCTAGGCCCGATTTTTTCCCGACTCTACTGCTACCAAACCCGCCCAGCCCGGTTTTTTTCATTTTTTATAAATAATTAATAAAAAATCAAATAAATATGAAAAATTCTAAATATAAGTTAATACAAATTAAATTCTACATATAATATTAAAATCTAAATAAAAAATATAAATTATATAAAATTAAATTAAATATACATTAAATTATATATAGTTTTATATAAAGTATACATTTAAATTCGGGCCGGACCAGGCTTTGTTTCGGGCCTAACATTTTGTAGGAGCCCAACTCACTTTTTAAGTCGAGCCTAGTTTTTGTTCAGCCGCTTGAATTTTTTTTCAAGCCCGGCTTTTCGGGATTTTTTAGACCAGACCGGATTGAGTGTCATCAGCTTTTAAATTGTCATGCATGTATATCCTGAGTTTCTCTTTTTTCTATCTAAATCAATATTCTTCCGAGAGAAACAAATTATATATAGTCTTCTCTTGTCCGCAAATACGTCATGAAAATATTTCTATGGTATGGCTTATGCAAGTTCAAATCTACAAGACACACCGCATGTAGAGCAGAGTATTATATGTTACTGTCAGACTGCGGAAATTATCACCATAACTATACGTGCATTACATCAAAGAGTACCGTTTTCAAAAAAAAAAAAAATCAAAAAGTACCGTCTTCTATAGTGCCCGTGATGTGTACGACAGCTTAGTGCTTAATTACGTATAGCCTTGCAAAAAGTCAATAAAGCGTATGGTCATAAATAAGTTATCTTGGATATAAGATTGATAAACCTTATACGAATTGAGATTCCAAAACCTAACTGCTCCACCACAGAACCACGTCTATGTTTACGAGACAAGGAAACTAGATTGGGGTCATTGGTACAAGATTATCATCACACGCAATCCCTATCACAATTGTCGCGGTTCGAATAAACCTAGCAAAGGTGACCCGAACCAGAAAAACCGACCCGATTCAACCTGATCCGAACCCGAATTTAGACCGAATGATGTGACCCGAAATGTGACCCAAAAATTCGAACCGAACCAGACCAAAACCGAAGTTTGATATACCTGAATCCACCCGAACCGAATTCACCCAAACCGAATTGACCCGAACCGAATTGACCCAAACTGAATTGACCCGAATCAAATTCACCCAAGCCACACATGAAACTAGACAAACTTTTTTTTTTATCAGCAAACTAGACAACTTTCATTCGCCTTCTGTTTATTAATATTAAAATATTGTCATCCAATTTGATTATGTATAACCAATAAAACGTATAAACTTTTCAGTTAATAAATACTAACCACCATTTATGTGTAGATGTTGAAGAATAAAGATTATAAAACTTACACCTTACTTAAATAAGATTACAATATCAAGCTTAGGAATGGTTTAAATGTGTATGTGTATATAACATCACATCACTACTTAGGTTTCTTATTAACCACAAAAGAATAAAGATTACAAAACTTACATCTCATGTAAATATCTGTATGAATAATTAAATTAATAAGAAGATTAAGGGACAACCCCTGCATGGGAGCAATAACCTACTAGAGGACGTCTGCACGAGACGTGCACGCGAGACAGTGATCGGTGGCGCACACACCATGAAGTCATGGACGCGAGGTGATAACAGGCGCATAAGGGCACATGCACAAGGTGGTGATGGATTGGCATGGGTGCGCGCGCTCGCTCGAGATGACGGGCGCTGACGTAGGATGCACACGGGGTGTGACGGGTGCGGGATGGCGGGAGGCACAGACACAACGTCGGGCGTGGGGGTGGGGGGATAAACTCGGCGTCGAGTGCCAAATATTGACCACTGATTCACCAAATTTTAAATTTGTACTTGGTCAATACAATTAATTAATCTATAGTTAAAAATTAATATTAAAAATATTGTCATCCAATTTGTTATGTATAACCAACCAATACACAATAGCAATCTTCATCAAGAGTAACACTATATTAAAAGAATTGGATCCAAATATAAAAATCAATACAAATTACAAAGGTTGCTTCAATTTGTACTTTTAAATTTTTGTCAATTAAGCATAACGCGTAAGTCACCCGAATTTGACCCATAACCTGAAAAAACCGAAAAATACAGAGGCTAACCCGAACCGAAAGCACCCGAACTCAAAATCAACCAAACCGAAGTCACCCGAATTTAATTTTAATCAGATAACCCGACCCGATCCGAACCGAACCGAATAGTGAATATCTGCAAATTGACCCGAACCGAACCGAACCGAACCCGAACCGAGTGACCCGAATTGCCAGGTCTAGGTTCGAATGGCTTCACACCCTTACCCAAGAACTAAGGCTCTGTTCGGCGTGACTGTTTTGGCAGCATAAATGCAGCATATTTGGCAGCAGGAATGCGTTGGCATAAATGCAGCATTTTTTGCTGGCAGGAATGTGCTGGCATAAATGCAACTATTTTGAAAACTGCTGTTTGGCAGTGCAGCATATATGCAGCATGTTTGGTTAAGTTAGTTATATGTAGTGCGTTTACCATTTTCATATTACAATTACAATTTATTATATTACACTACGTAACTTTATTTTGTTAGTAAATTTGTATAGAAAAATTCATAAACAATATATCACTATGAGTATTTAATTTACAGTAAAAAACTTGAGAAACCAAAGAAAATAAAATATTTATAACCAATAAAATTTTTATTTTTATTATTTAAGCAAAACTTGTAATTTCTAAACAATATATTTTTATTATCTAAATTTTATAATTTTTCAAATATAAAAGCGTAAAAAAGAGAACAAGCGTTTCAAATTTTCTGATAATGTTATGTGAATTTTTAGTGAAATTGTGTAGGATCGGGTGGCTGACTCAAACCAACTCAAGGTGTGAGTCTAAGAGTTGGTTTGACTCAATCGGTCTTTGAAAGTAAGAAACACTCTGTGATGTAGAGGCACTCAATCGAACTTCGTATGTGAGAACACTTGAGACGTAGAAACACTTAGTCGAACTAAGTGCGCGGAAGCAGTTGCTCAAGGTAGTAAAGTAAGATAGACTTAACGGAGCTAAATGGATTAACACTCGAAAGGTGGAGGACTCTATTGAACTCAGCAGGATACACAATATAAGTTATTTTATTTCCTGGTCAAAAAACTTATAATGCCCACTCAGTAGATGAGATCTACTTCGTGGTTTTCACTCACTCACCCAATACAATCTTTGATCAGCTCAATGATAAGTGTAGTGAAAACTAGGTCCTACCTAGAAAGACTCTATCGATATGCACAAACGAATCTAGTACTTCTCTCTCTCTTTTTTCCTCTCTAAAATAGGCAAAGCTTTCTCTAAACAAATGCTCTGAATGATTCTCTCTGGAAAGCTGCAATGAGAAACGAAATGCCAACTCTCTTATATAGTGGAGCCGGTGAGGGAGTCTGCTTCCGAAATTTCTGCCATCTGAACGTTGTAGTTGCTTAAAATCCGGTCCTAACTTCTTTGTGAACGTTGCTAAGCCTTGGCCCTTAATTTTCGGATAATTACCAATCCATTGGACGACTTGGCAACGTTCAATTATGACTCTCACGTTTGATGTAGCAGACTGACTCTGTCAATTCTGAAATTTCAGGAACCTATGACTCTTTCCTTGAATTTCGGAAGCTGGAGCCATATTTCGAAGCTGGAGCCAAGTCTTCTGATTAGTGTCATGCTGAGAGAATTTGGTCCAAGTCTGAGCGTTGATGACCGTTGTAAGTCAATGTAGTTGCTATACTTGCTCCTTAATTTTCGCAACTGACCGACAGACTCTCTCGAATTATCAGAAAGTCAAGGCTTTGGATTTTGCTCACATTTTGCATGAATTTCGGCCCAAGGATGATAGTTGATGACTGTTATGGTTTAGTGGACGTTGCTCCTTGAATTTTGTTACTGATTGATGAATTCACATGGATGGACTCTCTCGCTCTTTCAGTAAGGACAGAGACTCATTCGATCTTTCAAGGTTGATGGACTCTGTCTTGTTTTGAGAAGTGTGATTGACTCGTTTGATCTGGTTGACTATCTCAGCAACATCTTCATACTCCAACAGTTTCCCCCTTGTTGCAGATGATAGCAAAACTCCTTTTGTGAATCCCGAATGAGTCAATCTGCAAAACAGACAAGAGCAAAAAAAGAATTTTGGGGAACCGACCCTGTCCAAGTTCCCCCTTAATCACAACATAGATTGAGTAACTCTGTTAGAGTTCCCCCTGAATCGATGAGCACAATTTGGCAAACCACAACCTACTAAGAGAGATTGAAAAAGGGAATATATGACTAAGTTAAGAAAACTGCAACCAACATGATCTAGTACCAACAGAGTAAGAACGAAACAGAATATCCAAACTTCACCTCAGACCTAGTCGCACAGAGACAAAGTCAATCCAGAACATAACCAGAGTGATTCGTTCGTGAGAGACGGGATTCACTACTTCCCCCTTTTTGCTGTCATCAGTAAGGGAAGTTTGCAACTGAGTCTAAGTCAATCCGTACATTAAAAAACAAATAGACTGTATCCATAACGCAAACATACTCATGGACGACAAGGGGCAAGAAGTATTGTCATATTCCACAATACCTTTCATTGCCACATACTCATAACTTGTAATGATCCCTGTTGCATTGCATTGTATTTTTGAAGACTTTAGCTCTATATTTGCAATTCGTAGATATTTAACAAGTTTAAGCACACAGGGACTGTCTCCATCCCCCATACTTTTCTCTCCACCCATGTAACAGCTTTGGGCCAACTTTCCCAGGTTTCGCATCCTTAGGAAGTTAGGTGATAAAGCACCCTTAAAGGCTTAATAACCAAGTGGACGAGGTCCGTTTTGGTTCAGGAGAAACAAGTTAGCGGAGTACCTTGCCTTTGTCCTCTCTCCCTTTTTTTTTGGAGAAAATCGAAAAGGGACACAAAGAGCAGACACAATATCAATATGAGAATACGGATTGACTCAAACAGTATGCAAACAACACCTACTAATTATACAACCAAAGAAGGAGAGAGACTACCGTCTTACGTTGATTGAGTCATTCCAATTGTTGAACGGAGTGCCTCGAATCTGGTGGTAGGAAGAGGCTTGGCAAAGATATCTGCTAGCTGATCCTCTATTGGAACAAAGTCAAGTTGAATTAGCCTTTTCTCGACACAGTCCTTCAAGAAATGGAAACATATTTCAATGTGTCTGGTTCTCGAATATTGGATTGGGTTTCCAGAGGTTTTACATGTGCAATTGTTATCACAGAAAATACCAATTTGATCTCAGCAAAATTTTGCTTTGTAGAGGGCCAAGAGACTAAGCATGGACCAAGGAATTGTGCATTGCTAGATGCACTCTTTCATCATAGAGGGGATCTGTCCAACAAATCACTAAAACTAGATAAAATAATATAGGGGAACGAATGTACCATAGATGAAGTTGAATGGTTCCTTTTAAGTATCGAAAGATTCGCTTGACCGCCTTGAGATGGGACTATTTGGGTGCTGCTTGAAAGCGAGCACATAGACAGACTTGGTCATCAGAATTGGTGGCATTTAGACACCTCGTGTACATATTTCCTTCTTTACGTCCTGTGGCTTCTAGAGATCCTGTACGTTCATCAAAAACTTTGCAATCGACAGATGAGAAAAGTACTAATTGAATTTTTCACAAATTTGAAAAATGCTTAATAGACTATGTTGAAGTCCAGTGACCAGATGGACTCCATCTACCTTAAACTTGGAGGCGTTACCTATGGAGCCAACTCCCACGATTTCACCTTGATTGTTGTTGCCAAAGGTACCCTTACCTCCTTTTTAGGTTGAAAGCGAGCTGAATTTGTCGGGATTCCAGTCGTGTGTCTGGAGCACCCCTGTCCAAGTACAAATAGTCCATCTCCACGCTCGCTTCCACCTGCAAAAAATCACTTGGAAGTTTTGGGAACCCAAATATACTTGGGTCCCCTTTTTGAACCAGATTTTTTCAGCTTTTCTAGTGCCTCAAGGATAAGATTGAGTCGCTTGATATTAATGACACATCCTTGTGAAGCTTTTCACAGGCACTATCTCGATGTCCAGACTCCCGCAATAACCGCAAATCTTAGTTGGAGGAAATTGACGTATTTTTGCTGTCCTTTCCACCAAGAATCAAAATTTTCTTTTTGTTTTTGGCGCTTGGGTTTTTGTTGGATTTGGACATATTTTTAGGGATATCGAATTTACCTTTATGCCACTTGGGCTTCGATTGAGTGGATCCAATTCCAGACCGTATATTGACTATCTCTTGGGAGAGTTTTTCAACTTCCTTTCGAAGATTATCACAATCTTGACTAACTTCCTTGATCTTGGAGTTGGCCCACTCGGGCAATTCTGATGGAGTGACCTGTTTGATGAAATTGACTGGTTTGAGAGAGAGTGCATGTTCCTTTTCTTTCAATTTTCGAGAGAGTTGCTCAACAGAAGAGGTTGAGAGATAACTTGAGATTCTGAACTATTTAACTAATTTTGCAAAGAACAACACTTGTCAGCGCAAACAGTGAGGTCATGTTTGAGAGAGTCAATCTGTGTGAGTGACTCTTCCTGAAATACCCCAAACCTAGTTATGTTGTTTAAACACTAAAATAAGGTGTGGTAAGACTAAAAAGAGTCTTAGAAACATTAGTAAGCAATTTAAACCATAAAACACAAAATGCGCTTTAAGGTCAATAAAAGCCAAAATGTGCTCTAAGCTTGGGATAAGCTTGGTTAAGACCTAATGAACTTACCAAGAACTTATTTATATGCTAATGAACATATAAACCAATTAGCAAAGAAAACCAAGCTTGAAAACAAGTTAAAACACAAAATGTGCTTTAAGGAGTCTTAAAGCACATTTTTGAAAAATTTTGTAAATGAGTTTTGAATGGATAAATGTCCATAATTACTCTTTAATTAACATGTGTATATATAGTATCACATTTGTAAGTCTATATCAATGGGAAATCAAAATTTCACATATATGTGCCTTGTTTTAGTGAATAGTAACTAAAATAAGCTAGTTTGTAACATATGTTTGTATAAGTAATTAAATTGACCAACAAGACTAAAATGCCCTTAGTGACATTAAGGGGGCCGGTTTTTATGGTGGTGACTCACCATACTTAAACAAAAAATAAGCTAACTAAAGTAGTAAAGTAGAAGTACTATTTGCTTTTACTACTTAAATATCTAAAACTTACAACTTATCTCATTCTCTCATTTCCCTCCTCATTCCCACGGTTCCAAGCTCTCTTCTACCTCCTTCTTGTTCTTCATTCACGTTTTGCAATAGTACCGCCACCACTCTTCATCTTCAATCTCTTGTAACTCCTAGCTCACTTTGCCAAATCAAAAACAAAGATCACCATTCTCTTAGTCTCATCAAGCTCTTCATTCCTATCTTCTCAAAATCCCAAGAGCTCCATTTCGGTGCCAAGAGGATCACCATGGGAGGAGCTTGAGCTCATCTTTTCACCTATTGTTGTTCTCCTTTGCTTCTAGGTAAGGAAACTCAAAGAAAATAACATTTCCTTCATGTTTGTGCGTGGTCCGAAAATCACCATTGATGGTGTCCTTACCTTGCTTGTTTTAGCTTCATTTGAATCTTCCAAGGGCTTGGTGGAGTCTTCCTCTGCACATATCCAAACTCTCTTTCCATTCCAAGGTAAAACAATCATCTTAATGCTTTAAATAATATATGTAATTAGGGTTTACAATGAGATGAAGCATAAGCTTATATATCATTACATCATTTGTATAATGTTTGGAAGTTGACAAGCACAAAAAGCCTTGCCAATTTAGTCAAGGAAAAAAGAAAGAAGTTTGTGAGGAAAAGAGGTAAATATGCTAACCTAATGTGGTTTAAAGTCTTAGGAGAAATGAGCTTATATTGCTTATGAAAATGGTTTAAGGAGCCAATGGAAAATGACTTAGAAGAATGCTCTCAAGGGCTTAGTAAAAGTCATATGTATTGTTGAGTGTATTTGTAGGTCAAAGGCAAATATATTGTGGAAATTCAGTGTTTAAGATTTATGCATCTTAAGGGCCTAAGAGCCATGTTATTTAAGGGCCTAAGTGCCAAGCAATTTAAATTATGCCCTATATTGTGATGTAGTGCTAAATGAGTGAAGTTTGTGTATGAGAATGTGTTTGATGGATTTTAAGTGTTCTTGGTTGTTTAATGGTGAAAACAATGTGTTTTGGTTTAGTAATGTTCTAGGAGAACCTATGTCGAAATTTAGGTAATAAACAAGAAAATTCTAAGGTTTAAAATGAGTTTGGTAAGTTAGGAAATGTTTAGGATGGTTAGTGTTCAACTAGTGGAAGGAACATGCATTAAGGTGTTTAAAGATGTAAAAAGGGCTTAGGCAATGTTCTAGAGGATTTAGAATGCAAAAGAATGTTTTGGGACATTTCAAGATCAAGGTGAGATTGTATTTAGGACTTGTGCATTGTTGGTGAAAAAGGAATGAAGTGATTTGTTGCATGGGAAGCTATAAACTTGTAAAGATGTCAAGGAGTTGTTTAGGAAGAAAAGATGCTTGGGAGATAATGTTGTAGTGGTGAGGAAACATTATTGGCATAGTGATTATCATAGGTATGAAACACCACTTGGAAAACTAAGGAGAAAACATTATAAGTGTTAGGAATTTTGGTAAGAAATGAGTGAGTGTTTAAGGAGATAAAAAAAGGAGTTCCATGGATATTGTATGAGGGTGTAAGTGTACCAAATGATGTTAGAACACAATTGGAGGCTTTAGGAGAAATTTGGAGAAGATTTGACAATGTTTGGGCATATTCTGGTGGCGTCCGACCCAGGGGTCCGAACCAAGTGTGGGTCGGACAGCCTCTGTTAGACGCCAGTAAAGAGTTCTGGAACAGTCCGACCCAGAGGGCTTGGGTCGGACATGGGTCGGACGTGTATGTTTAAAGGACGGTAAAATCTCTGGAATGGTCCGACCCAGATGGTTGGGTCGGACATGGGTCGGACAAGTATATTTTTCAAACCCGAGAATCACTGGAAGGGTCCGACCCAGTTGGTGGGTCGGACAGACCAAAACTTATAAAAAAACAGTAAAGAATGTGGCAAATGTAGTTAACCCTAGGGGGTATAATGTAGGTAATCAAGGATAAGTTGGGGCATTAAAACATGTCATATAATCATGTTAAACATTTAGTAAATTTGAGGTTAAGTAAATTAATTAACCGACGTTATTAATCATGTATAGGAGTGACCTACGGTGGAAAAAATCGAATTCAGATGTCAGGTAGACCACGAGGTCGAGGCCGCGGGCGCGGCATTGGAGATACTGGGAACCAGGGGGAGAACCCTACAGCGCAAGTTATGGCCGACGCTGTTGCGGCCGCCGTAGCCCAGATGGTCCCACAGTTATTAGCTGCGATGCAGCAGCAGCAGCAAGGCGGTGAGGGTCAACAAGGGCCACAACCGCAACCACAAGCCGCGCGAGACCAACTGGGTCAAGGTGTTGCGGATTTGAGACCACCGTCATTCAGTGGGGAGACCAACCCTAGTAAGCTGGAGGCGTACATCTCCGAAATGGAGACCGCTTTCGAGACCTTGGACGTTCCTGCTGGTGCCAAGGTTCGACTAGCCGCTTACTATCTGAAGGGATCGGCTCAGACATGGTGGAAGCTGGTAAGGGAGGGAAGAGTTCGTGATCCTACCTTCCAGTGGAGGGAGTACACGGCCCTGCTGCGAGCCAAGTACTACCCTATTCACGTTCAGGAGGCCAAGCGCTTAGAGCTTGACAGTTTGAGACAGGGAGACAAGATGACAGTTGATGAGTACTACACCGCTTTTATCGAACTCATCCATCTGCTGCCGGATCTGGGCTACTCAGACCAGATTTTAGTGAACCGTTTTTACAACGGGTTGAGTTACCGTCTACGCTACGGCATGGGGCCGAGCGGGTATACTACCTTGCAGGTAATGAACTACAGTATAAGTGAATAAGTATGTATGGTATGTTAATGTGATGTGAGTTTGTTTAGCGGGGCATAACTAACACCCTAAATATAGGAGTGCTACCATGCCGCTGCAATTGTGGAGATCACCGTCCGTCTGAGGGACGAGGAGAGTGCGCTCAAGCGCAAGGCCATGAGCGAGGGCCAAGGCACGCAAGGGCAAGGGGGAGGAAAGAAGAAGAAGCCATACCCCCAGTCCCAGAAAGGACAGCAACAGGGGGGCAAGGGCCAGACCCAGACCACCACTACTGAGGAGCCTCTGCAACTCACTTATGCGTATGTGGCCAAGCCCTTACGCTCCTACCCACCCAAGGGTAATTAATAAATTTCAATACCGAAATCTAGTGTGTGTTATTAACTTGTGGAGTATGTACTGAGTGTGCGATGTGTTAGCAGCTAGCACGGGCTCTGGACCGGAGCGCCACTACTATTGTAAGTGGTGTAACGGAGACCACCCTGGCAAGGACTGCAAAGGTAATGATGTGCAGTGCCGATACTGCAAAAAGATGGGGCACCGCGACTATGAGTGCTGGCAGAACCCGAACAGTAGAAACTACAGGCCCAAGGGGCAATGGAAGGGTAAGGCCACCGCGACCACCGATGGCCCGAAGACGGCGAATCAGCCACCCCCAGATCAGAGGTACACAAATTCCCAGAAGGGGGGGTCGGGACCTAGCAAGGCCACCCTGCATGTGGTGGACCGGTCTGAGGCGCCAGGGCCCTCTTCTAGACCAGGTACCGCCTAAACTATTGAATGAAATAAGTGATTGCATACCGCATTCCATGCATGTGTCTGTTAGTGAATCCAAGTAAATAACCAGTAAACAGTTAAGATATAATGTGGAACACCTAATTAGGTAATTTGAAAACTTAGGAACCTTCAATATTGTTATCCAATCCCACCCACAACCAAACCTGAAGAAACCACCATCAACATACCGACTTTCCAATTGGAGCAATGTCAGGTCATCCAACCAGGTAATGATACTCTTAAAGTGGATACCTGACACCGGAAGCACAATCCTATCATCAAACGATGCAATGAACTTGAGCAAAACCCGGAGGTTTCTACACACCTCGAATACCCGAGCGGATCAAGATGAAATTGAAGATGATGTGCATGGGTAAGGACTGGAAACCCTTACACCAAGACATATCAGGAAGTGCGAGCTGAAGACGGAGCAATTGTACCAGAGTATACCTGAGGAGTTCCTTGCGGTTGTTAACAACGCTCGTGGGAATTGCTCAACTGAAATACCCCCGAATGATTACCACTTTAAATTAATAAAGATTAAATTTAAATTGTGAGCAATATTACCATAAACATTATGCTATAAAATATATAGTTTCAAGTGGACAAAAGATTAAACTCCTAACGTTAATATATATGTATACATTAGTACATATATTAAATACTACTAGTATACCCTGATAAATTGTATAAACATTTTATATACCCTCAACGAATTATAAAGACAAACATATAATCATATATACATTTCAAAAAATACTAAGTCACCACCTAACACAACTATAGTTACATATGTACAATTTATGTGACAACATTAGTTAATAAGGGGATATTTGAATTCCCTCCAATTCCTTTTTCCTAGCCGACTGCTCCTAGTAAAAAAAAAAAAGAAGAAAAAAAATATATTAAACATCATGATGGAAAATACAAACAGCTAATAAGTACATGTCAAGTACAATCTATCCCTCTAATATCACATCCCATACAGTCGATGGGTTTTTCCTGCAACCAGCACCCAAACTGTTTCTTCCCTTCCCATCAGACAACATAGTACAACCAGCCACTCCATCCCTCTCCTTTCTTCTTCTTACGCCAGCCACTCTCTCCTTTCTTTACTTGCGCAGCCTTGGTTCACCAGTAGCAGAACAGCAACAAAATACCAGCCTTGCCCATTACCGTAACAGTGGAGCAAGCACAAAAAGAATCGGCAAGACACAACCCCTCCCTTTTACTCCTGTTCTTTCACGTTCAAGCCTATGTTGCTGATTTTCCCCTGTATTACCCCCACTACAATGCAACCCATCTTTGCCCTGCATGAAACGCAACAGAACAACAACCCAACCTCCATTACGGTTCAGAAACGGTAACATTTCCAGCTCTTGCTCACCAGATTTCTCTCCTCCATACTTACTACATCCCTCAACTTCTTCTTCTCCTTCCACAGCTACAACAAGTAAATAATAACAAGTCCCAGTCAGTCTCGGTTCAACAGAGCAGCAACAACAACAAAAAAAAAAAATCTGTTTTCTCCTCTGTATGAAACCGAGCAAAGCAGCAACTAAAATGGTAATGTGCAGTCCCTTTCCTCTTCCTTTTCCTTCATGGTTCTACTCCCTCCTTCTCATCGAATCCAGCTCACAATCTCATGCCATTCCTGCTCTTTTCTGTTGCAAAAATGACAGTAGTACAACCCAGCTTGAGCTCTTACTCCCGACACCAAAAACAACAAGGCAGGAGCCTCTCCATTCCTTCTTTTTCTCACGCGGTTTGCTAGTCCCTTTCATTAGTGTCACCATCATGTTTTAAGGCTGAAGAACTCACCACTGGAAGCTCCAAACGTAACCAGAAGATGCGCCTGCTGAAGAGGGACATGCCTGTTCTTCCACGGTAAGAAAAAAAAAAAACCACCAGAAAACCACATCTTCTTCCTCCAGTTATGTCCGAAAATGTTGATTCCTTTGACACTCTTTCTGCTCTTTAATGCTCAAGTGTGAAGCTCTATTCCAGCCTTTTGTTGAGCCGAAACCAACACCAGAACACTACATAAAAAGGGGCCTACAAACAAGGTAAGAAAACCAAGATAAAACATGGCTGCCAAGCCTGCATCATCCTTTTTTTTCTTCCCTTATTCTCCTTGCAAAAAGGCTGAAACTCTTCTTTGTATAGTGTACCGAGAGCCCATCTGAACTGCTGCAGAAAACATTCAAAAAAAAATCAAGGTAAGAAAACTGAACTTACCCTCTGTTTATAGCTGTTCGAGAGCTACCTTTCTTCTGTCTAATTCATGTAAAAACACTGAACTTATCCTTCCTAGTTGACTAGGAGAGTGTTAATCCAATTCTTCTTCTTGTATCATGGGACCGATAGCCATACTCACTCAGGGGAAAAACGTAAGTTGTGGAGAAAAATCACCAGAGGAAATACCTTTTATTAACAAGGTAAAAATGTAACAAAAATCGTGAAGTTTAAATGCATAGTGAAGTTAATGCTACGTACAAAATAAATCTGTAACCGCGGCTTGCGTGGATGCATATCTAGGCTGAAGATAAGAGAAGTCATGGCGTTGAGAAGTTATGGGATCCTCTTGGTGATTAACAAGGTAATGGTAAATTCTACTCATTTTTATACTTTAAAAGGATTGTTAGATTAAAGGTTGTTATACTGGAAAATGTCAATGGGTAGAATCGGAAATGTGTAGTTACGTATATTAGAGTTAAAACCGTAGACTAGGAGGAAATTTTGGAAATGGGTAGTTACACGTATATTAATGGAGTGATAAATGTGTAAAAATAGTATATATATATAAGAGAGTAAACCGTAGCATATGTAGTTTATCTAGATCAAAATATATATACGGAAATGATAAGGAAATAACTTGAGAATAATGGTAAAGGAAATTCTGTATAAACCATAATTATAGTATAATCCTAGAGATATTTCAATGCCATTTTAAAATAATTATTATGCTATTTTTGAGGCCAATATTTGGCCATATCATTATAGTTATTTTAAGCTCTAAATAGGCATTATAAATTTATAGTGGATTGAGAGGTTAAATAAGTTCTGGTGCAAACTAATAAATCTAATACATATAACCATCTAGGAATATATTAGAAAGATATTGGTAGATTTATAAGCTTATGACAAGGGTTAAATAATTTTGAAACCCCATAAAATGTCTAAGAAAATATTTGAATTATATATGGGTCAAAATATAATTAAATGAAATATAGGGTGTAAAGGGTGATAGAAACCGAGAGGGATGATCTTAGGAAGTTATAAATATAAATATGAATTTTATGAGATTAGGGGTTAAATATAAAATTAGAGTACTAATTGGGGTATTTTTGTAAATAAAAACAAATCTGGTCAAAGGAATAATTTAGGTGGTCAACCTTGACCACAAGTGAAGTTTGACCAAGGTTAATAATAATAAAAAAAAATTATTATTTTGGGTATTAAAGATATACTAAGTCAAAAAAATAACATTTATAAAAAGAAAGGGTGTTTATGTAATTACCAAAAAATATAGGTGTTGGAAAATAAATATTAAGACCGTAGGGGTCGTTTGGGGATTTAAAGAATTTTTGGGATTGGTTTGATGAATTAATAAATTAAGGGTTATATTATGGTTGAGTGCTCATGTATAACACAAAAAAAAAATGGGCCTATAACGTAATTCCCGAATGATTAGGGGCTAGAACGGATTTAAATAAAACTTATGGGTCTGTATGTTAATTTGGGTAAATTATGAGTTGGCTTGGTAGATTTTTAGTTAAGGAGTATAACATATAGTTTAAGTATTAAAATGTTACATTTTATAATGCTTATGAGCTGCTTGTTAAATACCGAAAATTTGGGTGGAAATGGGAATTAAAACGACCTTTGGGGTTGTTTTGGAATTTGGAGAAGATTGTTTGGTTTTGAAATTAAATAAATCATGTGTATAATATAAGGTTTTGATTAAATTGTAAGTTTATAAGATAAAGGTGGGCCAAAGTGTAAAATAATGAAAGTTGAGGGTTAAGGTGCATTAAAACCGAACAGTAGGGCTGTGAGAATTAAGAAAAAAATTGGGTTAAATTTTGGTATCTAAAAATTAAAATGTATATTATAAAGTTTAAAGTACTAAAATTAAAGGTTATAAACACAAAGGGGGTATAGTGTAATTGAAGAAATATATGAGTGGACAAATAAAATTAGGGTAAAATGGTAGTACTGTCTGATTGTATATATTTATATATTCACAAGTATATTATGAGGTTCAAATACCTTAGGTTATAAGTAACGGTTAATAATGTAACGAGTATAATATGTGGGAAAATTTTTGTAAATAATCAAAACATGTGGGAATTATAGGGATTTCCAAAAAAGGGTTGTTCGGAATTATATATATAACACACACATATATTATATGAAAATGTTTGAAAACCTTGATTATAAATTAATAAGGTTATAAATATAGTGGTTACAATATACGGACTGAATTGGGAATGGTTAATATGTGGACAGAATATATATAATAAGGTTGGGATAGTAAATTTGACATAATGTTAAGTATAAGAGGATAAATATTATAAGGAAGTTATTAAGGAATAAGTATGCATTATAAACATTACATTACATGATGGGTAAGTTAAAAATTTGTGGAAGTATTGTAAGGTTGGAAACTTTGTCATAAGAGAAACTCTATAATTCATATGATAGGAATTTACAATGCGTTTAACAAATCACATAAAAAGGGGTTATACAATTACATGTAGAACGTTAATATAATGAAGACTGCGTTATACACATACAAGTATATAGCATTTTTATATGCGCGTGAAAAGTGCGTAAGCAATAAAGTATAACAATAATTATAATATACATACTCTAGGTGTATATATAAATGTTAGCACATGTTTGCAAGTATAACTACGTAAATTATCTCGTATAACGAAATGGTAGGCAACATGCATGCACGCACGTAAATGTTATTTCCGCATGCATGCATCTCGACAATTACATGAACAATGTAAGAATGTAACTTCCATGTAATAAATAGCAATTGTTACATACATGTAGGATATAACGAGTAGTTGGAATCTAAATCCCTAAGATTAACAATATCAAGTTGAACAAGAGATCAACTAAGGTTAGCTACGGGATGGAAGTAAGGTTGAATCTAGGATGTTAAGTCTGAATTGTATATACTAATATTAGAACGACATATGTACCAGAGGTACGAGTTGGTAGACACGAGTCTTGGGAGCGCTAGAGATTACGCGGGGTTGTCACGCGAGCGCTCGACGGTGTACGGTATGTTGGATTCTGTGGTCTGAACCCCTGAGGGAAGCCTCGGGTTCGGGTATTGTTTGTTTATGTGATAAGAGTGATATGTGTGCTATGCATGTTGTGTGGATTAATTCCCTGATTTGTTAAGCGATTATTATTGTGCGCAACGTCTTCGGACAATATTACTATGATTTCTCAAGCGATTGGAATACTAATATTCGAGAACTTTACTCCTAATTAACCTAAGTAAAACACCTAGGAACGAGACTCGGGATCCCCAGTCTCTAGAGCTTGATACTCGAACATGACTATAACCTAGACTAATTCTAGGGAAGTACATGAGACTTCAAAGGTAATAAATGGTAAAGACTTCTCCAAGACCTAAGCATTTACCTAGGGTAGTTGATTAAGGATTAATCACATATTGGAGAGTGATGGTTGAGGTACATGGTATAGGAATCCAATTAGTTTCGACTAGTTGGTTGCGCATTGGTGATCACCGGAGTATAACGTCCGTATCGGACCGACTCCCTCTATATTTCGACGGGCCTAGATAGACTGTTGGATCTGGGTGCCGCTTTTGGCACACGGCTTCGGCCATTCATGGACGCCTTTATTAGGCAAGTGGAAGACCCGGGATCGAATGATCCTTGGCAATGAGCACCTTGTGTGTACGGGAGGACTACTGTCCAGTAAGGTTATTTACGGGTTTCCTAACATGACGCCCATTGGTATTGAGAGTAAAACTTAATTGTGACTAACATAATTTAGTGGAAATACTACGATTATCCTGGTGGAAGTAATTACGCATTCGAATAATGTGTGTTGTATACTGTATACTGTGTATATGTTTTGCTAGTTGAGTATTGTACGTGGTGTATGTACGATTCATTGATGGAATGCTAGATGCTTATTTATGGCATTTACCGTTGTCTATATAAACTGTAAAATGAACCAGCATGTAATCAACCTCATGTTCAGACGGCTAATTGACCTAAGTGACCTAAAGGGTCTAGGACAACATAGTTTAACATACTCGGCCAAGTGCTGAGCCCTCCATGGGCACCGATATTTTATGTTTCAGGTGATTGATGATTGACGCCGGAGTGCGGGATCGTGGGTAGATGACCTCGACTTTTATTACGCTTCTAGGATTATTTCATGTTAGTACGTTGTAATCTGGGAATTCTTAAGTGCTCACTTGTTATAGGTACCGGTTTGTATATAGGATAATGTAGTAAATATCTCGTTCATCACTGCGGTTAGTTGTTGTTGTCATTTGTTATATTTTGGATATGCTTCGTTACTCGCATGGGCGAGTAATGGCATGTGACACCCAAGTGAGGATTAATGTAGTTTAACTTCCGCTGTGAGACGCCTTTAATTATGTTACGAGAGTGATTATTACGGGAGTGATTATTACGGGTTTATAGAGTGGGGTGTTACAAAAGTGGTATCAGAGCGGAGTACCGCTCTGATGACGAGATATTAGGATTTAGACAGTGAGCATAGGACTTGGGAAATACAGGAAACGTTTGTGAGGTACGAGCCGTCTGGTCTTAAACGAACCAGTGTCTTAGAAACGCTAAATGCGTAACAAAATTTGCCTTAATGACATATCTGTGGTATTGATTTCTACACGGTAAACTATCGAGTAATAATACGACATAGCGCATTGCGGGTGTCGAGAAGAGGCATGTCGGGGGTGATGGAGGTCCTGTAACCCTGAAAAGCGTTGAGACGGTAGTCGCCGCACTAGCTTGATGGAAGAACATGCCGGGAAACAACAGTAGTACCCCACCCGCCGCTACCCACATCTCGAGTATCACCCATAGAGGCAATGTAATGGATGTCACCTAGAAATGCATAGAAGTCTCTCTCAAAATGGGAATAGCTTCAACCGGATACAACCTAGAAGGCTCAGTAAAATCTGACCTACATCAAAATAACCATATGAGCTTACGAGCGAAACTCCTAAAATTACTATAACATAACGCTCAAGGAAAGGAATGTCGTACCAAGGATAACTAGAATACTCCATCTGCTGAACCCGAAGCACCACGAGGTAGCCACGCGGAGCAGACCCCAGCCGATACGAGCTACTAGAAGGGGGAAAGAGTCACCAGGGGCAGAATACCCCGAATTTTGTGGGAACCTTAGGCGCTGGTACTAGTACGCAGCGCGATCTAGGTAACCACAACCCCTTAACTTAATAAACTGACTGCATGAACACATGTGTCAGAAACTCCTCTTACCATGAAGGAGTTTAAAATAATCCTCAGAAAGAGCCTAACTTAAAGAACCTAGAAATAGAGTTACCTTAGAGAACTTATCATACCTTAACGAACTGAAATAACCCCAATACTACCCTTTTCCAAGATTAATCATCCAAACCTTACTCAAACGACCGAAACGTCAGTGAAACAAACAATTCCGGAAACCGACGACTCAACCTTCATGGCGCGCTTTCTACAACAAGCGCTATAACCAATGCTATACTCACAATTCCGTCTACCTCGCGCACTTGCTACAGCAAGTGCTACAATGATGGTTACAATTATGACTACAATTACGACGACAATCACAACTATAACTATAACGACAAATACAACTGAATTTTGCAGGCCGTGTAGGCCACAGGTGCAACGCCATGTCCACCGTAATCACCAAACATTCATACAACTTCAGTACGAATCTAGTAGCTGCAACCACTGCTACAACTACAACCTGTCACCATAGGGTCACGAAACCCTTAGAATACGAAAACTGCAACCAAGGGAGGACCCGACGAGTCCGAACATTACAACTAAAGGGCATACTCCAGCCCATAACAAACTATAACCATTAAACAAAAAACAATCCATAGCATCGGCCTATGAGCCAAACACCATAACATACTTGGTAAATCATTTAATGGTTCGAAAATGACGTGGGAAGTGGAACTTGATCCGGTACAGGTCAAGGGAAGCTGAACACAAATTGGGGTGGAAGGATAGTTCGACACTGATACTGATCACATCAGGGTCGGACCATTCTTGAAACTCTCTACAAGTGGCCGCAATTAATCTCATTAGGAATAGACAGGAAATCGAAGTATACTAGCTGCTAGCAGCTAAAGCACCTGCAATCTAACAAGTAAAGCACTAAATACGAATGTTTGTGAATAATAAAAAAAAACAAATTCACTCCTGAATATATTTATATAAAGAATGATGGTGGAACATAATTGCATGACAATTAGGGCAATGCTACGCCCATGATGGCATACGCCAATACATAATAAGTACTGGAAGAGGAAAAAGAACGTACTAGTCCCTAGTAGGACCAACATTGAAAATGTTATGTTATAACACAATTATGACCTAACCGATCGCAACCATAAAAGCGAATCGGAGTTGGACACTTAAATAATTACCACCCAAGGCACTAACCATACCAAGGAATGCCATAACCAACAAGAAACGAACAGATGTCAGGTTACAATTATAAACTGTTAATTCATTTTATCACACTGATCATTGAATCAGGGTTCTGAATAAAAAGGGATTGGTTACCGCCATTGACGTCCCGCCAAACAATAGAGGACAGAAAGGAAATGCGTGTCTAAGACTTGTCGTCCACTAAATGACGACTATCAGGGAAATGACTATATGAGTTAAACAATGGCAAACAGCCTAAACAGCGATACAAGATTACAAGTCTAAATGCTATAAACCATAAATTTAAGTGGAAGTACTCAATGTAGCTTTAGAAGGGCACAAGTCCAGGAGAGTGAAAGTACCGCCTCCTGCTACCTTTCAATATATACCAATTGAACAATAACATCCAAAATCACATGACAAGTAATGGGACTGGTTAAAACCAGACCACAATAAGGACCTCTATAAAAAGAAGAAAACATGAATCTTCGCCATGAAGCTCAGATTTTACACAAAACGATAAAACCCAAGAGATAGGATAAAGTGATAAGAACCATAATATACACCGAAATTAACGTACATGATATACTAACTAATAAACAAGAGCAAGGAACAATGAATAAGCGCCAACCGCGCGCATAGTAACCAGCTGACAGTAATTAGAATCAACACATAAGCAACTCCAACAAAGCACTTACTAAACAATAAAACAACAATAACTTACCAATACAAGCAGTCATAAATTCCTTGAAAACAACGGTGAACTCATGTCGATAACGAAGCCAATGACATAGGAGAAAGACCGCCTCGTAATACTCAAAAGTAAACTTTACAGTAAGGGTGAGATATCGCAAACACCTGTTGAATGAAAGGTACATAATCACAACATTGGGCTGAGAACCCAGGGGACCGAAAAGAAATTTCCTTCGGACACCCCCCGACACGAATTAAGAAGGGAGATTGACAACAGAATACTTCACGAACGCGTGACGGACACTACGAAAAAAAAACGAGATATGGGACGATTGCACTCCATAGGAGCTTGTGGGCTTGACGGACTAAGTTATAAGCTAAGTCAAGTAAGTAGCAACGTATCAGTAGTAGTACCCCATACATGTAGACATGTAGTGTAAGAAACGCAAGAAGTAGTCAACTCCATACCAAAGTCAACGATGCAAAGTAAAGTAACGAGAAGAGTTCCAATTGAACCAACAAGATTAGAAGCACCAAAAACCCTGAATAGAACACGACTAAGTTGTAACTCCGCAAGAAATTGTTAACACACGATAACATCAAAGGAAACCTCCCGAAAGAGGAGAGAGTCGATCGTCAACCTAATGACAGCTATGAAAACCCATTAAATGGGCGAATAAACATAACTAAAACCCTCATAAGGTTCAATAATTGCTCACACCAACACAATTCTTAGCATCCAAAATAACTTATGCAACGGTAATAATCGCCACCTATAAGAGGGGCATAAAGAGAATTACTTTCCAACAAAAAACACAAACAATACGAATAAGGTAACAATCTTGTATGCCTAATAAAGGGCAACGATACGTATTCACCCACAAAGGGGCTGAACATAAGTACACCTATATACATAAAAGGAATGTAAGCTAGCACACTAGCAAGTGCCCTAAGCTATAAAGCAAAGGCCACATTAACTTAATCGTCGAATTGACTAGGATATGGTGCACAAAGAAGCAACCATTATGAACGAATTTTAGAATAAATACATGGGCAAAGACCGAACGAGCAGAACTCGCCTAGAACTGAAATGATAAGAAACAAATCGTGGGCAGGCTATACAATCAGCCTAGACCGTCAGAGGACACACTCCGAAATAAATACGGCGTTCAATGTTATAACCCACACAAGAACTCATAAATACACAATCATACTCTTATTAAATAACATGGAAAGATAGAAAGGATATAAAATATACTACAGGAAAAGTGTCTCAATTACCAAGGAACATACCCATATGGGAGGTCAAAAAAACGCTAGGCTCAATATAAACATAGCAATGATTCCCTAGCAAAAGCAGGGTGAATCATATAAGTATGGGCATGAGACTAATATACGAAGAATATGATATACAACAAATGAAGTACATAACAAATATTACAATTAAGGTATTACTCCGGAACAAACAACCTGGAACCACGAAATGACAAGAATTACCTTCGTGGATTTATTGGTTAATACATCCAAACTTCAGAGACTAGTGCAAAGAGCACTAATGACAAACGATAGTCAATGTCATACTTCACCTCAACTAGAAACCAATGAGTGAAAATAATAACAATTCAAAAGATATTTCGCGCTAGTCAACCAGTACGTCTGGACACGACTTAGACCGAATCGTGTGCATCTACAATTCACGATACCACACCGATTAAGATACCTCTGTTTCCAAGTTAAGAGAATACCGTGAATGAAACTGTCATAGTGTGACGAGGTCAGCAATAACTCGCGGTTAATAAACCACCTACAATATGTCCTTAGGAACAAGAGGGCAAACCAAGCCCTATGTACGTGGGTCTGCACTCATTACGGAGCGAGTGGGCCCAAATAGAACGTACTTGGGGGAGCGCACAAAGTAGAGTATGCGTCTCTCCTTTCGCATAGATTTCTTTTAGAGACGAATGGCGAGAGATCGATCTGTCTCTCAGATATGAGAAGACTCCACTCCGATGTTGCAATACGGAAATGAGGGAGTTAGAGGACTCCATGCGAGAGAAGTATCCAGCCCTCTTCTCTTAGCGGTTGTTCGATACTTCGGGGGTCACGGGGCGTAACCCTTTTTAAGGGGGGTAGAGCCCTTGGCATAATAGCCATTTTGTGTCAATGTGTTGTGGTTTATGGTGTGTATGTTGATTGTTGTGTAAGTGTGCTTAAACATGTGCTTAAACACTTGAGATGTATTTGGCGATGTGTACATGCCTAGAGCACTTGAACTATTGTGTATGGATGTCCCTCGGGACTGGTGACATATATTGATATGTGTATTGGTTTGAATTGGAAATTGTTGGTTGAATAGAATGGATTACATTGGAACCTTAGAACTGATAGGCTGGTTGGATACCTTGAGGTTTCATTGGATAGCTTAGTACGTATTCCATATTGGACGACTTCGAGACGAAGTCTTCTTAAGGGGGATAGACTGAAATACCCCGAATGATTACCACTTTAAATTAATAAAGATTAAATTTAAATTGTGAGCAATAATTACCATAAACATTATGCTATAAAATATATAGTTTCAAGTGGACAAAAGATTAAACTCCTAACGTTAATATATAGTATACATTAGTATATATTAAATACTACTAGTATACCCTGATAAATTGTATAAACATTTTATATACCCTCAACGAATTATAAAGACAAACATATAATCATATATACATTTCAAAAAAATACTAAGTCACCACCTAACACAACTATAGTTACATATGTACAATTTATGTGACAACATTAGTTAATAAGGGGATATTTGAATTCCCTCCAATTCCTTTTTCCTAGCCGACTGCTAGCTCCTAGTAAAAAAAAAAAAGAAGAAAAAAAATATATTAAACATCATGATGGAAAATACAAACAGCTAATAAGTACATGTCAAGTACAATCTATCCCTCTAATATCACATCCCATACAGTCGATGGGTTTTTCCTGCAACCAGCACCCAAACTGTTTCTTCCCTTCCCATCAGACAACATAGTACAACCAGCCACTCCATCCCTCTCCTTTCTTCTTCTTACGCCAGCCACTCTCTCCTTTCTTTACTTGCGCAGCCTTGGTTCACCAGTAGCAGAACAGCAACAAAATACCAGCCTTGCCCATTACCGTAACAGTGGAGCAAGCACAAAAAGAATCGGCAAGACACAACCCCTCCCTTTTACTCCTGTTCTTTCACGTTCAAGCCTATGTTGCTGATTTTCCCCTGTATTACCCCCACTACAATGCAACCCATCTTTGCCCTGCATGAAACGCAACAGAACAACAACCCAAACTCCATTACGGTTCAGAAAACGGTAACATTTCCAGCTCTTGCTCACCAGATTTCTCTCCTCCATACTTACTACATCCCTCAACTTCTTCTTCTCCTTCCACAGCTACAACAAGTAAATAATAACAAGTCCCAGTCAGTCTCGGTTCAACAGAGCAGCAACAACAACAACAAAAAAAAATCTGTTTTCTCCTCTGTATGAAACCGAGCAAAGCAGCAACTAAAATGGTAATGTGCAGTCCCTTTCCTCTTCCTTTTCCTTCATGGTTCTACTCCCTCCTTCTCATCGAATCCAGCTCACAATCTCATGCCATTCCTGCTCTTTTCTGTTGCAAAAATGATAGTAGTACAACCCAGCTTGAGCTCTTACTCCCGACACCAAAAACAACAAGGCAGGAGCCTCTCCATTCCTTCTTTTTCTCACGGCGGTTTGCTAGTCCCTTTCATTAGTGTCACCATCATGTTTTAAGGCTGAAGAACTCACCACTGGAAGCTCCAAACGTAACCAGAAGATGCGCCTGCTGAAGAGGGACATGCCTGTTCTTCCACGGTAAGAAAGAAAAAAAAAACCACCAGAAAACCACATCTTCTTCCTCCAGTTTTATGTCCGAAAATGTTGATTCCTTTGACACTTCTTTCTGCTCTTTAATGCTCAAGTGTGAAGCTCTATTCCAGCCTTTTGTTGAGCCGAAACCAACACCAGAACACTACATAAAAAGGGGCCTACAAACAAGGTAAGAAAACCAAGATAAAACATGGCTGCAAGCCTGCATCATCCTTTTTTTCTTCCCTTATTCTCCTTGCAAAAAGGCTGAAACTCTTCTGTTGTATAGTGTACCGAGAGCCCATCTGAACTGCTGCAGAAAACATTCAAAAAAAAATCAAGGTAAGAAAACTGAACTTACCCCTCTGTTTATAGCTGTTCGAGAGCTACCTTTCTTCTGTCTAATTCATGTAAAAACACTGAACTTATCCTTCCTAAAGCTAGTTGACTAGGAGAGTGTTAATCCAATTCTTCTTCTTGTATCATGGGACCGATAGAGCCATACTCACTCAGGGGAAAAACGTAAGTTGTGGAGAAAAATCACCAGAGGAAATACCTTTTATTAACAAGGTAAAAATGTAACAAAAATCGTGAAGTTTAAATGCATAGTGAAGTTAATGCTACGTACAAAATAAATCTGTAACCGCGGCTTGCGTGGATGCATATCTAGGCTGAAGATAAGAGAAGTCATGGCTGTTGAGAAAGTTATGGGATCCTCTTGGTGATTAACAAAGGTAATGGTAAATTCTACTCATTTTTATACTTTAAAAGGATTGTTAGATTAAAGGTTGTTATACTGGAAAATGTCAAATGGGTAGAATCGGAAATGTGTAGTTACGCGTATATTAGAGTTAAACCGTAGACTAGGAGGAAATTTTGGAAATGGGTAGTTACACGTATATTAATGGAGTGATAAATGTGTAAAAATATGAGTATATATATAAGAGAGTAAACCGTAGCATATGTAGTTTATCTAGATCAAAATATATATACGGAAATGATAAGGAAATAACTTGAGAATAATGGTAAAGGAAAATTCTGTATAAACCATAATTATAGTATAATCCTAGAGATATTTCAATGCCATTTTAAAATAATTATTATGCTATTTTTGAGGCCATATATTTAGGCCATATCATTATAGTTATTTTAAGCTCTAAATAGGCATTAATAAATTTATAGGTGGATTTGAGAGGTTAAATAAGTTCTGGTGCAAACTAATAAATCTAATACATATAACCATCTAGGAATATATTAGAAAGATATTGGTAGATTTATAAGCTTATGACAAGGGTTAAATAATTTTGAAACCCCATAAAATGTCTAAGAAAATATTTGAATTATATATGGGGTCAAAATATAATTAAATGAAATATAGGGTGTAAAGGTGTGATAGAAACCGAGAGGGATGATCTTAGGAAGTTATAAATATAAATATGAATTTTATGAGATTAGGGGTTAAATATAAAATTAGAGTACTAATTGGGGTATTTTTGTAAATAAAAACAAATCTGGTCAAAGGAATAATTTAGGTGGTCAAAAATAACATTTATAAAAAGAAATGTGTTTATGTAATTACCAAAAAAATATAGGTGTTGGAAAATAAATATTAAGACCGTAGGGGTCTGTTTGGGGATTTAAAGAATTTTTGGGATTGGTTTGATGAATTAATAAATTAAGGGTTATAATATATGGTTGAGTGCTCATGTATAACAAAAAAAAACATGGGCCTATAACGTAATTCCCGAATGATTAGGGGCTAGAACGGAATTTAAATAAAACTTATGGGTCTGTATGTTAATTTGGGTAAATTATGAGTTGGCTTGGTAGATTATTTAGTTAAGGAGTATAACATATAGTTTAAGTATTAAAATGTTACATTTTATAATGCTTATGAGCTGCTTGTTAAATAACCGAAAATTTGGGTGGAAATGGGAATTAAAACGACCTTTGGGGTTGTTTTGGAATTTGGAGAAGAGATTGTTTGGTTTTTGAAATTAAATAAATCAATGTGTATAATATAAGGTTTTGATATTAAATTGTAAGTTTATAAGATAAAGGTGGGCCAAAGTGTAAATAATGAAAGTTGAGGGTTAAGGTGCATTAAAACCGAACAGTAGGGGCTGTTGAGAATTAAGAAAAATATTGGGTTAAATTTTGGTATCTAAAATAATTAAAATGTATATTATAAAGTTTAAAGTACTAAAATTAAAGGTTATAAAACAAAAGGGGGTATAGTGTAATTTGAAGAAATATATGAGTGGACAAATAAAATTAGGGTAAAATGGTAGTACTGTCTGATTGTATATATTTATATATTCACAAGTATATTATGAGGTTCAAATACCTTAGGTTATAAGTAATACGGTTAATAATGTAACGAGTATAATATGTGGGAAAATTTTTGTAAATAATCAAAACATGTGGGAATGATATAGGGATTTCCAAAAACAGTAGGTGTTGTTCGGAATTATATATATAACACACACATATATATATATATGAAAATGTTTGAAAACCTTGATTATAAATTAATAAGGTTATAAATATAGTGGTTACAATATACGGACTGAATTGGGAATGGTTAATATGTGGACAGAATATATATATAAGGTTGGGATAGTAAATTTGACATAATGTTAAGTATAAGAGGATAAATATTATAAGGAAGTTATTAAGGAATAAGTATGCATTATAAACATTACATTACATGATGGGGTAAGTTAGAAAATTTGTGGAAGTATATTGTAAGGTTGGAAACTTTGTCATAAGAGAAACTCTATAATTCATATGATAGGAATTTACAATGCGTTTAACAAATCACATAAAAAGGGGTTATACAATTACATGTAGAACGTTAATATAATGAAGACTGCGTTATACACATACAAGTATATAGCATTTTTATATGCGCGTGAAAAGTGCGTAAGCAATAAAGTATAACAATAATTATAATATATACATACTCTAGGTGTATATATAAATGTTAGCACATGTTTGCAAGTATAACTACGTAAATTATCTCGTATAACGAAATGGTTAGGCAACATGCATGCACGCACGTAAATGTTATTTCCGCATGCATGCATCTCGACAATTACATGAACAATAAGAATGTAACTTCCATGTAATAAATAGCAATTGTTACATACATGTAGGATATAACGAGTAGTTGGAATCTAAATCCCTAAGATTAACAAATATCAAGTTGAACAAGAGATCAACTAAGGGTTAGCTACGGGATGGAAGTAAGGGTTGAATCTAGGATGATTAAGTGAGTCTGAATTGTATATACTAATATTAGAACGACATATGTACCAGAGGTACGAGTTGGTAGACACGAGTCTTGGGAGCGCTAGAGATTACGCGGGGGTTGTCACGCGAGCGCTCGACGGTGTACGGTATGTTGGATTCTGTGGTCTGAACCCCTGAGGGAAGCCTCGGGTTCGGGTATTGTTTGTTTATGTGATAAGAGTGATATGTGTGCTATGCATGTTGTGTGGATTAATTCCCTGATTTGTTAAGCGATTATTATTGTGCGCAACGTCTTCGGACAATATTACTATGATTTCTCAAGCGATTGGAATACTAATATTCGAGAACTTTACTCCTAATTAACCTAAGTAAAACACCTAGGAACGAGACTCGGGATCCCCAGTCTCTAGAGCTTGATACTCGAACATGACTATAACCTAGACTAATTCTAGGGAAGTACATGAGACTTCAAAGGTAATAAATGGTAAAGACTTCTCCAAGACCTAAGCATTTACCTAGGGTAGTTGATTAAGGATTAATCACATATTGGAGAGTGATGGTTGAGGTACATGGTATAGGAATCCAATTAGTTTCGACTAGTTGGTTGCGCATTGGTGATCACCGGAGTATAACGTCCGTATCGGACCGACTCCCTCTATATTTCGACGGGCCTAGATAGACTGTTGGATCTGGGTGCCGCTTTTGGCACACGGCTTCGGCCATTTATGGACGCCTTTATTAGGCAAGTGGAAGACCCGGGATCGAATGATCCTTGGCAATGAGCACCTTGTGTGTACGGGAGGACTACTGTCCAGTAAGGTTATTTACTGTAACACCCCCGATTAACTTACCACAATTAAACAACGCGCCTAAAGGTGACATGAGATATCTACGCAGCGGTTCCTACTCTATTCGGGTGCTACAGACGCCAACCACCCACGTGGTTGACAGACCACCTTACTAACACCAAGTTACGGTCTGAATGACTGGAAGTCCAACTTAACGAAGTCCAGATACAACATAAAAGATACAAACCGAGTACCGAGAGTCTACAACATAAGTTCTTAATCCAATGACATAGACTGAAAGTACAACCCATACATTAAAAGCATACTACTGAAAGTCTTGCCATAGTGGACTACCCCCATGATAGTCCTTCACCTACACTCCGTCATGATCCAGATGATTACCTGTAAAAATAAAGGACTCAGCAAACTATGCCGAGTATGAACGTGTGAAGCCCGCATGTTACCGGGCCACACGACTACTTGGTCGAATATTATTAGTCATTTACATGCTATATTAAAGCAGTAAAGCACATCACATTACATCATAATATCAAACACACTTCAAGGTAGCATAGTAACATCAACAAACATCCAAGCATATCAAGCTGGCATCATAGCCCATCAAAACGCATCCAAGCACAACAAGCTGCTAATATAGCAACAACAATCATGTAAGTCATCAGACATGTGCATAGGTATGTTTACCAATGATCCTTACTAGGGGATCGTTCGAGCGTTGTGTTTTTCATTTCTTTTCTCTTGTTCCCATGATGTGTATTTTCTTTTTTTTCCTTGCACCAGGTCTGGGGATATAGTTTAGATCCCGTGACCATATCATTGGTGCCAATCTTTTCTTGTTTCTTAAAGAATCACATTTGTGAATTTTCTTATTTGCTTGGTCTCATTACACATGGTTTCCTCTATTCTGGCACCGAGTCAGGGGTATAGATTAGATCCCGAGACTTTGTTATGTAGGTGCTATTCATTCCTTGTTTCTTTAAGGGTTATTTGTGAATCTCTTATCACCACAATTTGGAGTACATCTTGTCCATAGCTAATCCTCCACTCCCGGATAGCTCTTTCTCTCTATTGTTTTTAAATGTTACTGGCCATTGCCCCGGATACCAAGGGTCCGTCTCCCTATTCCTTCTTCCATGTTACCAGCCTCTGCTCCGGATTCAAAGGTCCGTCTCCCTATTCCTTCTCAATGTTACTAGCCTTTGCTCCGGATTCAAAGGGTCCGTCTCCCTATTCATTCTCAATGTTACTAGCCTTTGCTCCGGATTCAAAGGGTCCGTCTCCCTATTCATTCTCAATGTTACTAGCCTTTGCTCCGGATTCAAAGGGTCCGTCTCCCTATTCATTCTCAATGTTACTAGCCTTTGCTCCGGATTCAAAGGGTCCGTCTCCCTATTCATTCTCAATGTTACTAGCCTTTGCTCCGGATTCAAAGGGTCCGTCTCCCTATTCATTCTCAATGTTATGGTCTTTACCCCCGGATACAAAGGGTTCGTCTCCCTATTCATTCCCAATGTTACTAGCCTTTGCTCCGGATTCAAAGGGTCCGTCTCCCTATTCCTTCTCAATGTTATGGTCTTTACCCCGGATACAAAGGGTCCGTCTCCCTATTCATTCTCACTGTTACTGGCTTATCATCATCTTGATAACTCGACACCATAGTGGGTGTCTTTAGAGGTCCTCTATAGTTAAGAGGGATTTTCTCTTTGTATAGTTCTTTTGTTTTGTCTACGTGGTTCGTCATGTCTCACCAAGGAGACTTGCTCTTCATTATCATCAAAGCATGGACACCATAGTGGGTGTCATGGTAATCCTCAATGGTTTAGAGAGGAGTTCCCTTTATAGCGTTTTTCTTTGTTTTCATAATTCGTAGTAGTTCTCGTATAGTTTTTCCCTTTATGTAGTTTCTTTGTTTACATAGTTCGTTGAGTCTCATCTCAAAGTTCCATAACGCGACAGGGACTAAACTACTGTGTGCGCGCAATGATATATTCAACAATGATATAGAAATCATACAACATGATAAACAAGCCAATCCAATTTCATGCTTTGATCTTATGTCATTTTCACACAAAGCACACAAGCACACAAAGCAAACAAGCCGTGTAACACGGCAACATACGAACCACACATGTCCATACCTGATTTAGAAGCAAGTAGTCTCACACACGGAGTCCTGGTCGGAGTTCGCTACGGCCCTAGCGTTAATTACAAACAATGTGTCAGTTTATGATTTCATGTGACAACCTTTGTGACACTCCCCGAGATTATTAAATTGTTAACGGGTGTTATTTCCTAGATAAATCTTCATTGAACGTTCAACCTTTATTAACCCTTAGGACTTCCCACGTGTTATACTTTATGTTACTCCTAGGGCATTTACATAGTCATTTCACACGTTAACTAAGTCTATTCTCTAGCTACGTATTAGAGTATTCAAGGTAACAAGTTTTCCTAAGATGGATTTAACTTGTCTAGGGTGTATTTTTTTTTCTGGCTAAGTAGCTATGTTTTAAGCTTGTTATTTACACAACAACACTCCTCAATTATTTCTAGAACTCCTTGTACAGAAGCTTAAGCGTTCCAAAACCGAAATAAGGTTCTTGTACATATCCTTATATTATAACACTTTTAATGTATCTAAGGGTGTCTAGATTTCCCAAGTTGTCTTGTAAATCTATAGATGTATTAGAGGGTTTTGGGTTTACTACCAATCTGTCATCACCCTCATATCACCCATGAACAACAGTTATACGAAGGTACAGTTTTACCGAAACTGAAAACATAACTTACATATTACTTCTTGATTCTTGTTTCGGTTTAGTTCAACTGCTGTTTCATTCATTCCCACAATATCTACAAACTTACTTAGGTATATTAGGGGTATTTTAGATTCATTAGCAGTTCACTACAACCCCATCAATCCCCTCTATGCCAAGTTATACAGAACCGACAGTTTTCAGAAAAACTGAAAGGCACAATTTGTATATCTCTTCTCCCACTCTTCTTTTAGTTCCTCGACCTGTTCCTAATCCCACCCAAGACTTTCACCCAACTAGATGAGTGCATTAGGGAGGCTTTACTTTGAAATAACTCAAAATAAGGCTGTTATAACTCTGATGAGAACTGGTTCTACAGAAGACAGAAAACTGGAGGACTGAAACCAAAATCTGATATGCTTCATCTCACCCCTTTCCTTGCTCACGAATCTGTTTCCTGCTTATTTCAGCTTACTCATTTACTTAGGTAGTTTATCCAGTTTTTAACTCCAACACACCCCAGGTGACACGGTTACACTCTCTGAAGTTTGCTTATACTGAAACAAGGAAATTCTCACAAAACTGCAGTTATGATACTGTTTTTCTTTCTGTTCTGTAATCTGCCTCTCACCTCTCCCAAGATGTTTGGCTTCCTTGTTATGTGTTTTAATATGGCACGAATTAAACCATTGAGAACCCAAAGAACTGCTGTGGTAAGTTACAGAGAAACAGCAGTCCACACAAAAACTGAAAACACAGCACACAAACTTGCACTTCTATATTCTGTTTCCTTCTCTTTGTTCCTGAGTTTCTTTTAATTCTCGCCCAAACTTCTTACCCAGTTATCCCTGTGTGTTCTCCAGGGTTTTAACGTCTAAGATAGACCCAAGCATTTAGATAGAATATTGAGATGTCCCAAGGAATCAAGGAAAACTGAAACCTCCAGCTGAAACTAAGCAGGACTGATACAAAACTGATAACTCTCCCTTGATTTCTTTCTACTCATTCTCACTTCTGATTTTTAATCTTTCTTCAACTTGATTACCCATCTAGCTTTAAGTGTTAGTAGTGTTCTAGACTCAGAGTCACCCCAAACAGAACACCCACCCAGTTTCTGCACTCAAGTACACAGGAAAAAGGTTTTCAGAAAACAACACCACCTGAATATCGATTCCTGTTATTACCTTCTGTTACAGATCAGTCTTTTCTTCCTGTTTTTCTCACTCGATAATCTAGTTAACTAGTTGAATGCCTAATACGGTTTTTAATCCCCCAAGACAGATCCCAAATGCCAAGGAACACATTCCTGAAAGTTCTCAACACAGAAAGTAATCAATCTGATAAGTTAACCCCAAGCTTGATAATTCTTCTTTCTGTTTACATTTTCATTCTGTAACGTGGTCTTTGTTTTCCTCACTTGTATACCAGGTTGGTAGAAGGTTTTCCTTTGTCCTAATTTCGTAGGTACATCAACCCACCTCAGAAACACCTCACGCAGAACTTAAATGTTGCAGGAACTGAGATTGTGAACTTATTTTTCTTTCTTTTCCTTTCTGTTTCGTTTATGAATTTACTTCCAGTTCACCCCAATCTGCTTTGGCTACAAGTTTAGCTAGGTTCCAGGTTCCTTATTAAACCACCAATACTCTTGTCCTCTCTGTGACAGAAACCCAAAACAAAGTTTCAGAACCAGAATCCGAAACTGATACACTCCATTCTATTTTCCCTTTCTGTTCACGATTTGTCTTTCAGTTTCCTTATTGTTCATTAATCTAGTTTTCATCTTCCCTCAATTGGTTCAGTTGTGTAGTTACCTCTCAGTGCAGTTTTAACTACCAAGACAGACCCAAGACCATATTGTTACTGCTGTTGAATATTCCTTACTGAAACAAGAATTTTCAGAACTGAAACTATAACCGATAACTTTCTTCTATTTGCTTTTCATTCCCTGATCTAGTTTCTTCCTCACTCCCCAAGTTAGTTATCTCTTAATATGATATTCAAACTCCAATCTAGCCCAATCCAATCAAGACAACAACTCCCAAATTCCCTTACAAGAATCTGAAAAACTGGAAACAGCAACCCAGAACGTGAACTGCTACATTCCTTTCCTGTTTTTTCCTTCCTGTGAAATAACCTATCTGCCACTTCTCCCCCCCCCCATTGATAATTCACGCGGTCAAGTGTTTTATTACTATTTTAAATCCCAAACAACTTCACTGCTGCTACAGAAACATCCTTTACTGAAATAAGAAAAGTACAGTATCTGATATAGTTTTATTATCTCTTTGTCTTTCTGTTTCATTCCTGGATCTGGTTTTTCCCTAGTATCCCCAGCTTATTTACAAACTGCTCAGTATATTAGCAAGCTTTAAGTTGTTATTGAGCCACTACAAACTTCAAATAATTTCTGTAACCTGTTGCGCAGAAAATAGATGTTGCAGAATTGAGACTCCTTTCTGCTCTTGTTTTCTGTTAACTGTTTTGTGCAGAATTTTTTTTTTTCTTTTCACTGAACCAGGGTATGTTAGGATGTACATGTAATGCTCTATTTCTTATTACCGTTAGCTAGCTCTCTCTATATATGCCTTGTCTATTCTCTTCTCTGCTTAGGAAGTCATTATACAGACACACTTCGTTTCTGTAATATCCAATATCACATATCAGTAATAGGTGGGTTCTTTAACTCTCACATTTTAACCCTGCTGTTTAACTCTCGGTAGCTAGCATTTTTTTTATTAGACAACGCATTAGAATTCCATAACTCCCAACTAGTCCATTAAGCAACGTTGTTCTTTCTCAGAACACTACACATGTATGTGGCTTATCAGAATTGCATTCGAAAGAAGACAGTGCAGATTATTTGGATCAGCTCACTACCTTGTGTTCTCTTTTTTTTTTTGTTTCCTCCTCTGCAGTTGGTTCTTCCTGATCCACTCTTGGTGAGATGTGAAACTCTCAGAGACTTGACCTTTTGGCCTCAACTGAAGAGATTGCTCAGGGTTAGACTTAAGACAGGAAAGGAAAAATTACAAGCTGTAGTAAACTGGGGTAGGTTTCAAAGGGTTCTACCTTCGGGTTCTGTTTCAACGAAGGATAGTGCAGCCTTTATCAGCAGGTTAAGCCAAGTGCACTTGTCTACCCAGGAGGTTTTGGTCACGCTTAAGAAGTGAAGTTGCATGCAGGCTTCATGCATGAGAAACAAAGAGGATCAGCAGGACTTGGGCAGGGAATTTCGGGTAGAACCAACAGAGGAGATATATATATATGTGTTTCAGTTTTTTTTTCTTTACCTGACAGTTCATGGACTGCGTTGTTCCAGATTTTTTTCTGTTTTCAGGAGCTTAAGCCTCAGATTGATCAGGCAGGAATGGAGGGACCGAGGGGCTTGGAGTTCCCTGCTTTACAAGGTAGATTCAAGAGCATTGTGACAGTTTTTTTTTTCGAACAGAACCAGTGAAACAGGAGCACAGCCATGGTGGCCTGGTCTTACCTTCGCACAGGGAAATAATGGAGCTTCCGAGTTGTAGCTGGCGTGAGCATGAAAGTGAGGAGAGGAATGACTGAAAAGGAAGTTTGATCAGAGGGAGTGGTACTGATGCAGGGAATTTACACAGTTAGTGGTCGCAAGTTTCAATAGAATTTATGAGAGTTTGTGAGCTCAAATAAAGTGCTGGTGGAGTTGAGTTGTTCAATTCTAACGTTATTACAAGAAGGTATGGGCTTGAAGAAAAGAAAGAATTTGTCGCAGGAGAAAGAATAAGAAAGTAACGGGTGGAAATTTTTTTCATTGCTTTCTGTCTGCCCGTTACCCGATCTTGCTATCGGTATATTGTTAGTCTTTCCTTTTGTAGTTACTTTATTAGATCCGATACTTATTTTGATTCAGTGGCCTAAGTTACCGAATTAGAGCCTAGCTCAACCGGTCAAACACATTGGGAAAGTACGGGAGGTCTCGGGTTCGAGCCTCACTGGGAGCGTCTTTGCTCCTTTTTCTTTCTCTCTGTTTTTGTATAGGTTATACATGATTATTTATAAATGTACGACCATGTATTATATCATGTGATTCCATATTTTTTTTTGTGACGCGGTTATGCGGCGTTATCGTCACCTATTTACAACGTTACAATATACATGCGTGTATATATTATATCGTGTTATTATATACTCTCTTTTTTGTAACAAGTTATGTGACGACATTGTTACTTATTCACGACGTTACAATATCGTAACGTTACGTACGTGTATTTTCGTATTCGTACATATACATATATATATATATTAGATTTAATTGCTCGTACGTTATTTTATGTACGTATTACAAAACGCGTTATGATTTTATGCGTTTAATATTTAGGGGTATTTCAGCTTACCCCCCTTAAAAGAGACTTCGTCCCGAAGTCTTACTTCCTTAACTTATATTTTCCACTCCTTGTTAATCCTAGGGATCAAGTCCCGATAACTTTCATAATTCTCACTACCCCGGTGTGTTCATAAGCGCTATGCCACATTAATGGCTTCTCACAAGTTTTCATAGTAGGCCAAGAAGCTAGCAATGTGTGTAACATGCTAAAGTGCGACCCAAGGCACACGACATTCATTCATCCATAGCGTACATAACATTTTCACACACCATCCAAACACACAAACCTACCAACCAACCACGAGTGGTTGTAGGAATACATCATAATAAATCAACACACATACAAAACAAAACGCGCTTACCCCCCTTAAAAGAGGGGTACGCCCCCGTACCCTACACTAAACCAAAACCTCGATGAGAAGATAGGGGTACATAGTTTTCCTTACCGGATTGATTAAATGCCAATGTGTAAACGCCAGATCGGGTTTTCCCGAGTGTGAGGAGGCTTTCTACCTCTCCGGCGTTTTCCTACGGATTGAAATGGACCCTAACTAACGAGCCTCACAAACTAACCCGTAACCCCGTTTCTCAAATTTTAGGTTTTCCTATTCTCGGTACTCCTCTGTTCCAGTCATCAGAGCGCAACTACGCTCTGATACCACTTTCTGTAACACCCCCGATTAACTTACCACAATTAAACAACGCGCCTAAAGGTGACATGAGATATCTACGCAGCGGTTCCTACTCTATTCGGGTGCTACAGACGCCAACCACCCACGTGGTTGACAGACCACCTTACTAACACCAAGTTACGGTCTGAATGACTGGAAGTCCAACTTAACGAAGTCCAGATACAACATAAAAGATACAAACCGAGTACCGAGAGTCTACAACATAAGTTCTTAATCCAATGACATAGACTGAAAGTACAACCCATACATTAAAAGCATACTACTGAAAGTCTTGCCATAGTGGACTACCCCCATGATAGTCCTTCACCTACACTCCGTCATGATCCAGATGATTACCTGTAAAAATAAAGGACTCAGCAAACTATGCCGAGTATGAACGTGTGAAGCCCGCATGTTACCGGGCCACACGACTACTTGGTCGAATATTATTAAGTCATTTTACATGCTATATTAAAGCAGTAAAGCACATCACATTACATCATAATATCAAACACACTTCAAGGTAGCATAGTAACATCAACAAACATCCAAGCATATCAAGCTGGCATCATAGCCCATCAAAACGCATCCAAGCACAACAAGCTGCTAATATAGCAACAACAATCATGTAAGTCATCAGACATGTGCATAGGTATGTTTACCAATGATCCTTACTAGGGGATCGTTCGAGCGTTGTGTGTTTTCATTTCTTTTCTCTTGTTCCCATGATGTGTATTTTCTTTTTCTTTTCCTTGCACCAGGTCTGGGGATATAGTTTAGATCCCGTGACCATATCATATTGGTGCCAATCTTTTCTTGTTTCTTAAAGAATCACATTTGTGAATTTTCTTATTTGCTTGGTCTCATTACACATGTTTTCCTCTATTCTCTGGCACCGAGTCAGGGGTATAGATTAGATCCCGAGACTTTGTTATGTAGGTGCTATTCATTCCTTGTTTCTTTAAGGGTTATTTGTGAATTCTCTTATCACCACAATTTGGAGTACATCTTGTCCATAGCTAATCCTCCACTCCCGGATAGCTCTTTCTCTCTCTATTGTTTTTAAATGTTACTGGCCATTGCCCCGGATACCAAGGGTCCGTCTCCCTATTCCTTCTTCCATGTTACCAGCCTCTGCTCCGGATTCAAAGGGTCCGTCTCCCTATTCCTTCTCAATGTTACTAGCCTTTGCTCCGGATTCAAAGGGTCCGTCTCCCTATTCATTCTCAATGTTACTAGCCTTTGCTCCGGATTCAAAGGGTCCGTCTCCCTATTCATTCTCAATGTTACTAGCCTTTGCTCCGGATTCAAAGGGTCCGTCTCCCTATTCATTCTCAATGTTACTAGCCTTTGCTCCGGATTCAAAGGGTCCGTCTCCCTATTCATTCTCAATGTTACTAGCCTTTGCTCCGGATTCAAAGGGTCCGTCTCCCTATTCATTCTCAATGTTATGGTCTTTACCCCGGATACAAAGGGTCCGTCTCCCTATTCATTCCCAATGTTACTAGCCTTTGCTCCGGATTCAAAGGGTCCGTCTCCCTATTCCTTCTCAATGTTATGGTCTTTACCCCGGATACAAAGGGTCCGTCTCCCTATTCATTCTCACTGTTACTGGCTTATCATCATCTTTGATAACTCGACACCATAGTGGGTGTCTTTAGAGGTCCTCTATAGTTAAGAGGGATTTTCTCTTTGTATAGTTCTTTTGTTTTGTCTACGTGGTTCGTCATGTCTCACCAAGGAGACTTGCTCTTCATTATCATCAAAGCATGGACACCATAGTGGGTGTCATGGTAATCCTCAATGGTTTAGAGAGGAGTTCCCTTTATAGCGTTTTCTTTGTTTTCATAATTCGTAGTAGTTCTCGTATAGTTTTCCCTTTATGTAGTTTCTTTGTTTACATAGTTCGTTGAGTCTCATCTCAAAGTTCCATAACGCGACAGGGACTAAACTACTGTGTGCGCGCAATGATATATTCAACAATGATATAGAAATCATACAACATGATAAACAAGCAATCCAATTTCATGCTTTGATCTTATGTCATTTTCACACAAAGCACACAGCACACAAAGCAAACAAGCCGTGTAACACGGCAACATACGAACCACACATGTCCATACCTGATTTAGAAGCAAGTAGTCTCACACACGGAGTCCTGGTCGGAGTTCGCTACGGCCCTAGCGTTAATTACAAACAATGTGTCAGTTTATGATTTCATGTGACAACCTTTGTGACACTCCCCGAGATTATTAAATTGTTAACGGGTGTTATTTCCTAGATAAATCTTCGTTGAACGTTCAACCTTTATTAACCCTTAGGACTTCCCACGTGTTATACTTTATGTTACTCCTAGGGCATTTACATAGTCATTTCACACGTTAACTAAGTCTATTCTCTAGCTACGTATTAGAGTATTCAAGGTAACAAGTTTTCCTAAGATGGATTTAACTTGTCTAGGGTGTATTTTTTTTTCCTGGCTAAGTAGCTATGTTTTAAGCTTGTTATTTACACAACAACACTCCTCAATTATTTCTAGAACTCCTTTGTACAGAAGCTTAAGCGTTCCAAAACCGAAATAAGGTTCTTGTACATATCCTTATATTATAACACTTTTAATGTATCTAAGGGTGTCTAGATTTCCCAAGTTGTCTTGTAAATCTAGCTAGATGTATTAGAGGGTTTTGGGTTTACTACCAATCTGTCATCACCCTCATATCACCCATGAACAACAGTTATACAGAAGGTACAGTTTTACCGAAACTGAAAACATAACTTACATATTACTTCTTGATTCTTGTTTCGGTTTAGTTCAACTGCTGTTTCATTCATTCCCACAATATCTACAAACTTACTTAGGTATATTAGGGGTATTTTAGATTCATTAGCAGTTCACTACAACCCCATCAATCCCCTCTATGCCAAGTTATACAGAACCGACAGTTTTCAGAAAAACTGAAAGGCACAATTTGTATATCTCTTCTCCCACTCTTCTTTTAGTTCCTCGACCTGTTCCTAATCCCACCCAAGACTTTCACCCAACTAGATGAGTGCATTAGGGAGGCTTTACTTTGAAATAACTCAAAATAAGGCTGTTAATAACTCTGAGAACTGGTTCTACAGAAGACAGAAAACTGGAGGACTGAAACCAAAATCTGATATGCTTCATCTCACCCCTTTCCTTGCTCACGAATCTGTTTCCTGCTTATTCAGCTTGCTTACTCATTTACTTAGGTAGTTTATCCAGTTTTTAACTCCAACACACCCCAGGTGACACGGTTACACTCTCTGAAGTTTGCTTATACTGAAACAAGGAAATTCTCACAAAACTGCAGTTATGATACTGTTTTTCTTTCTGTTCTGTAATCTGCCTCTCACCTCTCCCAAGATGTTTGGCTTCCTTGTTATGTGTTTTAATATGGCACGAATTAAACCATTGAGAACCCAAAGAACTGCTGTGGTAAGTTACAGAGAAAACAGCAGTCCACACAAAAACTGAAAACACAGCACACAAAACTTGCACTTCTATATTCTGTTTCCTTCTCTTTGTTCCTGAGTTTCTTTTAATTCTCGCCCAAACTTCTTACCCAGTTATCCCTGTGTGTTCTCCAGGGTTTTAACGTCTAAGATAGACCCAAGCATTTAGATAGAATATTGAGATGTCCCAAGGAATCAAGGAAAACTGAAACCTCCAGCTGAAACTAAGCAGGACTGATACAAAACTGATAACTCTCCCTTGATTTCTTTCTACTCATTCTCACTTCTGATTTTTAATCTTTCTTCAACTTGATTACCCATCTAGCTTTAAGTGTTAGTAGTGTTCTAGACTCAGAGTCACCCCAAACAGAACACCCACCCAGTTTCTGCACTCAAGTACACAGGAAAAAGGTTTTCAGAAAACAACACCAACCTGAAATATCGATTCCTGTTATTACCTTCTGTTACAGATCAGTCTTTTCTTCCTGTTTTTCTCACTCGATAATCTAGTTAACTAGTTGAATGTCCTAATACGGTTTTAATCCCCAAGACAGATCCCAAATGCCAAGGAACACATTCCTGAAAGTTCTCAACACAGAAAGTAATCAATCTGATAAGTTAACCCCAAGCTTGATAATTCTTCTTTCTGTTTACATTTTCATTCTGTAACGTGGTCTTTGTTTTCCTCACTTGTATACCAGGTTGGTAGAAGGTTTCCTTTGTCCTAATTTCGTAGGTACATCAACACCACCTCAGAAACACCTCACGCAGAACTTAAATGTTGCAGGAACTGAGATTGTGAACTTATTTTTCTTTCTTTTCCTTTCTGTTTCGTTTATGAATTTACTTCCAGTTCACCCCAATCTGCTTTGGCTACAAGTTTAGCTAGGTTCCAGGTTCCTTATTAAACCACCACAATACTCTTGTCCTCTCTGTGACAGAAACCCAAAACAAAGTTTCAGAACCAGAATCCGAAACTGATACACTCCATTCTATTTTCCCTTTCTGTTCACGATTTGTCTTTCAGTTTCCTTATTGTTCATTAATCTAGTTTTCATCTTCCCTCAATTGGTTCAGTTGTGTAGTTAACCTCTCAGTGCAGTTTTAACTACCAAGACAGACCCAAGACCATATTGTTACTGCTGTTGAATATTCCTTTACTGAAACAAGAATTTTCAGAACTGAAACTATAACCGATAACTTTCTTCTATTTGCTTTTCATTCCCTGATCTAGTTTCTTCCTCACTCCCCAAGTTAGTTATTCTCTTAATATGATATTCAAACTCCAATCTAGCCCAATCCAATCAAGACAACAACTCCCAAATTCCCTTACAAGAATCTGAAAAACTGGAACAGCAACCCAGAACGTGAACTGCTACATTCCTTTCCTGTTATTTTCCTTCCTGTGAAATAACCTATCTGCCCACTTCTCCCCCCCCCCATTGATAATTCACGCGGTCAAGTGTTTTATTACTATTTTAAATCCCAAACAACTTCACTGCTGCTACAGAAACATCCTTATACTGAAATAAGAAAAGTACAGTATCTGATATAGTTTTATTATCTCTTTGTCTTTCTGTTTCATTCCTGGATCTGGTTTTTCCCTAGTATCCCCAGCTTATTTACAAACTGCTCAGTATATTAGCAAGCTTTTAAGTTGTTATTGAGCCACTACAAACTTCAAATAATTTCTGTAACCTGTTTGCGCAGAAAATAGGATGTTGCAGAATTGAGACTCCTTTCTGCTCTTGTTTTCTGTTAACTGTTTTGTGCAGAATTTTTTTTTTTTCTTTTCACTGAACCAGGGTATGTTAGGATGTACATGTAATGCTCTATTTCTTAATTACCGTTAGCTAGCTCTCTCTATATATGCCTTGTCTATTCTCTTCTCTGCTTAGGAAGTCATTATACAGACACACTTCGTTTCTGTAATATCCAATATCACATATCAGTAATAGGTGGGTTCTTTAACTCTCACATTTTAACCCTGCTGTTTAACTCTCGGTAGCTAGCATTTTTTTTTTAGACAACGCATTAGAATTCCATAACTCCCAACTAGTCCATTAAGCAACGTTGTTCTTTCTCAGAACACTACACATGTATGTGGCTTATCAGAATTGCATTCGAAAGAAGACAGTGCAGATTATTTGGATCAGCTCACTACCTTGTGTTCTCTTTTTTTTTTTTTGTTTCCTCCTCTGCAGTTGGTTCTTCCTGATCCACTCTTGGTGAGATGTGAAACTCTCAGAGACTTGACCTTTTGGCCTCAACTGAAGAGATTGCTCAGGGTTAGACTTAAGACAGGAAAGGAAAAATTACAAGCTGTAGTAAACTGGGGTAGGTTTCAAAGGGTTCTACCTTCGGGTTCTGTTTCAACGAAGGATAGTGCAGCCTTTATCAGCAGGTTAAGCCAAGTGCACTTGTCTACCCAGGAGGTTTTGGTCACGCTTAAGAAGTGAAGTTGCATGCAGGCTTCATGCATGAGAAACAAAGAGGATCAGCAGGACTTGGGCAGGGAATTTCGGGTAGAACCAACAGAGGAGATATATATATATGTGTTTCAGTTTTTTTTTCTTTACCTGACAGTTCATGGACTGCGTTGTTCCAGATTTTTTTCTGTTTTCAGGAGCTTAAGCCTCAGATTGATCAGGCAGGAATGGAGGGACCGAGGGGCTTGGAGTTCCCTGCTTTACAAGGTAGATTCAAGAGCATTGTGACAGTTTTTTTTTTCGAACAGAACCAGTGAAACAGGAGCACAGCCATGGTGGCCTGGTCTTACCTTCGCACAGGGAAATAATGGAGCTTCCGAGTTGTAGCTGGCGTGAGCATGAAAGTGAGGAGAGGAATGACTGAAAAGGAAGTTTGATCAGAGGGAGTGGTACTGATGCAGGGAATTTACACAGTTAGTGGTCGCAAGTTTCAATAGAATTTATGAGAGTTTGTGAGCTCAAATAAAGTAAGCTGGTGGGAGTTGAGTTGTTCAATTCTAACGTTATTACAAGAAGGTATGGGCTTGAAGAAAAGAAAGAATTTGTCGCAGGAGAAAGAATAAGAAAGTAACGGGTGGAAATTTTTTTCATTGCTTTCTGTCTGCCCGTTACCCGATCTTGCTATCGGTATATTGTTAGTCTTTCCTTTTGTAGTTACTTTATTAGATCCGATACTTATTTTGATTCAGTGGCCTAAGTTACCGAATTAGAGCCTAGCTCAACCGGTCAAACACATTGGGAAAGTACGGGAGGTCTCGGGTTCGAGCCTCACTGGGAGCGTCTTTGCTCCTTTTTCTTTCTCTCTGTTTTTGTATAGGTTATACATGATTATTTATAAATGTACGACCATGTATTATATCATGTGATTTTTTTTTCCTATTTTTTTTTGTGACGCGGTTATGCGGCGTTATCGTCACCTATTTACAACGTTACAATATACATGCGTGTATATATTATATCGTGTTATTATATACTCTCTTTTTTGTAACAAGTTATGTGACGACATTGTTACTTATTCACGACGTTACAATATCGTAACGTTACGTACGTGTATTTTCGTATTCGTACATATACATATATATATATTAGATTTAATTGCTCGTACGTTATTTTATGTACGTATTACAAAACGCGTTATGATTTTATGCGTTTAATATTTAGGGGTATTTCAAGCCATCTCTCCTAATCTACCCACTGACTAGCTCAAACTAAAATCTGTTACAAGGGCATATTTTTACCTAGTTCCCAGTTCATAAGTGTTCTAGTTCTAGGTAAATTTTGACATAACCTCCCCTAAATTCTTACATTCTCACCACACCATTTACTCACACTTTGTTACCCAATTCACCTGTTTTCAACAATCATAAATATACCAAGCTCTCATACATAAATACCAAACACTAAACACTCCTAAAATTCCTGGACACAACCTCTAATTCCCATCTAGGTTTCAACAAGTTTTTAATGTCTTCCAAGCTTCAAAATAGTTTGGTTGTTCATCCACATTAAACGACTACTCATTACCATTTCACAATACACATTTTAAACTTCTAAAATCTATCACATAAACATTTACAAGACTACACAAGTGAGCATAATTTACCTTGTTCTTCTTCTAGTTTTCTTTTCTTCTTCTTTCTTCTTCTTTCTTCCTTTCCTCTTCTCTCTTTTCCCAACAGCTATGAAGATTCAAAGCTCTACACTACAACCCATTACATACCACCATTTAATTCAACTAGCCCTTAAACTACATTAAAGCTTTAAGGTAAATTTCTAGGGTTTAAGAATTCCTTACCTTGCAAAGGGGTAGGTGAAGCTAGAACAGCACACGAGCAATATTTTTACTCCTCCAAGAATGCCGAAATCGGCTGGGAGCAAAAGGAATAGGAGTCCAACACTTAGAAATTTCTATTTTGAGAATAAGTGCAAGAAAAGGTAGTGCTTTTGAATTTCTTTTTACCTTAAACCAAAGAGGTGAAGAAGGGGCTTCTAATGGTGGTCTCCAAGCTCCAAAGCAAGAACACCCATGGAGATTAAATTGCTTGTTTTCGAATTTGGAAAAGAGAATAGTGTTCTCCTTGATGAGAGGAATACAATGGTATAATTTTTTGTAATTTTTGATGAAGGATTGATGGGTTAACAAGAAGAGAGAAGTGGAGGTTTATGTGAGTTCTTCACTTCTCCATTGCTGTTGCCCAAGGAGGAAGAAAAGAAATAGAGAGGAAGAAGAGAGGTGTTGTACGTGAGTGAGAGGAGAAATGAGGGAGTAGGGGAGAGAGAGTGGTAAAGTGAGGGGTTACTTTTTGCTTTTTATTTCTTTTGTCTTTTGCCAATAAGGAAGAGATTAAGAGAGGGTGAGAGAGGCAGTACAAATCGGCCCCTACAGCACACACACACAGATTTACATTTTTATTTTCAATAGTGGACACACTAGTTTGGGTTATTTATGTTTTTACCCCACAACTTCCCGTTTTGACAGTTTTTAACATACGAAGAACGTAAGTGTCAATCCGCATGACAAAACGATTCGGTATTTCCGAATAATGTCAGTAACCCCCGGTATTACATCCCCGGATTTCAACTGTTATTAGTTAAGGTTTCGTTATCCTTAAAACTCTTTACTCGTAGTATGTATTAATACTCAGTTAAACAAAGACGTCTGTTTTATACGAACGTCGTAGTTAACGTTTTCAAACGTAGGAATTATACTTTCTAACCCGTAGTAATTTGTATGAGTTACGGTTTATATAAATCTGTTCGTCCTCGTATTTTTAATTCCACTATTACATCGCATGCATAGGTACGTATTATAACCTATAGTTGCATGCATGGCTATTGTTTATAACCTATGGTTGCATGCATTCCATGCAACGTTAGTTTATATTGCATGGTATATTACCATTCTTTAATATACCTTATATTATACAACTTCCCATTTATGTAACAAGTTGTTTTCATTTAGGACCTTATGACTTTATAGTATATAATTTATACCAATAAGTTAACATTCTTTATCTATTATCATATGGTTTGTAAACCATAATATATATGCATATTTTTTTTGCGCGGGTATATATATAAATATACCTCTTATTATTTTGTTCTCTAATATTTAGTCTTTTCTTGATCTTATAGCTAACGCAATACATGTAATAATAAAATAAAATTTTTATAATAAGAATTTTACCTTGAACGAGTGAAAACTATGTGTCGACGAAAAAGAACATTATAGAGACAATTATGTTTCGAAAACAATTTAATGAATGAATATTATGAAGATGTAATGGGTTTTGGAAACCTGTATAGATGTTAGTGGAAAAGTTTCGTGCATATTTTCTGATGTTTGACAGCGAATAAAGGAAAAAGTAATTAGAAGGCTTGAAAATATACCTACCGGTAGGGTTGTTTATATCCTTCGGTTAATTCGATTATAGTCGAAAACTGAATTTTGTTTTGGTTTGTTAAACCCTTTTTCAAAATATCGGTTTTCGGTTAATCAATTTTATTTGGGTTGGTTTGCGGTGATTGAAGAGAATATTTTGATTAACCGAATAACTGAAATATTTTTTGAAATTAAAATTAAATATATAAATATTAATGAAAATAGTAAGTTTTCATTTATAAATTTTGGTTAATCGAGTTTATTACAGTTAACCGCAACTAATTTGGTTTTTGGTTATTAAGTAGAAAAAAATTTCAGTTTTCAGTTAATTCGGCTATTGAAAAGAATTTTGGTTAACTCGGTTATAAACGAAATAACCAAAAACCGAATTTTTTTCCAAAATTCGGTTTTCGATTAACTGAATGGACAGCCTTACCTAGGGATAATGGGAGGACTATTTGCTACAATTAATGGTTTAAAACATCTCGCCATACAAATCTAACTATAGTTAGAGGATAAGCGTTTTACACAAATCTAAATACAACATCAACAATATCCCATAATTATCCAAACAACCTCCACCAACATAGCACACCATTGTAAATGAACAAGGAATAATATATGACCATGTAGATGCACTATGAATAAAAAGCAATGTGCAACATTATCACCCCCGCTTAGCAAATGAAAGCAACATGAGGCCAACACTCTTAGCTTTCATGGATATTATTTAAATAAGTTAAGCCAAATAAAGACACATGACGTGACAGTTCAACTATAAAAAAAAATCTAGCTTTTAACCTATTCGGTCAATGTCAATAAAGCAATTCCTTTTTTTGTTGATAATTGGTGGAAAAAGGCAATATTCGCAAGCATGGTGTACTAACAAAAACAACGTAAAATAATATATATTTTATACCATTGTTCGTCATAATTCGAGATCTTCAAAATAAGACCCAACATGAATATGTTCTGATAAACTTAAAATTCTATATTTTTTTATGTACATATGTTTTAAGATTCACTGTGAATCTTAAGTTTAAGAAAAAGTGAATCAAAAGTTGTTAAAAAGTTAATCAGAGGTTTTTTAAAAAGTAACTCAAAGGTTTAAGAAAAAAGAATTTCGTAAAGATAGATTGTTTAACTAAAGTGAATAAGAGGTTTAAGAAAAGTGAATCAAAGGTTGTTAGAAATAAAACTTAAACCCTTCACTGTAAGCCTAAACTCTTCGACGTTTTTTAGCTTCCTAGGGTGTGTGTGGTGTAGGGTAACCTTTTTTGAAGTTGTTCTATATTTTATAATGTCGTCACTCACTCGATAGTTTTTTAGGGTTTGTGGAGCACTACAAGCCCTAAAAATGCTTCGACGATGTTAGTGAAATACCCATGAAATTCCAAGCTAGGGATAGTATAATATATAGTAAGGAAGTATAAGTCGTAGCAATAATATTAAGGTGGCCCAGGGAATTAATCGATGTCTTCTCTGAATTTTCCATTCTGCTTAAAACGTTTATAGTTATTTGTAACGTTTTACCTTATTGATCCTAGCTATATTTCAGATATTATAATATTTAAATATTACTTCGTTTTTCTAACTTCATTCCGTTATTTGAATTTTAGAATACAATTCTAGTATTTTCTTTCCAAACTTATTAATTCTAAATACCTAGAGTTCAAATTCAATTTGACTTTTTCTTTGTAATTATTTAAATTCGAGAGTTCAAATCCTATTCGACTACTTAATTTATTATTTATTAACTCTCCTCATTCTTCTCTCAGTAATTCCAATATTGGTATTAGAGACTTATCTCTTTAACGTAATTGTTTTCCCTTCTGTTAAACGTTTAGCCTATTTACAATAATTATTTCTAACTTATTCTTTATCAATAATCATATATTAATTATTTCGTAGATATGTTGTTCTCATCTTTATTTTAATACAGCGGTTAACAGCGTTTTACTGTTATTTAATTCTTGATTTATTCCTTCCTGAATTACATCACTAATCTTCTTTTACTGATCTTTCTAACTTAATGATATCTATCCTTTGCAAATATTTTAAATACTAAGAGTTAGAACCCTTTCTTAGTTATCTGATTTATTTATCTCTTTTAATATAAATCTTTAATTAGTATATTCCTTTTATTATACAAACAATTATATTTAAAGACTTATTTCCCCGCTACTTCTCATCCTCATCGTATCGCCGTTACGCTTCTTCCATCCCAGTTTCTCTTCCACGTTTCTTACTCTGCACTAAATAGTCACGCTCTTCTTCTCCAAGCCCTTGTTGTTTTCACGCTAATTCCTGGCAGAGTTTAATCAATTCCCTGGTGTCAACTAGGAGCTTCGTTGGGTAACGTTTTTTTTTTTTTACTTGATAGTTATGAATCTATTCGATTACGATGAGTAGTGTCTGATTGTTGTATATATATATATGTATTTAGACTCCAATTACACCGGTGAGTGCTTCTACTAATACTGAGGAGGTAGATTCTTGAGGGCATTGTTTATCCAGGTAAATTCTATGCTCAATGTTGTTTGACTGATGTTTTGTAAACCGTTGGAAAAAGGTTTCGTTGAGTTTCAAGGATTCTTAGTTGTGGCTTGGAAATTTGGGATTGTTCCCACATTTTAGAATTGGAAGAATTGGATTGTGTTGTGGTATTTTGGTTCTGGATTTTGGGAGTCTTTCGCAGGATGTGTTCTGTTGTTTGGGAGCCCACAGGTGCTCCCTATTACTATTATTTGCGCTGCACACATTGTTGCAGTTAAGCCCTCTGGTCTACTCTATGTTACTGCTATTTCATAGGGGTGTGCACACTTAAGGACTTAGGGTGAGGTGGTTGTTTGACGGTCTCATAGGTGACTGTCCTGGAATTATTGTTTGGGGTCCCATAGGTGACCCCGTGTGTGGAATTGTGGTTATCTCCTATTGAAAGCTCCCTACCGTGGTTTTGTTGTTAATTATGATTTCTGGAAAATTCCTCTAATGTTCAATAAATCATCCTCGTCTGATTGATAAATGGCAAATGAATTTTAAAACGTATTTTATAGATTGAGGTAGAGTTTACTCAGTTTATCTGATTTGTGCGATCCTTTCTTTGTTTTGTGTATGTTTTTCTGATCGCATGTATGGATGACTAGGTGTGGGGATCGGGATGACGAAATCACATAGTTTAGGAATTATGAGTTATTAAGACAATGTTTGAGTTACAGTGTTTAAAGAATCGTTCTGTCGGTTTCTAAGGTTTCACACTTTGTTATTTATTCAACTTCCGCATATGCTGGATTTTGAGTTAACATTTGTTTTTGTGGTTTTAATAACTTCATAAGCCTGAGCATCCATGGGAATTGGGTGTGGCGGTAACGCCCTGGAGGATTTTATTTCCGCTGCAATTAAGGTTATGTATTTGGCTTAACATTCAACATTCACTTTTGATGATTTAAAAATCTTTGCTTAAGCAATCTATGTGTTGTTTTAGTTGTGTTCATATGGAGTTTACTGCTTCAAATGTTGCTAATGAGTTTTGCTATCTACTTATATTGCCCCTGACAGTGTTTTTGGTGGTTTTTGTAACTCTGTTGCATTTTGGAAACATACCCCGGGACGCGTCCGAACGTCCGTCCGGACTTCCATGTTCGGACATGCCCCGAGAAGATTAAAAGAATTCACTGTTTTGGTCGTGTCCGAACTTCTGTCCAACCTTCAAGGTTCGGACAGCATGCGAGGATGAGTTCGACTTGCAAGTATCGACTTACGTCCGACCTTGCAAGTCCGGACCAACGTTTGGACACGCACGTAAGGATTTTCGGTATTTTGAAACTCGACTTGTGTCCAAACTTCTAAGTCCGGACACAAGTTCGGACATCTTCGGCTTTTAGAGTTTTCAACTCTCGACTTGTGTCCGAACGTCAATATCTGGACACAAGTTCGGACAAGGGGTTTTTGTTGTTTAACTTTCTTCGGCTTGTGTCCGAGCTTTCAATGTCCGGACACAAGTTCGGACCAATGCTATTTTGCACTTTTAGGGCTCGTTTGAAGTCCGTTTTTAATTCTGTCTGGGTCTTTAGATTTGTATTTTCATAAGCTATCATTGAAGTAAAATCCAGGGTGTTACAAGGTGGTATCAAAGCCGGTTTTTGGAAATAAGATAAAATTTGAGTTAACGGGATTAAAAACATAGGGATAAGCCGTTTGGGGAAGTTATCTTGAATTATATTGTATATTGTGTTCTGCTGAGTTGTGTTGGACACCTCTGTGTGTGTTTGAAGATTATACAAGGAAGAGTGTTACTAGTTACAGATATGTGTGTATTATATGTTGGTAACTATACTCGTTTGTATGCATATATTTGAATTGTCTACCCGAGGATTGGGGTGGTATGAATGTAGTAGAACTTAGGAGGTATTTGTAGGAATTTAAATTCCTTTGAATTCATGACTCATAAATCAGGAGTCCCCCTTGAGTAGAGTAGATTGGCAGACCGACTGAATTCCTCCTACAACACCAGAAGTCGAACCAGAAGGACTATCATGGCAGCCAACGACCCAATGAGACAACTCCAGAAGCTTGCCTTGAACCTGGGCCAGATTGTGCAATACCAAGCCTAGCGAGACAATGTGCCAGAGGACTACACGAAAAGGATCGCCCATCTGAAGCCGACTGCATTCAAGGGGGAGGAGGAACGAGTATTGCTGGAGGATTGGCTGTGAGAGTTCGACAAAATCTTTGAGGCAGTCAACTGCCCTGCTGACAGGCGGGTCAATGCCGCTGTTTACTACTTCAAGAGCGAGGCTGATATCTTGTGGTCTGCCAACAAGGACGCTCTTCTGGCGGGACGTGATTTTGGATGGGAAGCGTTGAAGGAGGCCATGCAAAGGCGATTCTACCCCGAGCATGTCCAGATGCAGAAATACTTGGAGTTCTCTGAACTCAGGCAGTAGACCCGGAGCGTGAAGGAGTATCACTCCAAGTTTCTCAAGCTGGCGAGGTTCACACCGACGATGGTCCCTAATGAAGCATACAAGGTGCAGAGATTTGTAGGAGGACTCAACTAGAGCCTCTAGGAGGTTTTTGAGCGTGCTGGCGATACCTACCCTTCAGGACGCTTATGGAAAGGCTGCTAACCTGTATAGGGTGCAGCAGAAGAGGAGGGAGGTCCTGGCGGGCCAAAAGAGGAAGGTGGAGGACATGGAGGAACCCCGGGGCCATGATGACCGACACCAGAGGTCTAACTAGGAGAAGAGATGAAGGCCTAACTCAGACGATAGGAGGAGGTTCGATGGGAACCAGAGGAATGACCAGAGGAGGAATGATAGAACCCAGGGGCAAGTTCAGAGGGGAGAGACCGGGCGGGACAGGCACTTCCACTACAGGAGATGCCACAAGGACCACCCGGGGAAGGACTATGAAGGGAACCTGGTGGCGTGCTTCCGGTGTGGTAGGAAGGGCCATAAAGCTTTTGAGTGCTTCCATAGTCCTCAGGGAGGCACTCAACAGAGCGGAAATGGCGAAGATCGGACCTACAGACAGGCAGACTCCTAGCCTAGAGGCAGAGAGCAGTACCAGGGCCAGAACCAGCGCGGGGACGCTCCTCAGCGTGGTGGTGAGGGCAACAATAATAGAGGCCAAGGAGACAACCGAGGCAACAATAGAGCTCCAGGGAAGATCAAAGTCATGTGCCGGGCCGAAGCTGAGGCCAAAGCGAAGGTGTTAGCAGGTACCTTTTCTGTTCATGGTACTCCTGCTCGTATTTTGTTTGATACCGGTGTGTCGTACTCGTTTATTCCTAAGAAATTTGTAGAAAAGCTTGGGTTAGTGACTAGTAAGACCCCGCCTATAGCAGTATCTATACCCTCGGGGCGGGTAATTTCTTGTAATGATATGTTGAAAGATGTGGGGGTAGACATAAAGGGAGAAATATTTGTAATTGACTTTATCCAATTTGTCCTCCCCGACTTCTACATCATCTTGGGGATGGACTGGCTAAGCAAGTATAAGGGAAAGATCTACTGTGGAGAGCAGAAGATCATTCTGAGAGGGCCATCGGGACAAAGAGTTTCCTACAGGACAGTGGGGAAGAAGTCGGGATTTAAAATAGTCTCAGCCTTGTCGTTTCTCTCCCAGGTGAGGAAGGGGCAGCCGACATACCTTTGCCACATCCAGGACCTGAGCCGAGAGTTGAGCAAATTAGAGGAGATTCGGGTGGTGGATGAATTCCCAGATGTCTTTCCGGATGAGATTCCTGGCATGCCGCCAGACAGAGAAGTGGAGTTCAGCGTCGACCTCGTGCCCGGAGCAGCGCCTATCTCCAAGGCCCCATACCGCATGGTGCCATCAGAACTGAAAGAATTGAAAGTGCAGTTGGAGGAGTTATTGGTGAAGGGGTACATTCGTCTGAGTGTATCGCTGTGGGGAGCCCCAGTCCTATTCGTGAAGAAGAAGGACGGGAGTATGCGGTTGTGTATAGAGTACAGGGAGCTGAACCAGATCACTGTGAAGAACCGGTACCCCTTACCACGAATCGACGATCTCTTCGATCAGCTTCAGGGTGCAGGAGTCTTTTCCAAGATAGACCTGAGGTCGGGATACCACCAGCTTCGTGTTGCAGAGAAGGACATCCCGAAGACTGCCTTCAGGACCAGATATGGGCACTTTGAGTGCCTGGTGATGCCCTTTGGATTGACGAATGCACCGGCAGTCTTCATGGACCTCAAGAACCGGATCTTTAATCCTTATCTAGACAGGTTTGTGATGGTATTTATAGACGATATCCTCATCTACTCCAAGGATGAGGAAGAGCATGAGGAGCACCTGAGACTAGTCCTACAGATTCTGAGGGAGCAACAGCTGTATGCCAAGTTGTCTAAGTGCGACTTTTGGTTTGATCGAGTGACATTCCTAGGCCACATCGTCACCAAGGAGGGAATCTCAGTGGATCCGGCCAAGATCCAAGCAGTGAAAGAGTGGCCAAGACCGAGCAACCTGGCAGAGGTTCGTAGTTTCCTGGGTTTAGCGAGATACTACAGGAGATTTGTGAAGGATTTCTCAAAGATTTCTAGGCCTCTCACAAACCTCATGAAGAAGGTAATCAAATTTCAGTGGGATGATGAATGCGAGAAGGCATTCCATATGTTGAAGGAGAGGTTGACCACAGCTCTAGTGTTAACCTTGCCTTCAGGGATAGACGGATTCGAGGTTTTCAGCGACGCTTCTAAATATGGCTTAGGGTGTGTCTTGATGCAGCACGAGAAAGTCATAGCCTACGCGTCGAGGCAGTTGAAGGAGTACGAGACTAGATACCCGATGCACGACTTGGAACTAACGACAGTGGTCTTCGCCCTTAAGATCTGGAGGCACTACCTCTACGGTGTCTCTTGTAAGATCTATACCGATCACAAGAGCCTCAAGTACATCTTCACGCATGAAATACCCTGAACGTAAATATAGGGATTAAAATTAATCTAATACGTATCTAAGGGCCTAATGACGCCTAAGTAATATTGGTAAGGGAAAAATAAATCCAAAAGAAATGAAGAAATGCTTAAAAAGCGAAAAACGCTAAATAAGCATTAAATAACCATAGGAGGTATGAGACCTCGGTTAGCATATTATATGGATTCTAAGGGCTTAATAAAACCTAAATAATATATGGGAACAACTCCCGATGGAAACGGATCCATAAAATGGATTAAAACCACAAACGAACCTTAAAGCGCGTTTTTTGAGGAAACCGGGAAAACGCGACTTTAAGCGGGTTAAATAGACTCGTAATAATTTTGGTCAGCCAAATAGTCATTAATAAACATTAATGAAGGTGTATAACCAATAAAATCAATTGAACGAGAAAATAGTAAAAACTGTAAAAATCGAGAAGTCGTGGGGTGAGAGTGTAAATAAAGCAAACTAGTGCGTCCACTATTGTATTAAAATTTAAAAACCCATGTGAGGTTCTGTGTGAGCCGATTGACTCCCTCACCCTCACTCCCTTAATTCCCTCTCATTAACAAAAAGCAAAAAAAGAAACAAAAAGTAAAAATCTTACTTTAGTATACTCTCTCTCCTCCATTCTCTTCTTCACTCACGTACAGCCCCTCTCCCTCCTCTCTATTTTTCTCTTCTTTTTCCTGGCGACTACAATGGCGATTTGAGCCATCCCACACAACTCTCTCCTTCTCTCCTATTGTTGAGCACCCAAATCAACTCGAAATGCTACAAAAATATACTGTTGGAATCCTCTTGTAAAGGAGAACAATCCCCTCTGTTCAAAAATCGAAAATATCCATTTTCATCTCCATGGGTATTCCTAATTTGAAGGTTTGAAACCACCATTGGAAGCCTCTCCTTCATCTTGTTGGTTTGAGGTAAAAAGAAATCCGAAAATCTCTTATTTCTAGCTCCTATTTGCATTATGAGAATTCCTAAAATGTGAGCTCTTGTTCCTTGTGGTTCCAGCCGTTTTGGCTTCTCCTTGGAGCTGGAAATGTTACCCTCTTGCTAGTCAAGAACTCTATCTAGTGAGAAAAAGGTAAAGTCACTCCTAAACCCTAAATATATGCTCCTAAGCTCTAAGGTAATTTCTAGGGTTTAAGTGTTAAATTAGATACTCATTAGTGTCTTGGATACGGGCTTTAGCATTGCCTAATTGGTGAACCAAGAACAAGGAAAGGAAAAAAAGAAAGAAAGAAGGAAGGAAGAGAAGGGAAGGAAAGAAAGAGGAACTAAAATCACAAGGTAAATGCCTTACCTTGAGCTAGATTTGTATGGTGTAGTGTAACAGTTTTGAGTATTGGAAATGAATAGTGTTTATGGAATGAGTAATAAGTATGTTGTAGTATAGTGAGAAAAGTAATGTAACAGTTTTGAAGATTTTAAATGATGTTTGAAAGCATGGGAAAACTTTGGGTAATGGATATGTATGTGCAGGAAATCATTATGTAGTAGTGAAGTTGGAATGTGAGTATTAATATCTTGAATAAACAGGTTGTGTGAATAAGTAATTGTGAGCTAATATGTATGTGGGCAATGTTAAAAATATAGGGGAACCTCTGCCCAAATTTGTATGGAAATAGGAGGACTTAGTTGTGTAAGAAGAGGAAACTACCTAGGTAATAATTAGGTATATTTGGAGAATTTATGGTGAGTGGTTTAACACCTTGAAACAGATTTGGAGAAGAACTAGGTAATGGGATGGAACTAGGATAGAGGTAATGCATTGAGGATGCTTGGAGTAGCATTAGTAGAGGGAGTATTCAATAGTAAAGGTAAAAGGAAAAATCTGTTGCACTTGTGGAAGAGGAAAAGCTGTAACAATGGAGGAAAAATTAGCAGTGGAGAGTATTATGTAACAGATTTGTATAAGGATGGATTAGGCTAGTTTTGATTGCTTAATTAAGGTCAAAACACCCTAGATTATATGTAGGAATATTGGGGAAGAAGTTGGTAGAAGTTTGGAGTTGAAACAAGTTCAAAAACTTATATAAATTGCAAAACTGTAACTGGTCCGAGTTTGCAAACCAGTACGCAAACCCGACTGTATGTGATAGGATCTGATTAGTCGAACACCGAAGAGGAGTCGGTGAGTCCGAAATCAATGGTGAAAGGTATGATTTCTTCATGCCCTGTATCCTAATCTAGTTACCCCGATTTGTGTGCTTATTTGATCACCTAATAAGATAAATGCATGAATCGGACTATATTGCACTTACTTGTGCTTGTTTACATTGTTCTTGATGTTTGTCTTGAACAATAGTATGTATAATTCATGAAATACATGAATGATGATGAAGTGTATTTGTATTTCGTAGTGTACTTGTATATTGTATTGTATTTTTGTATGGATGTGTATATGAGTAATGTATTTGTGTATGTGTGCAGACGTTATAAAGTGAGTGGTTAAAGTGGTGTAAATTTAAAAGAAAAGAAATTAAAACTCAAATTAAACGTCGGGCTGCAAACAAATCCCGGTCGTAGTAGTATAGTACAATGTAAGCGACCGGATGTCGAACCGTGGGACTAATGTGCATATAATAGTACCTAAGCGTGTCACAAGAGGGGGGATTAAATGACTTGTATATTAAATAAAAAGGAAAGATAAAATAAACTAAGTTAATAGATAAATTAAAATGGAACTCTGGGTCAGGTTATTATAATCTGCATAATTAAGCTATCTCTACTGGTTTAATAATTTGGAAAGGTTCGTGTAATTATCTTAAGGACTAAGTCATAGTCTCATAAGAACTCGTTCACCTGTAATGCAAGGTCCGATGAAAACTCAAGCAAAAGCCTGCAAACGGCAGATGAGTGTTGAGGAATTACATTTGCAACTGAATACTAACTTATTAAATCATAACAAGTTTCCTTCAGTTTTACGTCTTAATTAACCTATCTAGTTATCACCGGTCTGATCAAAATAGATTTAGTAAAGCAGTTTAATAAACTCATGACATTTATTAAAAAGGTGCGAGATAACCTTTAAGTGTAACAAACTGTATATAAATAAACCAGTAGAAATATTGCATAATTAATACAAACACATAATAACCGTTCCTAGAGCGTACGTAAACTAGCCTAACATATTAAATAGATAGACAGAGACAAGAGTAATAGAAATCATCCGTAATCACTCCGGCTCACTCTACTATTTTGTATATGTAGGGCTAGAGGTGGATTTGGTGGAATGAATAGAAAATAAAATGGAGAAGACGGGAGAATGGGATAATGGATCGATTGGAATACGATAGTGTTTCTCGTGGAAGGGGCCTCTTTTTTCTGAGCAGAAGCTCGTGGGTTTTATAGAAGAAAAGAAGAAGAAGGAAGAAGAAAGGAAGGAGAAGGAAGCACGTGTGCTCGTGGATGAATTATTGCCGATTGATTGCACCTTATTGATTGCAGGGGACAGAGACAACGCGTGAGTGAATTAAGGTAGGCGGGCAGTGGACGAGTTGCAGAGAGTCGCGGAGGCAAGTTGCAGACGATGACGGGCGAAGAAAGAAACTGGGGCGGCTCGATTTTCAGTCACAACCGCCTCCTTGACCGCTCAATAAGGGGCGGTTGCCCTCTACCTTGTCCGCCTATTATGAGGCGGTAGCCTCTATGTCTTGTCTGCCTGTTACGAGGCGGTAGCCTCTATGTTGTCTGGCTTGTGTCACGTCCTCGCAATATGAGGCGGTTCTTCATGCTCTCACGTCCGCCCTTCAGCAGGCGGTTGCCTCCATGCTCTCACGTCCGCCCTTCAGCAGGCGGTTGCACACCACTGCTTCACGCGTGACACTTTGTTTAATCCTTTATATATATATGTGTTATTTGGCATTTTTCCTACAGTTTAACACATATAATACATCAGTTAATATAACAACATAATTATAGGAAAAACCCAAGATAAGTGAGAAACATTACTAAAAAATGCTGCAATTAATAAGGTGGTTAAACCTTAATAAGTCTATATGTTTTGCACTTATCAAACTTCCTCACACTTGACTTTTGCTTGTCCTCAAGCAAAATAAGGAATATAATTATCTCTAAGCCATAATAATAAAACAAGATTAAATAAGTGTAGAAGGGAATTTAGACAAAGTGACAATTGAAAGAATAATTCTGCTCTTAGAAGTAGGTTTTTATAAACAGTGAAGAAGAACAATTTAATAAAAGCATAGAAAAACTAGACTGCAGAAAACAAGTTAGATTAACCTGGGATTTTCAACCAATTTCAATTCTCTAACCCGGGATGACAAGGGGTGTGAAGTAATGCCTTATTCCGCAATACCTTTCAACACCACGTACTCATGTTCATAAATATAATTTGCAATTTATTATCATTTTTTTGAATGCAAAAATTGTATATACAAAACACACAAAAATTTTTTATATTGCATTATTTTTCTGTACCCCAGACTTTTCTCTCTATCCTTGTAGCGGTGTTGGGTCTTCTATCCCAGATCACGAGACCTTAGGTAGATAGGTGTTAAAGCACCCCGGAGAACTTAATAACCGGATAGACGAGGCCTGTTTTTGGTTTAGAAAAATTCATAAACAGTGGAGTACCTTGTCTTAATCCTTTTCTTTCCTTGACTTTCCACATATTCCATAATCCCAAGCTAAACTAAATTGGTTTCTACAATTAGCAGATCTATCATATTTTAAGTAAAAATAGAGTATTTTTGATGGAAAATAATTTTATACAAACTCCTTCAAAATAAAACTATCTTTCAGTTGTCACTTGACATAATTTCAAACACTTCTACAATTATTTATCTCATTTTTCAATTTTTTTTAGGCAATTTAGTGTAGCAAAAAGTGAGTGTGGCATTATCGAACAACTGTCATATTTTCAGGGAAAGGTCTCTCCTTCCTCACACTTAAGAGGAGCAATGTCCTCATTGATCAAAATTAAAATCAAGGAAAAGGACCTTTCAAAATATGACAGACTCATAAAGGATTAATTATTAATATAATTAAGGAAGAACTGAAACTCCCCTTGTATCGTAGGTTGAGGAAGGTGTCCTTCCTCACACTTAAGCTTTGGTAGGGGTGAGACGTTCCTCACACTTAAGTTCAGCCGTCGAAATGTGTAAGATGTTCCTGTAATATTATTCTAAACAGCCAGAAGAACTCAAGTTAATTCTCCTCGTTCTCTCTCCTTTCTTTTCTTTATTTATAAAAACAGATATAGAAATAATTATGGAACACAAAACATAAAACAAAAATAGTAGGACAATAAAATGTAACCACTGGGTTGCCTCCCAGTAAGCTGCCCGTATTTATAGTCTTTGGCTAGACTCCCGCTTCGTTATCCTGGATCAAAAATATAAGTAGACAACAATTCTGCCAGGATAACAAAGTTGGCGTAGTAATTAAAAGCAAACCACCAGGATCAAAACAAAACGTTACTTCGGCAAATAAAATAGGAAAATGAATACTCCACAAAACCTGGTGTTTGAGGAGGTACTGCCGGTAACGTAGTTCTAACAGAAGACCCGGCGGTGATGCTCTATCTTCCTCTATTTGGAGGATGTAAAAATCCTCCTCTTGTAGATGAGGCTCGTAGAAGGAACGCTGATCGATATCATCTTCAGAGAAAGTTAATTCTTTGAAGGTGATAGTGGCGTTTTGTTTGGATATATTGGCGGGAGGTGATGGCAATTCCTTCTCTTCATTTTCGAGGATATAAGTATCCTCATTGTTTGGGTATATTACAGAGAAGGAGGGAAAATAGCGGTAATTGATTTCAGAGGGAGGGATCTCTATGAATGGCTCGTCTGTAGTGGGGTGTTCTACCTCTTGAACAGTTTCGCTCTTTGATTGCTGCTGTTATTGAGCGATTCTCTCCAGGTAGTCTGGTTGATCTTCTAACCAGAGTTGCTCTTGGAATATGAGACAATCCTCATAATCATGAGCTCCCCACATATGGAGCAATATAAATCCTGCCAATATTCGAGCGCTTCTTCCATTTGCCACGTACAGATTTTTTTTTTTTCTGTATACAAAACGAAACTAATAAAACAGATTAGAAATAAACAGGTTAGAAACAAACATAAAAAATAATATAAACAATATATATTAGATAACTAATATAAAAAACAAACAAAATAATATAAACAAAATATTCTAATATAACAAGTGAATAATCCGGGGCTTAGGGACTAGAATAAATCTAGTCCCCGGCAATGGCGCCATTTTGCAGACGTTATAAAGTGAGTGGTTAAAGTGGTGTAAATTTAAAAGAAAAGAAATTAAAACTCAAATTAAACGTCGGGCTGCAAACAAATCCCGGTCGTAGTAGTATAGTACAATGTAAGCGACCGGATGTCGAACCGTGGGACTAATGTGCATATAATAGTACCTAAGCGTGTCACAAGAGGGGGGATTAAATGACTTGTATATTAAATAAAAAGGAAAGATAAAATAAACTAAGTTAATAGATAAATTAAAATGGAACTCTGGGTCAGGTTATTATAATCTGCATAATTAAGCTATCTCTACTGGTTTAATAATTTGGCAAGGTTCCTGTAATTATCTTAAGGACTAAGTCATAGCCTCATAAGAACTCGTTCACCTGTAATGCAAGGTCTGATGAAAACTCAAGCAAAAGCCTGCAAACGGCAGAGGAGTTGAGGAATTACATTTGCAACTGAATACTAACTTATTAAATCATAACAAGTATCCTCCAGTTTTACGTCTTAATTAACCTATCTATTTATCACCGGTCTGATCAAAATAGATTTAGTAAAGCAGTTTAATAAACTCATGACATTTATTAAAAAGGTGCGAGATAACCTTTAAGCGTAACAAACTGTATATAAATAAACCAGTAGAAATATTGCATAATTAATACAAACACATAATAACCGTTCCCAGAGCATACGTAAACTAGCCTAACATATTAAATAGATAGACAGAGACAAGAGTAATAGAAATCATCCGTAATTACTCCGGCTCACTCTGCTATTTTGTATACGTAGGGCTAGAGGTGGATTTGGTGGAATGAAGAGAAAATAAAATGGAGAAGACGGGAGAATGGGATAATGGATCGATTGGAATACGGTAGTGTTTCTCGTGGAAGGGGCCTCTTTTTTCTGAGCAGAAGCTCGTGGGTTTTATAGAAGAAAAGAAGAAGAAGGAAGAAGAAAGGAAGGAGAAGGAAGCACGCGTGCTCGTGGATGAATTATTGCCGATTGATTGCACCTTATTGATTGCAGGGGACAGAGACAACGCGTGAGTGAATTAAGGTAGGCGGGCAGTGGACAAGTTGCAGAGAGTCACGGAGGCAAGTTGCAGACGACGACGGGCGAAGAAAGAAACTGGGGCGGCTCGATTTTCAGTCACAACTGCCTCCTTGACTGCTCAATAAGGGCCGGTTGCCCTCTACCTTGTCCGCCTGTTATGAGGCGGTAGCCTCTATGTCTTGTCTGCCTGTTACGAGGCGGTAGCCTCTATGTTGTCTGGCTTGTGTCACGTCCTCGCAATATGAGGTGGTTCTTCATGCTCTCACGTCCGCCCTTCAGCAGGCGGTTGCCTCCATGCTCTCACATCCGCCCTTCAGCAGGCGGTTGCACACCACTGCTTCACGCGTGACACTTTGTTTAATCCTTTATATAATATATGTGTTTATTTGGCATTTTTCCTACAGTTTAACACATATAATACATCAGTTAATATAACAACATAATTATAGGAAAAACCCAAGATAAGTGAGAAACATTACTAAAAAATGCTGCAATTAATAAGGTGGTTAAACCTTAATAAGTCTATATATTTTGCACTTATCAATGTGGCTAGAATGAATGACTTCTACTAATTCCTAACTACCTAACTCCTAATGTAAGTATTGGATAAATTGGAATGAGTAGAAGTCCAATATAGTTTCGGCCACGCGTGAAGATGCGGAGACACAAGAGGTTGGATCCAAGTCCTGACTCTTAAACTGGTGCGCGGCCCAAACCCCTTAAATGGGTAGTATCCCGGATTGGTGAGTCATGTAAACCCCGGTGGTGGGACAGAGTAGTCCCCGGGCCGGAGGTCCCGACGACTTAACATGAGTAAGAGTAAGAAAGTAAGTAAAGTATGAGCATGTATGCGTAAGTATGGTGTAACTAGTAAAAGAGTAATCTCCACCCGATTAACCCGGGTGGACAAAAAGGAGCTAACAAGTATGGTGTATTGTGTATGTATTGCGTATGTATTGTATATGTATTGTACATTGTGGATTCGGGAAAGGTAAGTATGTATCTATTGGCTTGTATGGTTTGCCTTGTATGTATTGAAGTGTATGTATGTATTCCTTGTGTAAAGTAGTGTAGTATTATGTATGAAAGCATGTATGCATGTATGTATGAATAAAATGAACGGCATGTATTCGACCAAGTGGTCGGCGTACCCTCACTAGTACGCGGGGTATGCGGTTATCATATGTAGTGAAAGCTGACCCCCTAAGGGGAACATTTTTAGTGTGCAGGTACCCGAAGCAGACATGGTCGCAATAAGAGACCGGAGACAGTGTAGGTTGTAGAGAATAGTAGTGAACTTTAACCTTGAAGTAGTAGTGTACCAAGGGGTACACCTTGTGTTTGGAAAGTAAGTAGTTTGTGAGGAATGGGTAGTGGTTAGACCCTTAAGGAGCATTTATGAAATTGAAAGAGGTGCTGTAATCGTATAAGGATCTTAGTAAACTCGGTGTATTACATTGTATTGAATTTATGGAGTATTGTAATGAATGGGAAGTTCTAATATTGATTTGGTAATTGGAATATGTATTGTAAGTGTGTAGTACTCGGATATTCCGGTCCATCAGACCGATGCTGTATGTAGTAGAGGTAGTAGCCTTGTTAGTCACGTGGGTGGCTAACGGCATTGTATCACCCACTGTATGTATGTAAGTATCCACTGCGTGAGTCTGGATTGTATAAGGAGATTAGACGGTAATTACAGTATTAGCGGTAGGGGTGTTACAACGTAGAAGGAACTTAACATGAGGCAGAGGAGATGGTAGGAGTTAATCAATGATTATGACTTGGAGATCTTATATCATGAAGGGAAGTCTAATCTGGTGGCCGATGCTCTGAGCAGGAAGAAGAGCCATTCTATGAACTCGATGTGGGTTCTTCCAGACGAGTTAGTTCGTGACTTTCAGAGACTGAACCTGGAGGTGATGGAGTCAGGAGGGGTAGAGCGAGAAGTGAGGTTGTACCACATGAGTGTCTCTTCCGACATCTATGAAGATATACTCAAAGGATAGCCTGGCGATGTAAAGTTAGAGCGTATTCGACAAAAGATGAAGGAAGGTAAAGCAGAGGGCTTCGAGATCCATAGTGACTGCAGCCTGAGGTTTAGAGGCCGATGGTGTGTGCCTCAGGAGTGTGTGGAGGTAAATGAGAAGCTGATGTGGGAGGCCCATAATACTCCCTACTCAGTTCATCCCGGTGGTGATAAATTGTATAAGGATCTAAAGAATAAGTTTTGGTGGCCTAAGATGAAGAGAGAAGTGGCAGAGTTCATGTCAAGATGCCTTACCTGCCAGAAATTGAAATTTGAGCATAAGAGGATGGGAGGTTTGCTGCAGCCTCTGGAGGTCCCAAAGTGGAAATGGGACTCCATCTCTATGGACTTCGTGATGGGTTTACCGCCGGCAAAGGGAGGAGTCAATCAAATTTGGGTGATAGTGGACCGACTCACTAAGTCTGCACGGTTCATACCCATGAAGAATACGTGGTCCATGAGTCAGTTGGGGGGTGCCTACAACAGGAATGTGGTGAGATATCATGGGGTGCCTGAGACCATCATTTCAGACAGAGACTTGAGGTTCTTAGCCCATTTCTGGCAGTAGTTTCAGAAGAAGATGGGCACCATGCTAAAGTTGAGTACTGCTTTCCATCCAGCCACTGATGGTCAGACCGAGAGAACCATCCAAACCTTGGAGGACATGCTTCGTGCATGTGTGATGGACTTCCGGGGTTCGTGGGCAGATATGCTCCACTTCATGGAATTTTTGTACAACAGTTACCACACCAGCATCAAGATGGCTCCCTACGAGGCTCTGTATGGGAGGAAGTGTAGAACACCTTTGTGCTGGAGCGACATCAGCGAGATTGTTGTTTTGGGGCCGCAGTTGATAGAGGAGACTACGGAGCAGGTCCGAGTGATCCAGAGTCGAATGAAAGTAGCTCGGGACAGGCAGAAGTCCTACGCTGACCTCAAACGTAGACCGATAGAGTTCGAGGTGGGAGACAAAGTCTTCCTGAAGGTATCTTTTGTGAGAGGAGTAACCTAGTTCGGGAAGAAAGGGAAGTTCAGTCCCAAATTTGTTGGGCCCTACGAGATCTTAGAGAGGATTGGGGAGGTGGCATATCGATTAGCACTCTCTTGTGAACTGGAGAAAGTTCACAACGTGTTCCACGTGTCCCAATTAAAGAGATACATTCCCGACCCTTCACATGTGTTGCAGCCAGAAGTTCCGGAGCTAGAACAGAACCTATCCTATGAGGAGTATCCCATTAGAGTAATGGACACTAAGACCAGAGAGACCCGATCAAAGTCCACTCGTATGGTCAAAGTCTTATGGTCTAATCATGGAACCGAAGAGGCTATGTGGGAGGTAGAAGAGGAGATGAAGAAGAAGTACCCACAGCTCTTCGATCAGGTAACCACTCAAATTAGTATCTAGTTAGCAATTTCATCGTATGGATGAGTTTTAGCTTCGAGGGCGAAGCTTTCTTTTAAGGGGGATGAGATGAAATACCCATGAAATTCCAAGCTAGGAATAGTATAATATATAGTAAGAAGTATAAGTCCATAACAATAATATTAAGGTGGCCCGGGGAATTAATCGATGTCTTTTCTGAATTAACCATTCTTTAAAACGTTTATAGTTATTTGTAATGTTTTGCCTTATTGATCCTAGCTATATTTCAGATATTATAATATTTAAATATTACTTCGTTTTTCTAACTTCATTCCGTTATTTGAATTTCAGAATACAATTCTAAATACATAGAGTTCAAATTCGATTTGACTTTTTCTTTGTAATTATTTAAATTCGAGAGTTCAAATCCTATTCGACTACTTAATTTATTATTTATTAACCCTCCTCATTCTTCTCTTAGTAATTCCAATATTAGTATTAGAGACTTATCTCTTTAACGTAATTGTTTTCCCTTCTGCTAAATGTTTAACCTATTTACAATAATTATTTCTAACTTATTCCTTATGAATAATCGTTTATTAATTATTTCCTAGATATGTTGTTCTCATCTTTATTTTAATACAACGGTTAACTGCGTTTTACTGTTATTTAATTCTTGATTTATTCCTTCCTGAATTACATCACTAATCTTCTTTTAATGATCTTTCTAACTTAATGATATCTATCCTTTGCAAATATTTTAAATACTAAGAGTTAGAACCCTTTCTTAGTTATCTGATTTATTTATCTCTTTTAATATAAATCTTTAATTAGTATATTCCTATTATTATACAAACAATTCTATTCAAAGACTGATTTCCCCACTACTTTTCATCCTCATCGTATCGCCGTTACGCTTCTTCCATCCCAGTTTCTCTTCCACGTTTCTTACTCTGCACTAAATAGTCACGCTCTTCTTCTCCAAGCCCTTGTCATTTTCACGCTAATTTCTGGCAAAGTTTAATCAATTCCCTGGTGCCAACTAGGAGCTTCGTTGGGTAATGTTTTTCTACTTGATAGTTATGAATCTATTCGGTTACGATGAGTAGTGCCTGATTGTTGTATATATATGTATTTAGACTCCAATTACGCCGGCGAGTGCTTCTACTAATACTGAGGAGGTAGATTCTTGAGGGGATTGTTTATCCAGGTAAATTTTATGCTCAATGTTGTTTGACTGATGTTTTGTAAAACGTTTGAAAAAGGTTTCATTGAGTTTCAAGGATTCTCAGTTGTGGCTTGGAAATTGGGATTGTTCCCACGTTTTGGAATTGGAAGAATTGGATTGTGTTGTGGTATTTTGGTTCTGGATTTTGGGAGTCTTTCGCAGGATGTGTTCTTTTGTTTGGGAGCCCACAGGTGCTCCCCAATACTATTATTTGCGCTGCACACATTGTTGCAGTTAAGCCCTCTGATCTACTCTATATTACTGCTGTTTCATAGGGGGTGTGCACACTTAAGGACTTAGGGTGAGGTGGTTGTTTGACGGTCCCATAGGTGACTATCCTGGAATTATTGTTTGGGGTCCCATAGGTGACCCCGTGTGTGGAATTGTGGTTATCTCCTGTTGAAAGCTCCCTACCGCGGTTTTATTGTTAATTATGATTTCTGGAAAATTCCTCTAATGTTCAATAAATCATTCTCGTCTGATTGATAAATGGCAAATGAATTTTAAAATGTATTTTACAGATTGAGGTAGAGTTTACTCAGTTTATCTGATTTGTGCGATCCTTTCTGTGTTTTGTCTATGGTTTTTTGATCGCAGGTATGGATGACTAGGTGTGGGGATCGGGATGGCGAAACCACATAGTTTAGGAATTATGAGTTATTGAGACAATGTTTGAGTTATAGTGTTTAAAGAATCGTTATGTCGGTTTCTAAGGTTTCACACTTTGTTATTTATTCAGCTTCTGCATATGCTGGATTTTGAGTTAACATTTGTTGTTGTGGTTTTAATAAGTTCATAAGCCTGAGCATCCATGGGAATTGGGTGTGGCGGTAACGCCCTGGAGGATTTTATTTCCGCTGCAATTGAGGTTATGTATTTAGCTTAACATTCAACATTCACTTTTGATGATTTAGAAATCTTTGCTTAAGCAATCTATGTGTTGTTTTAGTTGTGTTCATATGGAGTTTACTGCTTCAAATGTTGCTAATGAGTTTTTCTATCTACTTATATTTCCCCTTATAGTGTTTTTGGTGGTTTTTGTAACTCTGTTGCATTTTGGAAACATACCCCGGGACGCGTCCGAACGTCCGTCCAGACTTCCATGTTCGGACATGCCCCGAGAAGATTAAAAGAATTCACTGTTTTGGTCGTGTCCGAACTTCTGTCCGACCTTCAAGGTTTGGACAGCATGCGAGGACGAGTTCGACTTGCAAGTATCGACTTACGTCCGACCTTGCAAGTCCGGACCAACGTTCGGACACGCGCGTAAGGATTTTCAGGATTTTGAAACTCGACTTGTGTTTGAACTTCTAAGTCCGGACACAAGTTCGGACATCTTCGGCTTTTAGAGTTTTCAACTCTCGACTTGTGTCCCAATGTCAATGTCCGGACACAAGTTCGGACAAGGGGTTTTCGTAGTTTAACTTTCTTCGGCTTGTGTCTCAGCTTTCAATGTCCGGACACAAGTTCGGACCAATGTTATTTTGCACTTTTAGGGCTCGTTTGAAGTCCGTTTTTAATTCCGTTTGCGTCATTAGATTTGTATTTTCATCAGCTATCATTGAGGTAAATTCCAGGGTGTTACAGTTAGCTTCCCTTGAGTGGTTTTTAGGTTGGGTTATGTAGGGTAATCTTTTTTGAAATTGTTCTATACTTTATATTATCATCACTGACTCGACAGTTTTTTAGGGTTTGTGGTTAAGGGTTTATTGCAATGTGAATATTTCGTTTAAAAAAAGTGAATAACATGTTTAAGTGAAGTGAATCTTTTATTTAAGAAAAGTGGATCTTATGTTTAATAAAAATGAATCTTACCACTTATGCGATAACAATATGACTCCTTTGTTTAAGAAAAGTGAATCTTTTGTTTAAAAGAGTGAGTCAAATGTTTAAGAAAAATGAATCTTACCATAAACTTATGCGAGAACAATATGAACCTTTCATTAATTTAAAAGTGAATATTTTGTTGAAGAAAAACGAATCTTATATTTAAAAAAAGTGAATGTTTCACTTTAAATATTATGATTTCTTTGTTTTTCTAAGAGTGAATTTTAATTTCATGAAAAGTAAATCTTAAAAAAGATTCATTTTTTGTTAATGAATAAGATTCACTTTAAAAATATGTAATATATACTCATTCTAAACATATAAATTTTAAGTTTACCAAAATATATCATCTTGTTTTGAAGAACACGAATTATGATGAACAATGGTATTTTTTTTTTTGCACTTCTATAAGTTATAACATTTTGAAAAAAAAATTGTTTCTCTCTTGTGCCCACATTCACACATGGGAGAAGAAGCGCGCGAGGGATATTGTTTCTTCTTTGTTTTTTATTCCTCTCCACGTGTCCTGAAGCCACCCACCACTCTAACACTAGCTCTAGGCTCTCCAAACTGCAAAAACAAAATGTGACACTCCAACTGTATAAACAAGCTAGACCTAGCTTCTAGCTTGTAAGTCATTTGGATCTTGAAAATTAGTCTCTATGGGTCTGTCCCCATTTGATCCTAAAAATGAAAAGACTTGTTATTGCAATCAACTCATATATATCCTTAAAAGCCACTCGCATCGCTATTCATATCCCACATCCGGATATGATATCTCACCAACAAATGAAATCATAAAACACCAAACCCCCCTACAATTCCTCCAAAATCCTTAGCATCTACATCTCACGAACCTTACATGAACAATGTTCCCACCTCGCAAATCAAAGCATACTACATCCCGTGACACATTCCATACAAGTTTAAAACCGGTTGGATGCTTAAGAACTCTGAAACATTCTTAATTTGCACCTTACTCACCATCTCGTACTCTGAAACATTTCGTGATTTTACTTCCATTATGCCGCTCTTTTAGGCCTTGCGTCTCCAATTGTCAAAAGAAAATTTGTGATTTTCCTTGCAACATCGAAATTCTGTCAAATGGTTTAGTTCAAATTCAACCACTATATGTCGAGTTAGAATGAATCCAGCTGGACATACTACATGAAATTATCAAATTATTCCACATTTTCTATTTCTTCCATTTTCCCTACATAAAAGGAAAATAACATATACATAGTTGGCACGCAAATGTTACTCCTACCATTAGGTAAGAGAATTTCTTAAGCAAGTTAAACCTAAGACAACAATACCAACACAGATAAAATAAGACTAATATAAATGACCTGTAATTTACACAAAAAAGCGTAAGCTAAAAGCCAAAAAAAAAAAATGTGACTGCTTCATGTTCATGGAAACCGGTCTTTACTCTTTATCATACGCTGACAAGGCGTATGCGTCACAAATCTTATGGTCCCGAGAAAATAGGAAGATTCCTGTAATATTAATATTTAAATACATAACACACAAAACGTTTGAATCTCAGTCATTCTCCCTGTAACTGGGCTCATCATTGTCACTTCTCCTACCAATTCGTCGCCCACAAGACTATACATTGCCGCCCAACCCTCTCAGATCATAATGTTCAATCCATCACAATTATCCGCTTCACCCTCTTTCTGCTCAACTCTTGACCCAAGAATAAAAAATGACCAAATAGAAGGGACTCATTTTCATTCTCCCTCACTCTTTTACCAACAATTACGATTCCTTAATAGCCTCATTCAACACCTCAATAATCTCATTCATATCAGGTCGATCCTTAGGGTTCTTGCTGACACACCGCTCGGCCAATCTAGCAACTTTTCTAGCAGCATTGATATTGTATTGGTTCCTTAGCCTAAAATCCATTACCATATAAAACATTTTTCCGTCAGCAGGGTACTGCTTCACCCACTGCAGCAGCTTATGCTCAGGTGTCGGCCGGTTCTTGTCAATCACTCTCCTTCCTGTTAGGATCTCATATAAAACTACCCCGTAGCTGTATATGTCACTCTTCAGGTTCAAATGGCCCGTGTCCACATATTCAGGGGCTGCGTACCCATATGTTCCAACTGGCTGTTGTAGAATTGTAGATAACAATGACGATAGATTAGATATATGGTCATTGAAAATCCGGCTCCAGGGAGAAACTAGTTATACAGAGTCAGTTCACATTGTTTATACTATGGCTTTTTATCAACAATTGATAGCAAGTTACTTGTTTACATACAAGCACATTGAGGAAGTGAGTGTATATGTGCACTTACAGCTGTGGAGACATGTGTCCTATCTCCCGTTGGTCCTTCTCTTGCAAGTCCAAAATCAGATAGTTTAGCCGTGAAGTTATGGTCCAGAAGCACATTGGAAGATTTGAAGTCACGGAATATAACCTACTTACCAACACACACAAACATGGGGAAAAAAAGGCAAATCAAGCCTCCAAATTTAACCAAAGTAAGATTCCAACAAAACTAAACCAAAGAGAGTAAGTCGGGCAAAAATGAAGCTTAAGAAATCTGTTCAGATGAATGATGAGTTTCAAGATAAGAGTTTCTGAAAGAATTGTATCCACTACACAGAGACTAATAAGTCAAGTACCTTGATTTCCATTATTCCTTCATGGAGATAAGCTAACCCCTCAGCTGCACCCAGCATAATCTGTAACCTGGTTTTCCAAGGAAGGGCAGGTAGACCGTTGTTGAAGAGATGGTTCTCCAAACTCTTCTTTGGCAAGTATTCATAGACTAATAGTCTTTGTATCCCTCTTTCTCCATCTACGGAGCAGTATCCCAACAGCTTTACTAGATGGCGGTGATCCACCACTCCCAGGAAATGCACCTCCGCTAGCCACTCCTTATGACCCTAAAATTTGAATTATAGTAATAATCATAAATAAGTTGAATGATTGATTATCATGGGCCAAAACAGAGGTAACCCTATATTAGATAAGTAATTGAAGTGCCGAAATTGAGTCTAGTGGCACATATTAGCAAGGGAGCTTAACATATTTGACATATATTTAGTCATACTAGCTGGATGAATGCAGCAACTTGCCCACTTAAGAATTGGGCAATTCTTTTTATAACCCAAGAACCACTTTCGTGGAGCTATCCAGTGTTAATCATCTACATCTTTGTTGTTATAGTGAGTATCAATTGTTTAACAGTTGCTCACCAGCATTCAAAAAGGTGAAAAAAAAGTAATAATATGAAATAGTCATCACACTCACAGATCACCACTTTTACCTCCATTTCATGGCCAGTGCCAGATAATTGCCACTTAACCCAGATAAGGGATCATTTTCTGTGAATCTTTCAGAATATCATCATTTGTGGGTTTGATTCTAGTTAAAAGGGGGCTCAAAAGGAAAACAATATCGTTAAAAGATCATCAGTGCAGGTAAGCCAGAAACAGAATGCAACAATTTTCTTGATCAGCAATTGCTTATCAACATAGTATATATAAAACAAAAAGCCACTTTTGAATTCCCACTTCCTGTTGATGGAGAAAAAGAGAGAAGAAACTACAGAAAGTGGGGAGAGAGAAATTGGTTGTACCTGCCAACCGTGCTTGTTGAGTCTTTTCACGGCAACGGTGACGGAATCACCTCGACCAGTCGACGGTTTAATCGTCCCTTTATAAACACTACCGAACCCACCTTCTCCGATCTTCAACAGTTTGTTGAAATTATTAGTAGCTTCCTTGAGCTCATCCAGGGAGAAAATTCTCAGATTCTGACCTCTTTCCTCGTATAATTCAGGTATGCTCCTCGACGTGGAAGCTGAATTGGCGGATTTCACTTGTCTGTTTGCCGATATATCGGGTCCGCTATCACGATTTCTCAGCTCCGGAGCAGATTCAGCGCTCCTCTTGGAGGATTTCTTCTTGAAATTGGAGAAGCAATTCATGGCGGTTGAATACGATAACCCCAGCTTAATTTCTGGTACTGATAAAAGTAACTTACCCTTGTTGCCCGGATTTCGAGTTTCAGTGTGTTAATTCGGTGTCTGATCAAGAGAGGGCTAGGCGATTGGAATTGTGGAATATGAATAGTGATGGGCAAGAGGATTCCAGTCAAAATGATGTTGGTGAGAAGCAAGATGGGACACGGGAAGGATAGAGGACAAATCAATGAAGGGAGGATATAGGATGGGAATAACCCAGCAGAGAGACTGTAGAGAATTTTAGCAAGCTATCGGTCATATAAGTAATATTTGTAGTAGGAAAGAGAAAAAGAAGTGTGAAGCCAGGACGGGGAAAGGGAGAGGTGCCGTAGTAGGGACAGAAGAAATTAATAGGAAGGATAAAGACTTGGGAGGGAATGCGAGGGAAACAAGTCGTCTAGAATTGCGTATGTGATCGGTGGACTGTACGGAAGGGTCCTTCAGGTCCCGTACAAGAAGTCAAATTTTATGGGCTTAAAATTCTTTTCAGCATTAATATATATGTTAAATTTTAAGGTAATTTATAAATTTTAATTAAGTAGGTAATATTGCAAATTAGCCTCGTTTTATAAATAATTAAACATGAGATTAGACTTTAACATGGGATCAAAGGAGTAATTTTGTTTTATAACATTCAAACCTAAAAATAGGTCGACAATAATTGAACTTACAATCTCACATACAAAGGAATATGTATCTACCACTAAATATTATCAACTTTTAATATTTTACTCAACTTTTATTTTATTAAACTATATTGTTTTTATTAGCAGAAAAGTTATGGGGTCCAGGACCCCACCAGACCCCGCCTTGGGTCCGACCCTGGTTACAGGGGAGATTATTCAAAAAGTTAGACAAGTGTTTTGCAATTTCAGGTGTGAGATGAATTCAAATAAATAAGTTCAATAATCTCCCTTGGGTATGAGAAGCTTCATGGAGAAAAGGACTCATTCTTTTGCAGAGTTGAAATTGTTAGCTGATGTCTCTTATCAGCTAAAGTTAGACAAAATAGAGAGAAAAAGTAAAAAGAAAATTGATATGACAATTGATGTATGTGACTTATAGAGAGAAAAAGTGAGTTGATCGCATAAACTCGTTTTTATAAACCTGCAAAAGAATGAGACTATTAGCTCGGGCTTTGTTCATCTTGACATATTTGTATCTTTTTTGTATTGACTGTTATATATATGATAGTATGCATTTGATGACATATTTACACCATATATAGGTAATCCCTTCATGGGTTACGTTGTCGTGGGGAAGTGCACCATGTTGAAGTAGAACAACAACGGTTGTATCCCTATCTAGATAATTACTAGTTTAGTAAATTTCCATAAATATACACAAAAGGGGCGATTATATAAATTGTTTGGGCTTTTGGGGTTTGATTGATAAACAAAAATAAAGAAAGCAATAAAACTAAACTAACTAACTAGGATAGATGTACCCCGGGATGGATCTTTGCTCCCATCACCATTTTACTACCAAGTGTCGATTCATGAACTCACAGCTAAACAACGGGAACACTTATTAACTAACACCTAGTCAAGGTATACTAATCATAACCAATTTAACCAAAACCTGAAGGTTAGTTCAAGTACCCGGTTCAATCGATAGCATTAAGCACGAGTTCCCCCTAAGCCGTAGTGGAACCTGTTGGTGTGATGTGATCAATCCCACCATAACCATGGCAATAAAAGGACTAATCATGTTTCCCTCTTCTCATTCACATGCACTCCCTTGATCGTCAAACAACGAAACATAGTTGGGTCCGCCCAAAGCAAAAGGGGCGATTATATAAATTGTTTGGGCTTTTTGGGTTTGATTGATAAACAAAAATAAAGAAAGCAATAAAACTAAACTAACTAACTAGGATAGTTGCATAAATATACACAAAAGGGGTGATTATATAAATTGTTTGGGCTTTTGGGGTTTGATTGATAAACAAAAATAAAGAAGGCAATAAAACTAAACTAACTAACTAAGATAAATGTACTATAACACCCCATCTCAATCCAATCGTGGTTACTGCAAACTTAACAACAAATATATATATATATAAGTGTCGCAGCGGAATTTAATACACTCCAGGACCTTGCCACGGTCTGACTAACAGAATATACCGAACATTAGTATACTAAAATCTTAACCAATACATATCCTCAGTACAAATTCTCCATATCCTATTACATCTTACTAACATCTCCCACCATTCACTAAACGAGTGTACATGCACAACTCGTATAACTAAAGAAAACAACCCGAAGTAATCCTATCCGTTCCTACTCTCAGGACGGTCGTCACCTGTCATTCACCTGCAAAATTTAAACAGTAGCCCTCAAGGGTGTCAGCACCTTTGCTGGTACGATTCTCTTATGACCCCCAAGCTAACGGGACTACGACGACTAATTGTCGATAGCACGGAGTTGATTAGATACACAACATAATAAGAAATGTGATAAATCAACAATCCACAAATGAACAAGCACAGTTCACACTCAATGAACGACTTAAAAGAATTCCCTTAATAACTGAGTTAAACAGTTAACTCCTCAAGTTCCAATTCCACTTAACCTCCGTCCATCTTAACTTACCTCAATCTTAATCCTTATCTTAATCTCAGTATACAAACCATTCATTAAATAGAAATGGTTGTATCTTATCTTAATGTTTATTTTTGTCGGGTCAAAAGTAACCCTAGCCAATGAGCTATTAACTCCATAGGTTGAATAAACAACTTATCTTAAAATTTAGGATTTAGGTGATCCTACCGCACCATCTTAATCTGCCACCTACCTTGGACTGAAAATCCAATGTAGCTGGGTCGACATTCGACCCTAGGCAACAAGTCTGAAGACAAGTCCTCAAGCAGAAGTCGGATTAGATTCAGATACCGACCCCCTTTCCTTAACATGCATGACCGGAGTCATTACCCTCTTAATGGCATACCCCTAATACCACTTAACATCCTTAAAATTTAATTTTTTTATAAGGGTCGACCGACCTTGCAGGGTAGGTCCCAAGGTCGGTCGGAACCAGAAACATTCCCGTCGGCAAAATTTTAGCCCGACCGACCTTGCCAAGGTCGGACCTAAGGCAGGTCGAAGTCAGAAACTTGTTTTTAAGTGCTTATTTCACTTCAAATTCACCCCAATCTTTTCCTAATCATACCACATGTTTTCCCACATGTTTTAACATCCTTTTGGCACCTTAATCCCCTCTTAAATCATCCAACAACCTCCTTAAACATTTACTCAAATTCTTACTAAATTCTTAACACTTAACACTTGATTCCTTACACTTCCAACTTGTAATTTTATCCAATCTTTTTATAATTACTCCACATGCATCCCAACATGTTCTAACACCATTTAAACACCTTAAACCATCTCTTCGTTGCTTACAACTCCATTTCACATCCACCCAAATATTGTAATTTGTTCACACTTAAAACCTTGAACATTCTTGCATTTGTTTTCCTTATTACACATTTCTAACCTCATCTCAAGTGGTACTACTTACCAATTCTTTTCACAACTCTTCTTAGAGTGTGTTAACCTCATCTCTTCAATTCTAACTCCATATCTTATGGTCTACCGACTTACTCATACTAAACTTAACCTCATTTCATCTCCTTGTACAATTCCCCTCCTTTACATTTTCTACTCACCCTCACTAGTAGAAAAAAGGCCATTTTCGGCCCCCCATTTTCGGCGGTTTATGGAGGAACCGCCGAAAATAGCAACTAAAAAGACCATTTTCGGCGGTTCCTATAGACAACGCCGAAAATAGCCAACTAAAAAGACCATTTTCGGCGGTTGTATATAGGAACCGCCGAAAATAGCAATTACGAAGCCTCATTTTCGGCGGTTCCTATATACAACCGCCGAAATGGTCTTTTTAGTTAGCTATTTCGGCGGTTGTATATAGGAACCGCCGAAAATGAGTCTTGTTTCTAATACCCTAAACAGTCGCGACTCGACATATTTTCGAACTATCTGCTGCCTCTTCTTCCTCTCGACGCTCTCACTCCAGTTCGCCCCTCAAAGCCCCCCTTCTTCTCCGTCGCCGCCGGCCTATCGCCGCCGTCACCGCCGCCGCCGCCGCTCGTCCCAGTGCGCCACTACCCCCGCGGTCTGCTGCTGCCCAGATCCGACGCCAACAGAGAACGGGTGTTAGTTGTTTTACAATTCGAAAATTATGAGATTTTGTTGAATTTGGTCCTAATTTGTTGTGTATGTAATTGTTGATTGATATATGTATTCTGGAGTATAATTGATTGATTGGTTTGATTGGAATACAATATGTGGGCAATTTTAGAAAATAAACTATACGCTCGCAAGGTGTTCGATGAATTGCTCTGTCCATTTTCTGTTATATGTTGTTAAAAAATATTATTGTTAAGGAATTTAGTTAGTTTTCTGTTTTAGTAGTATTCATATTGTGGAATGGATAATTATGATTGCACTGAATTAGTTGGTTGGGTAATTTATGAAAGTATCTAGATGATTTAATTAGTTAATTAAATTTCTAGTTAGTAAATTTAGCTAGTTAGTTAAACTCACTTAGTTAATTTATTTCATATTTTATAATAATTATATTATAGGTAAATGTAAATTAGTGAAACAAGTTGTAAATATTAACAATGATAAATTAGAAGCCAAATGTAAGTAAATAAATTAATTTGTTGTAAATATATATTTTATATGTTGTTAAAAATATTATTGTTAAGGAATTTAGTTAGTTTTTCTGTTTTAGTAGTATATCATATTGTGGAATGGATAATTATGATTGCATGAATTAGTTTATTAAATGTGAAGTTGGATGGGTAATTTATGAAAGTATCTAGGTGGATTTAATTAGTTAATTAAATTTCTAGTTAGTAAATTAGCTAGTTAGTTAAACTCACTTAGTTAATTTATTTCATATAAAAATTATTATAGGTAAATGTAAATTAGTGAAACTATTTATAATAATTATATTATAGGTAAACTCACTTGGTGAATTGACGTATATATCAATTGTACTGTGTTTTCTTCATTCAGATACTACAAGATTGGCAAGTAGTAGTCGCGTTAGCTCTCATGTCTTCACTCGACCCGCTTCCGCTTGATCCTCGTCCTTCCAAATACCGGTTAGTTTTTTTTTCAACCTAAATCAATTTCAATTTATCATGCATAATTGTTTGTATAATTTGTTGATTACAATATAATAGTTAGTTGCAGGAATATATGATAATATAAGACAATAGAATATATAACCACAAAATAATGTATATGCCAGCAAGGTATTCTGTAAATTGTTTGTGTAGTTAGTTATTTATATTAGTAGCTAGTTAGTTGAGTAGGTATACATATAAATAAACAAAATAAAATAACCAACTAATATATATATATGTATATATATATCATCAGTAGTATATAAGATAGCGTATTATATATATTTACAGACTCGCCGTGCGAGAACCATATCGAAATATATCCTTTTCCGAAGATAGGTTAGTTATTGTTATTTTTATATTTAGTATTTTAAATGTTAGTTACGTTAAGTTATTATACATTATAACACTTTTTTCTAAATATTTTTAAAATTTTGACTGGTTGTTTGTAGAATGGACCGTGAATGGATGTACGGTCTGCGAGGGAATTATTTTGAATCGAAAGTGGAAAATGAATTTTGCAAAGCAGCTCTCAATCATCAGAAAAGGATGAATGACACTCACATTCCCTGTCCATGTGCACAGTGCGAACTTCGCAACAAATTCCCTAACCTACATGCTATCAGATTTCATCTATCACGACGTGGATTTATGCCAAACTATAAGATATGGTTTTTGCATGGTGAGTCTTTAGAAGGTAGTAGCAGGGTGCATACTTCCACCCAGCAGAACAGTGAAACAAGAAAGGTTACCGATGATACCACATTTCCTAATAATGAGTGTGATCAGAGTGACACTGAAATCAACGATGATAGTGAAAAGATTGAAGAACTGAACTCTATGCTGCAAGATGTTGAGGATAATTTCACAGACAAGCCCGATGAATATCAAAGATTAGTTGACGCATCACGGTCCCCTTTGTTCCCCGGATGCACCAAATTTTCAAAATTGACATCCGTGCTACACTTGTTCAATATGAAAGCAAGATTCGGCTGGAGTGATAAGAGTTTTACGGCAATACTAGAACTATTCCACGACATGCTTCCAGATGATAACAATCTTCCTACATCCACTTATGATGCAAAAAAGTTGATGTGTCCTATGGGTGTGGAGTATGAAAAGATACACGCATGTCCAAACAGTTGTGTATTATACAGAGGAGAGAATAAACATTTGAATCAGTGTCCAAAATGTCATTTGTCACGCTATAAACATAAGGACGGCCAATCATCCAATTCTAAGAAAAAAAGTCCTCCAGCAAAAGTCATTTGGTATTTACCCATAATACCAAGGTTCAAACGTCTGTTTGCAAATGTCAGAGATGCCCAAAATTTAAGATGGCACGCAGAAGGAAGGAAAAATGATGATAAGCTGAGACATCCAGCTGATTCACCACAGTGGAGGACTATCGATAGAAGATTTGAAGATTTTGCCAGTGATAATCGAAATTTGAGACTCGGGCTATGTACAGATGGGATGAATCCCTACGGCACTCTAAGTAGTCAACACAGCACGTGGCCTGTTCTATTGTTTATTTACAATCTTCCTTCGTGGTTGTGTATGAAGCGAAAATACATTATGTTATCATTGTTGATTTCTGGTCCTAAACAACCCGGACATAATATCGATGTATATCTTGCACCACTGATTGACGATTTGAAATTGCTATGGAATCAGGGGACAGTGGTTTATGACGGTTACGCCAGACAAAACTTCACACTTCGTGCCATGTTGTTTTGCACAGTGAATGACTTTCCAGCGTACGGGAATTTATCTGGATACACGGTGAAAGGCACATTTGCTTGCCCAATATGTGAGGACGACACTTGTTCTGATCGTCTAAAGTTTTCTGGCAAAAACGTGTACATGTGTCATCGTAGATTGTTGCCAGCAGCACACCCGTACCGTAAAAAAAGGAAGTTATTCAACGGAAAAACTGAAACACGTGTTGCTCGTATACCTTTGAGTTCTCAAGAGATCTATGAAAAGGTGAAAGACATTGAGAATGTTTTCGGTGTTCCGTCCAAATCTATCCAAAAAAACATCTGGAAAAAATGTTCAATATTTTGGGAACTTCCATATTGGAGACATTTATCTGTTAGGCATTGTCTTGATTTTATGCATATTGTCAAAAATGTTGGTGAGGCTGTTGTTGGGACTTTGCTTAACATACCTGGGAAAACAAAAGACGGAATGAAGGTTCGAAGAGACATGGAAGCTATGGGCATACGTGAGGAGTTGCATCCTCAAGAAAGAGGCAAACGAACATATTTACCTCCAGCATGTTACACTTTGTCTAAGAATGAGAAGATCAGCTTCTGCAAATGTCTTCATTCCCTTAAGGTTCCTACGGGTTATTCATCCAACTGGAAAAGTCTTGTGTCAATGAAGGACTTGAAATTGGTCGGGTTGAAATCTCATGATTATCACGTTCTGATGTTGCATCTCCTTCCTGTTGTCATTCGAGGTATATTGCCGAAGGATGTCCGAAATGCAATTACAAGACTATGTTTCTTTTTGAATGCAGTGTGTAATAAAGTCGTGGATGCTGATACACTTGACAGTCTGCAACGTGATGTTGTTGTTACGATCTGTCAACTTGAAATGTATTTTCCACCCTCTTTTTTTGACATCATGGTTCACTTAGTTGTTCACATTGTTAGGGAAATCAAATTATGTGGTCCAATATATTTGAGGTACATGTATCCGTTTGAGAGATACATGGGAATTTTGAAGGGAAGGATGAAGAATAGATATCGACCTGAAGGAAGTATTATAGAAGGGACAATAACCGAAGAAGTGACAGAATTTTGTACTGAATACTTAAAGGGTGCAGTTGCTATTGGAGTACCACAACCTAGACACACGGGAGGGACAGAAGGTCAAGGTGTTACTGGGAAAAAAATTGTGGCAATTGATTCATCCTCAATGGAGTTAGCACATTTGTTCGTTTTACATCACCTTGAGATTATTGAGCCATTTTTTGAGAAACACATGACTACACTAAGAGGTCAATATCCTGGGAGGAATATTGTTTGGCTGACAAAAGAGCAAAACAAGACCTTTTGTTCATGGTTTAGAGACCATGTTATGAAACTTGCATCACTAGCGCCTGATAATGTAGGTGAAGAGCTCCGTTGGTTAGCTTTGGGACCTGGTTCCACTGCTGTATCTTACGAGGGGTATGACATCAATGGGTTCACCTATTGGACAAAACGACAAGATGATAGATGTTTAAACCAGAATAGCGGGGTGAAAGTAGAAGCAGCAACAACTCTGTACACCCGAGCTTCAGCGATTTCAACCTCGAGGTTGTATTATGGATGTATTGAAGATATTTGGGAACTTGATTATCAGTTTCAAAAGTTTGTTATTTTCAAATGCAAGTGGGTGGATTACAGACACGGTTATCGGGTTGAGGATGGGTTTAATTTGGTTGATTTATCAAGTCTTGGTCCTACACACGATCCGTTCATATTTCCCAAGGACTGTGAACAAGTATTTTACATAGAAGATCCCATCGATTCTAGATGGTCAGTAGTTTTACCAGGGAAAAGATTTGTGATCACAAATGTTGATCAAGATGTTGAGGACGATGAATTATTATTTGATGAGACACCACCCTTTTCTAACAGTGTTCCTGCCACCAACATTGTCGATATTCCAGACGATGTAGTGTATACTAGGTCTGATCATGATGAGGGTCTATGGGTCGAAAAACCATAAATGATGTGTTTGTTTGTTAGGTAATTAAATATTAATTTTTTTTGATATCTGATTATGTATTTTTTATATTATTTGTTTTTTGTTATTATAATATTGTTTATCTTTGCAGACAGTCAAATGGATGATATGGACGATCCGGTCGGTGAGATTCTGTGTGATGCAGCCCGACCGAGGAAGAGGCAAACACGTGGAGGGAAGGGCCGCCAATCAAGGGCCCGGGCTGATGAGGGGGGTAGTGGCACCGCCGAGATTATAATGTCTGATGTGCCAGCTGCAGACACACAAGCTGGACCTTCTGAGTCGCAGATCCCAGAGAGCAGGACCGTGAAACCTCGAGGTCCTACAAAAGCTCTGAAGTCAAAAAAGATTGAGTCGAAGCCGCTGCAGTTTAATGAGTATCTACAACCGACTGGGGAATGGGCTGGAGACTTCACTACTGAGCTGGGCATCATAGTGCGAGAGTATTGTGATATCACTCTCTCCTGGCCTCAGGTTGACGAAGGATTGAAGAAGCAGATGTTTGAGATCGTACAGGTAAATAAACAATAGTTGCAGTATTTATTGATACGATTTACAAGTATGCATAACTAACATCCTTTTCATTTATGATGATATGCAGAAACGATATCGAATACCTGTAGAAACCGAGTACTACACCATGGTAAAATCGATGATGCGCAAAAAATTTTCAGATCATAAGCATGATCTGGTCAAATGGTTCATCACCAAGAAGCTTAAGCGGCCTGACGGCGACACACGCCAGCCTTGGGAGATCTACAGCAATAACCCAAGAGAAGTGGCAGCAGTTTTATGACAAGAAGATGGAGACGAAGGTACATACTAACTATTAAATAATTAAGTATTGTATATACATACAAATAGGTTTACATATGTATATGTTTTTAATCATCATCGTGTACTTTTGTTTACTTGATAATAGGAGTATCGTGAGGCCCAGTCAGCGAATGCGAAGAAGAATGAATATCGTCACTGCTGGGTGCTAAAGGGGTTAACAGAAGAGTTCCTGAGTGGGTGGCAGAAGGGGAGTTGCCATCGGATGTGAGCACTCTAGATGAGCACCAGAAACGGGGTACATTTTGGAAGCTTTCACGCACTAAGAAAGACCCAAAAACTGGAGAGCGTCTGTATCCCTTCGAGAAAACGAAGGAAATTGTTGATAAGATGGTAAGTACTTTTGTTTAATCCTTATTATTTTTTCAAATTCAATATTTCAATCCTATAATTTATTATAAATCCTATATGCATTTACTTCTAAAGGCTGAAATGAACGAGCAAGCAACCCAAGGGACTTGGGCTCCTGATCGACATGATGACAGCTGTCTCGGGCGCTAGGAAAGAAAGATCATCCAGGCCGAGCAGTGGGGTTAGGGGGGGTTAACATAGGGATAAGAAAAGTATTTGGAAACCCCGGGTCGAGGAAAGGAAGTAGTAGTCAGGAGAGGATGATCCCGTATGATGAGCATTTACGTGTCCTCACTAGCTTCAAAGATCAGTTGAGGGATGAGATCCTTGCTGAAGTGCGTCAGGGGACTGGTGCACCCCAGCCATATGCTCCTGCTTCTGATCCTTCTTATGGATATGCTCCTGCTTCTGATCCTGCTTCTGATCCTGCTGGACTGCACACAAGCACAGAGTCTAATGATCCGTATCCTTACGCATCTGTACAGGTAAATTTTTATATCTTTAACTGTTTTATTACTTGTCATATCGTTTATTACTTATTTATCAGTTCAATCATCTACTAATCTGATTAAATTGTAGGATCCAATAAACTGCAACCTCTTGCTCCCGTACAACAATCAAAATATACCAGTTGCAGAAGGAAGAGTGTACACATCACGCTCGAATGACGTGGTCCATGGCATGCCATTACAGCCGTATCACGGGAGAGTGTCTGTGGACGAACCGATTACACGTGTCCTGATTTAGCACTCCCTGTACCTACGGAGGAGTACAGCACGGTTCGGTCCGCAAAGGGTGCATTTCTTCAATGGCCTGTTCGCCTGATTCAGAAGTGTATGAAGGTACGCCCAATACACCTTTAATATAGTTATTGTAGTAAATTATAAGTGTGTGGATGTTCAGTTCATGATTAGTAATGTATGTCGATTGCAAATAGGCATTAAAGGAGAAATCAAAGTCTCCTGAAAAAAAGAAGTCAAAGATTACATCTTCTGGATACAGAGCATCCACCAATGTCGTTACCAAACAAAACTTGGTGGATGATTCAATATATGCACGCTTGGGGCCAAACATGAAAGTGTTGCATGATGTGATCCGTGACTTCCCAGCTGATAAAGATTCTATCCTTCTTAGCTTTGAACCTGACATTCTTCACTATGAAGAAGTTTTAGAAGTCGACTTGTGGACAAACGACTTGCAGGACATCCTGAAATCTGACTGGGTGCCTATCACTGTTGTCCACTCATTCATTCTGTAAGTATTAGTCTTTTTTGGTAATTAAGTTATAAAGTGATGCCCTGAAACAATGTTAATTACTATATCTTTTAATTAATGAATAGGTTTTTGCATGAGAAAATGCAAACTTTTTCACTTACCAAGTATGGATTTCTATGTCCTGAGAGAACGTCATACACTGCTGTGATGTCTGATGTACAAGGTAGTAAGCTCTACTTACAGCGTGCGATTGCTAACAGCATCAATGCGAGAAAGAAATATCTCCTGATGCCCTACCATCAAAGGTAATAACTTGTGTTTATCATTTTAATTCCATTAAGCATGATCTACTTGTTGATTTTGACATTATAATGACATGTTAGTGTTTTGGTATTACATAGTGGTCATTGGGTCCTACTGGTGTTGTGTTTGGATCGTGCACGTATACTATATCTTGATCCGCTTCGGCATACAGTGCCGAGTAATATCAAGATAAAGCCACACCTTAACACGTAAGTACATTATAAACCACTTCTTTATGCATTTCAATTCTTTTAATTTAATTTTGTTGTGCATGGATATCCTAATTTTATTAATATACATTTATGACATTTAATGTGCAGTATATATCAAAGTGTTATGACTACCATCTTGTATAAGGTAAGAGGTGCTGTCCCCTGGACTGCAGTGAAGGTACATGCATCACTTGTTTTTCATTGATAGAACAAATGTCTTATGTAATTAATCCTTTTTCTTTTCTTTGTTTAAGTGTCCACGTCAACCCGGGGGTTCGGAGTGTGGGTATTATGTCATGAGATATATGCATGACATAATCACCCTTTTTGGTGAGATGCAGGATCAATTAGAAAATGTATGTTAAGTCATATATATATTCTTTAATTTTAATGTATTTCTTTAATGATTAACTCATTTTGTATTGTTTTGTTTTTCAAAAGGTTTTCTCTAATGTTGGCGAATACGACAGACAAATGATCAACGCTATGTTGGAGGATTGGGCGGAGTTTGTCTATATGAATTTAGTTTGATTTTCACTTTGTTTTTTCGATCGAATTGTTATTTAGAACGTTAATGTTTAGAAATTTATGGCTAGGCTTGTGAAAGATGACCGGTTTGAGTACAATGAATATCTTGGTAGTTGTATATCTATATGGTCATTTGTGACCATTTGAATGGTATGGTCATTTGTGACCATTTGAAATGGTTTGTATATGGTCATTTGTGACCATTTGAAATGTGTTGTTGGTCATTTGTGACCATTTCATCATTATTTTGATTTTTTGACAATTCTCTTACAAAGAGTGATTGACATCCTCTACAATATGACGTAGAGAGATATTTGGATATATCTGGATGTTGTATCTGTATATTTTACAGGTTTGTTGACATATGTGGGATTGTAAACTAAAACGAAAAAAACCAAAAAAAAAATATAGAATTTTCGGCGGTTCCTAGTAAGAACCGCCGAAAATAAGTAAAAAACTGGCTATTTTCGGCGGTTCTTAAGCTAAGAACCGCCGAAAATTGCCAGTTTTTTACTTATTTTCGGCGGTTCTTACTAGGAACCGCCGAAAATGTCTGTTTTTTACCTCATTTTGAGCTGGGACAGCGGTCATTTTCGGCGGTTTTGGCGTTTGGAACCGCCGAAAAAGGTTGTTATTTTCGGCGGTTATAAAACCGCCGAAACTTTGGAAGGGCCTTTTTCGGCGGTGTAATATTCGGCGGTTTAAAACCGCCGAAAAAGGCCCAAAAGAACCGCCGAAAATGACCCTTTTTCTACTAGTGCCTTTTCAAGCTTGCACATACCTAAGTTTTCCTAGCCATACTCTTAACACCTTACACATTCTCTTATAGTTTTTCACTTCCATCACCCAAGTCCACTCATTACCATCCAAACTATCACCTTATTAATCCACTACTAGCATCTTCACCATTTACACAAGCTACCCAAAAATTCTCATTGTTATAGTCTCTAGTTCATACCTAAACCACCTTAAAACATTATGCATCATTTCCTCCATATTTTTGCACAAGTCTTAACATTCCTCATATCATAATTTTGGTGTGCTTAATACACCCACCTAACCTCTAATTCCTCCTATACAACTCTAGGTCATTCTAATCCTCAAGGATACCTTTGTTAACTCATTTCCACTCAAACTTCCATTAATGACTCCTAGTAAATCCTAGGTCATTTTAATTCACAACAACCACTTAAACACTTTGTTTTCTACTCAAATTTCGCCATAGCTCCTCTAGTATATAATCTTGCCTATATGCATGGTTTTTCTCATTTAATCATCTCACACACATCTAACCTTTTCTCATCATTTTTCTCACCCAAATCAACCTATTCATACAAACTCAATATAGTGCAATAATCTTAAATTGCATAGCACTAAGGCTCTTAAATAACATGGCTCTTAGGCCCTTAAATGACATGAATTTAAACACTGAATTTCCCACATATAATAGCTTTCAACCTGCAATTACACCCATCAATCTCATAGTAGTTATAATGCTCTTAAAATCCATCTTAAGCTTATCTTACTAACTCATTTCCCATTGGCTCCTTAGTCACAAGTTCACAAGCTTGTTCATATTCTTTTTCCTAGGTTATATAACCCATTACATAATGTAAGCTTTAAGCTACATTAGTACTTATCTAAACCTCATCCCTTAAAACCTTAAACCACCATTAGGTATAACATTTACCTTGTTTTGCAAGCTTTACACACTTTCCTCGGATTTTCTTGCTTGACTTTCGGCAATGAACTTTAATTCCCTTGCCAATGTTCTAATTCACATTCAAATAATCTAATGAGCACTAAGCAATATGCCTAAATTCATGGAACTCATTCTTAGGTCAAAATGTGTGTTTTAAAGCTTAAAAGTGGATGATTACCTTTGAAGTCTCAAGATAGACTTGGGTATGAATCAAAGAGGACCTCCACTACTCCTTGGTGATAAAAAAAAGCTAGTTCAAGGAGTAAAACAAAACCCCCATGAGATAGAAATTTTCGGTCATGAAGAAAAAATGAAGGAAAGTTGATTTTTCTTTCACTTTCATTACCTTGGATGAATGGAGAACCAAAAGAGCTCTTCAAACTTGATTTTCCTCCATCAATGGAGTTTTATCATGGCACCAAACTTGAGCTTTGAAGGATTTGAAAAGATAGAAAGGAAGGTCTTGCTCCAACTAAGAATAATCTATGCTCACTTTTTGATTTTGAGCTAAAATGAGTATTTGGTGAACAATTGAAGGTGGAGGCACCATGGTTGCTGCTTGGAACGGTTTTGGAACAGAGAGAGGAAGAAGAAAATGTTGGTGAAGGTGTGAAATGAATAAGAGAGGAGAGAGAGAAGGTATAAGAAGATATTTTACTTTAAAAGGTAAATAGTCTTTTTCACTTTATTTCCTCTTCTGTTCTTATTTGATGAAGCCTAAGGTGACTCATCTCTTATAAAATCATGCCCCCTCTTATTCCCTTAGATATTTAGGTGTTGTTTGACCATTGACCACTTAAGAAAGTCATTTGACTTATTTTGGGCACTATTTGGGTACTATTCACATTTAGTGCACATATTTGTGAAATTTTTGATTTCCCATTGATTTAGGCTTCCTAATGTGATACTAATTAGTACATATGTTGATTAAGGTGTAATCATAGTCATTTAGCCACTCAAAACTCACTTCTAAGACAATTTCTCAAAAAGGTGCTTTAAGGAGTCTTAAAGCACATTTTGTGTTTTAACTCGTTTTTGAGCTTGGTTTTCTTTGGTAATTGATTTAATATGTCCATTAGCATGTTAATAAGGTCTTAGGATAATATTTGGGTGCTAATCAAAGTCCTCCAAGCTTAGAGCACATTTTTGCTTAAATTGCCCTTATGGCGTTTCCTTGTGTTTTCCTTGGTTTAAATTGTCTACCAATGTTTCTAAGGCATGTTTTAGCCTTTTATTAAATCATAAATTGATGTTTACTCATCATACTTAGGTTTGGGGTATTTCAATCTACCCCCCTTAAATGAACTTTGTCCCCAAAGTTCCCATGCATCTTTTTATTAGAATACATGGCTTATCTCATATCATGGATCATATAGATCATGCTCATATGTACTTAAACTTATTGACTCATTAGGTCTGTCATATACTTATACTCAAATATCACACAACATGCTTAAGCATGTATAGCACTCAAAATTCCCTTTGTTCCTTTTGAAGATTAAAACAATCACATAATTTTCATCGTATTCTCCCATGTCACCGGTCTGTAAACAAAGGCACATTCGTCCTCGCCTTCATGGGCTAGAATACAAAACCACTCTGTTCCCCACATGTCACCGGTCCGAAGACAAAGGCTCATACGTCCTCGACTTCATGGGCGAGACTCAGTAAAAAGGAAATCCTTTTTACGAGGTCAAGTGAGGGATAATTCCCTCTATTTGAAAATACAATCAACTCCAATTCCGTTTTATCCTAATGCCTCTATCCTTAGAGTGATTTTATTGTGACCACTGGTAGGGAGTTTCAGGAATCATCCGACCCTGATGTGATCAGCATCAGGGTTGAACTATCCTTCCACCCCAATTTGTGTTCAGTTTCCCTTGATCCCTAGAAAATCAAGTTCCACCTCCCATGTCATTTTCAAACATCAAGTGATTCACTCATTTCCAATTTTCTATCTTTTTAGTCTTTCTAATCATAATCAGTACATCTCCAAGGTGTGGGCTCAGCCCATCAAACATTCCCAATTCATCTCTTAGTAATTACCTCTGGACTCTCATTCCTACTAAATTCTATATCAGTCTCATTCCACTTCTCACCATCTTATACCTCATAGCATTACTATTTCCTACCTCATACTCATATCGAATAATGTCTCATAGTGTTATCTTATTCTTATCTCACACATACTTCATATCGACTCATATCTCATATATTCCTTAAGTCTCCTTAATCCTCTTCACTAATTCTCTTAACTTGTACTCACACCGAAGTTAACAAGATAGGTACTTAATATGTATGGTATTCGCATCTTCTGTGCGAAATAACCATAAGTAATCTCAAAATGTTTATGTAAAACAAATTCTCAAATTCTTTTGTGTTATGCACATTGTAGTTTACGTACTCAGTACATAAACATACGCTAAGAGGTTTTCGCTCTACCCCCCTTAAAATGGATTACGCCCACGTAATCAATATTATATCATCCTTGAACATAGATTCAAGATGTCTAATTCTCACTAAGCATTATAGCTTCCATGTCATCTATCTCACTTATGATTCGATCAGAGGGTCTTGACCATGTTACTGGCTTAGTCTCTGTATCAAGGATTCTTAACAGTACTTATACCATTTTCTTAACTTAGTTTGGTCTAACCTCAAGGGTTCTAAAGAATTCAGTTGATAAGTCTTATATTTGTTCAATTGGAAGATGTGTGGTACATCATTCCTTTTCCGGTTCATCAGGTATGTAAAGCTTTTAAGGTACTGGTCTGCTAGCTTCCGCTGCGTGACTCTGATAATCTTAGGCTTAACTGCCTTTCTTATCCTTCATAGTATTTTGTATGCTCATCATTCATGCTTATAAGTTAGTACTAAAGATCTCTTAATGGACACGTGTTATCTTTATATATACACGGCCTTAATGAGTCATAACTTGTCTATCTAGTCTCCCTGGAGATCTAACATTCATATTCTTACTGTTCTCTCAAGTGTCTAAATTATTCTTTCCAACTGAACTTTGGCCTGAGGATGATTCTTAATCTGAAACTACTGTTTAGTGCTTATTGCGCTTTACAGTTTTATCTCTAACGTCTTAAGACATGTCCAATGTCTGTACTTAATAATTCGTGCTCTTCGCACTTCATAATTCTTAATTATTTTCTGTCTGAAGTGAGTTCTCTGATTACTTTGTGTCATTGGTTCAACTGAGTTTCTTATCTTCAACCGTTTGTGATAGTAGCTGCTCTTGTCTGATCTTGCGTTGTTGACCGTGGTACAGAGTCGACTACTTCCCGTGTTCCTTACACCACTCGTTTACATGCATGGGGTACCTTACTGGTACATTACTACTTACCTGACTAACTCATAAATGAGTCTGTCAGGCCTGCAAGCCCCTGTGGGGTGCAGTCATCCCCTCGTTTAGTAAACTCATAGTGTCCGTCACACGTTTAGCCATTGCTATCTATGAAGTATTCTGTTGTCGGTCTCCTCTTTCATCGTTCCATAATAACACTTATTGTTCTTCTTGAACTTAATCAAGGGAAATCCATTTACTGCGTTCTTGGGTATGGTATGCTCTAACTCCTTTATATATTCCGTACTGACTCGGTCTCTTAGTAACTGAGGTCTTTTTCCATAGAGCCGCTTATCTTGTTTCTCATGTTTGTTCTACTATGCTTCCTATGAAATCTTACCTCACACGGTCTAGACTATTGGCGTCAATGCACAGTTCGTCTACCATCTTATTCCCTTACTTATATCGGTCTCAGTTCATAGATCTAATCGCCTTTGTGTCAATATATGACGGTTTATGTATGATGGTCGCTTTACTGCGCACCATGACTTAATCCCCTTATATAGATATTTTACTCACGACCACTACTACCATGGTAGTTGGCCTTTACTCTGTTGCCCATTGATAGTGCAACTACTTACTCATTTATTCTAACCATTTAATCTTATACTCAATTTCCTTCCTGGTGTAAACACACTGGGGGTTCTCTAATTTTGGTGTTTGGCGGTTGCCGTACCGTGTTGTAAAATGGTTATCTCTTAATATGAAGGTGTTCTGCTTCAATCTCAGGTTCGTAAGTAGGCTAATTTCTCTCATATTCTTTCATCCTTTATGATGTTATTCACCATGTAATTTAACCGGTTACTGAAGGAGTCATCCGTTGAATCACAAGCTCTTTTGAGCATTGGCCACTTGACGTGCCATACTGTGCACTCACAATGTTTATCTCTCACTAGTAGAAAAAAGATTTTAAATGACGGACTTTAAACCACGGTTAATAATGAAACCGTCGTTTAAAGTGTATAAACCACGGTTATTTAGAGAACTGTCGTTTATGTTGCTTGGCTCTCTATATAAACGACGGTTTTAACAGAAACCGTCGTTTATAGTTCGACGCCTTAGAAGATTGCAGACTGTATATCATGAGTGGTTGGAATTGGTGTAATTAAAACAAAAGAAAAGAAATTAAAACTTAAAATAATAGTCGGGCTGCAAACAAATCCCGGTCGTGTAAGTATAGTAAAGTGTAAGCGACGGTATCGAACCGTGGGACTTATAGCGAAATAAATAGTACCTAAGCTTTTCAAGAGGGGGAATTAATTGACTTGTTTTTGAAAAGGAAATAACAGATTAATTAACTGAGTTGAGAATAAATTAAACGGGACTCCGGGTTCAGGTTTATATAATCTGATAATTATGCTATCTCTAACCGGTTTAATTATAATTGTTTGGCCAAAATTCCTCTTATTTTTTAAGGTCCGATGAAAACTCATAAGAACTCGTTTACCTGAAAATGCAAGGTCCGATGAAAACTCAAGCAAATACGTGTAAACGGACTACTTAGATATGAGAAATAATTTATGCATCTGAGGAACTAACTTATCCGATGAAAATAAGTTTCCTACAGATTTACGGCTCTAATTAACCTATCTTTGTCACCGATCAGATTTAAAACAGATTTTAGTAGAGCTTTTTAATAAATCGATGAAATTTATTAAAAAGGTAAGAGATAAACTTTAATCGTAACAAACTGTATTTATTTTAACCGGTAGAATATAGGTCACATAATTAAACATACTATAAATTAACCTTCGCCGGAGTAAATCCTCTTAGCCCAACGTCATAAAAGACAGAATGAGAAGTAAAAGAAATCACTGGGAAAGATAATAATTCAGCTCCACTATCTTGACTGCTAATATTTGGGCAGAGGTGGACAGAACAACGGTATGGAAATGGAATGTTTTTATAGAATGAGGTGTTGTATGGAATTATTGGATAATATGTGGATGAGATGTATGATTTTTGGAGAGTTTTATGGTATTTTTATGGAAGGAAAATGGCATAAGTTTGGGGTGGAATGAGATATGATTTAATGGAGGTTTGGAGGTGTATTTATAGAGAAATATAGGGTAAATGGGGTGGTAAGGCGGTGGTATTTGCATGTGAAGAGATAAGGATTTGTTATACCCAAAATTTCAACCCCCCGGAAGAGAGTCTCTACTAATAGGCTAGTAGCGAGGGTTCCCAATTCGATCGGCACATTTCAGAGTACTAGGGACAGCTTAGTCATCTCCAGGGGCATTTTCGTAATTTTTCAAGGCTCCTAAGCCCCCTATAGGCTTTCTCTCTCCTCCAAATAAGGGTCAAATCAATTCAAAATGCTTTGAAATTTTAACCCATGATAGAGGATGACATCTGAAGCATAATGGCGTTGGAATTTTGATTTTTCGAATTTCCAATAATTTTTTCTAGCAATTTCTGATTGAATCTGACGAGAAATTGAATTTAAAAATATTCCAATGTCCAAAAAATTCGATTCCCACTTTAGAAAATTCAGAAATATCATCCTTTACCCATGTGTAAAATTTCATAATCAAATTCCTTTTGGAAGCCCTTGAGCTAAAACATCGGTAAATCTCGGTTTTAACCGGATTTTTCTATCTTTAAGGAAGCCTATATAAGGAACCTTATCCATGATCAAAGGAAACCTCAAGAACCCTAGACTCTCAAAGAAGGCAGCCGTCTCTCTCTCCACGTTTTGAACTCCGGAGCCACAGTCAAACACCAAAATCTCACCAAAATCAACACCAAAACACGTTTTTCAACTCCCACAACATCATCCATCATCAAACCCTCACCAAAACAGCACCAAAACATGAAGAACATCAAGAACAGCAAGGAGTCAGAAGCTCGGTTCGAAGTTCCTCCGGATCCGCCATCAACGAGGCCTCCGAAGAATCCCGATGTGAAGAAGCACCACGAATCTTAAGGTAAAACAGGTTGCAATTCTACTTTTCTAACTCTCCACGACCTTATTAACTCTCTGTCGAATTTTGCTTCTGCCTTGTTACTTGTTCGTCAAGTTTCGTACATAATTCGACTTCAAACTGCAATCTTTCAATTACTAACGAATTGTAAATCTTGCAGGCTACACACCCATAAAATTTGAGCCAAAAACACCTTCGGGAACAGCCTCAACGCCGCTGTCCGAGGGCGGTCCGCACCCACGGACGTCATGTCCGGGGTCCCGGACTACCTGTCCGTAAGCCCGGACGCCCGCGGACGGCGGCGGGATTTTTTAAAAATTCAAAATTTAGGTTTTCTAATAATGTCCGGGCCCACGGACAGCCTGTCCGTGGCCCCGGACTTCGCAATTTTCTGTTTTCCTTTAATTTTGACTCTTCTGTATAATTAGGTTAACCGGGGTCTGTGGTCTCGGACATGGGGTCCGTGGCTACGGACGTAAGCAAAATTCGACCTAATTCTGCCTCCGAAACCCTAGTTTAGATAGCTTTTAATTTCACTTTAATTTTCTGTCAAAAAATGCTAAAAACACAAAAAAACAGAAGCTCGCGCACTTAGGTTAAAACGAATCGTAATAAGCCGTAATTAAACTAAGTAGAGGAAAAACGACTTCTAGGGGTAATGAAAGTAATTTAAACCCTAATTAAGTCGAATATCAAGCCCCCGAACCCGAACTCTCCTTTCCTAATTTGATCTAGGTTAAAATTAGGTGGCGACTCTAATAGGTTCCAGTGAGCTAGCCTAGGTTTAATAATTATTGTTTTTATGACATGTTATTAATCTAGGTTATAAGTGGACCTAAAACCCGACTAGATCCTAATCAACTTTAATCAACATAGGATAGGGTTTAAAATCGAGGCTCACAGACTGGCGACTCTGCTGGGGACAACCTCTTAATTTTAACTTGTTTAATTTTAAGAAAGAGGGCTTAACTCGAAAATGTTTGTTTATGGCTTTATTACTTTGTTTGTTTACTTTTGTGCGCACTTTAATTTCTGCACCTTGCATCATAAGAGCGAGGTCCACACAAACCGATTTCACCCTGGGACCCGTTTGAGGGTCCCCTGTCAGGGACTCACACCTTTTAGGTGATGTGAATAAGCGGGGAAAAAGAGGAGGATGTCGTCTAACCACATCCCCTTAATACCTGGGCTTTAGCCCCAAGCGTTTTCCTGGCAGTGCCCTTACCTAGCCCATTGTTTGGTCAGTCAAAGACCCGACCGTAGACGCACACCTTCAGGTGATGTGAAAAAAGTGGGGAAGCCCAAAGAGAATAGCGTGCAAGCCCTATTCCTTTGTGGTGACCTAGGCCCACGCCCCAAGCACCTCTCCGGATCGATCCTTACCCGAATTGGATAAGCGTCAGGTAAGGACATGTTGAACTTGTTTTGGCCTTGTCTGCTTGTGTGGTTGGCCCACTACCCAGCCTGGAGATTGATAGGAACCTCTCCTACATCAACCTAGCCCAACCCGAATTTACGACTTTATTGTTTGTAGCCCAAAGGCCTTGTTTGGTTTGAATGAATTGATTGTTTGGGCTCAGGCCCAAAAGTTTGGACTTAGGTGATTTCTCTCTTTCAGCCTAATTTGAATTATCAACTTAGTTCTAGGCCCGTGAAAAACAAATCCACCTAAAGCAATCCGTGAAAATCCATCGGGCATCTTCATTTCGAGGCCCATTCTGGTTTAGGGAAAACTTTCACTCGGGCTTAGGCCCAAAAGTCTAGATTTAGGTGTTATCTTTTAGGCCTAATCAGAATTACTTGGCCCAAATTCCAATCACTACAAAAAAAATGACATCTACCAACGGAAATCTATCCTAATGGATTTAATTATCTGTTGGCGTAGTACATTTTTAAGAATGAGACACAAGATCTTAACTCACGGATATATTTTTCATTGGTATAGAGGATTGAGGCGGAGGTTGTATCTTCACGGATATATCTTTCGTTGGCATAACACACTTAAAAAAACTTACAACCCGCCCTATACCATTTAGGGCGCGCGATGCACAATTTCGAAGCACGGAAGAGAGGATCGGAGAAGGAGCGAAGGGAGGAAGAAGAAGAACTGCGTAAAGAACAACAGTAGTAATGTCATCTCTAACTCTATCATTGCTTTAGTTCTGAGTTTCCGCCCTAATTCTGTAAAGGATTTTTATCAAATCCATCGCGATTTGGATTTGTGTGCTCAATTTCAGCAGAGCCAGAAGTAGAAGCATTTTCTTTCATCTAGTTACCAGTAAATGAGGAAAACATGGGGGAGTGGGTTGGTCTTATCTTTCTAGTTTGATTGATGTGTACATAGGTTTCTAGGGTTACGAAGGGGACGGGTTCAGTATGAAAGATAGTCGTATCGCCTTCCCACATATGACCAGTCTGACGACTGGGTCAATGGTTCTAAGACGGTGGATTGTGTTGATGGCATCGATTACAAAGATGGGGAGGAGATGGTCAATTGCGACGAGTGTGGGGTGTGGCTTCATACTCGTTGTTCTCATTTTGTCAAGGGTGACAAATCTTTTGCCTGCGACAGGTGCAATAATAGGAACAGTAGGAACGATAGTGAAGAAACTGAGGTTGCTTAGCTTCTTGTCGAGCTCCCCACGGAAACTATGAAGTTAGCTCCCAACAGCAAGACGGAAAATTGGGTGTGTCGTCAAGTTTCTCTGCAGAACTCTGGATGTGTAGTGGTTATGTACCGAAAAGGTTTAATCTACAGCATAGAGAGTTTCCTGCGTGGGATGAGCAACAAAAGAATGATGAAAGTGTATCTAACAAAGAACCTTTTGCACTGTACTCTCTGTCAAAAAAACTAAGTTATGTTCCCCTGAAGCTCTACTGTGGCAAGGATGAGAACTCAGTCTAGGTAGATTTCTTCACTGACATTCTTAAAAAATCGTCCACGATTTAGAGAGTAGTGATACGAATAACACCCGCATATAGGTAATTTGATGGAGGAAAGAAGTTTGTTTAGCACTGTCCTCTTTTATTCTGGAAAGAGGAAGAAAGAAGATGCTGGAGCATCGAAGGAGAGGAATGTGAAGAAGAAAATTCAAGGATATGATGTAAGGGAAAAAACATCTGTTTTAAAACCTGGTACCTTTCTAACCTCTGCACTCGTTTGAAGTATTATCTCCTAGAATTATGATGTTTATGGTACAATAACTCTTTTCAGTACGGAGCTTGTATATGTTTTCTGTGATACGTCTGTCTGCATATGCTTTTTCTATCATTTTGATTGAGTATGACATTAGTAATACTACAGGTTACTGAAGCACCTTCTATATTTTCTTGAAAAAGAATGACATTCTTGCCTTAGCATTCAAGTCTAATGGGAATCTATCTCGATAACTAACCAGAATATTTGTTCAACCATATAACGTGTTTAAAAATGGCATTTAAATCTTTTATGAACTACACTTCATCAACCAATCCATGTTTCTTTGTAGCCGATGTTGAACCCCCAAGTCTAATGGGATGCCCATAGAACATGATGAACACATGAGTCAAAATGTCTCGGGCACTGATGTCAACCCATTGTTGTTTGAAGCTGCTTCGGATACTTATTAAGCTAGTAACAGTAGTAGTGACAAGCCTAGGAGCATGGCTGCAACTACTGAGAGCACTCTGGAGACTCTATCGCCGAAAATTTGGTAGGTTCAAGCAGAAGATATTAATAGTGGTAAAACAGACAAGGATCAGACGAGGCAGCGGAAATTTCTGCTACCAAAGAGGTATTTAAATTCTTGCTGTTGCACAGATCTTTTGCATCTAATGTAATGCATATTTCACGTGCTTGCAGATGAATATGGCTATTTTGAAATTCTGATCATGTATGTTCCATCTGCTGATGGTTTTTGGTTTGGTAAAAAGAATCCGGTAGGCACTTTTCTCTTCTTTTTTAAAATATTAAAAAATATAACAATTAATAAATATAAAAAAGTATAACATTAATTAATAAATACAAGGAAGAGGTGAACCTTGGACCTGCTGTCAAGGATGGTGAGCACGTTTTGGTGTAGCTCACATTTTCGCTTCGTTCAATGACATTCATCGTGAGTGGAGATTGAGTTATTCTTATGTTATTTTCACATTTCTAGTGTTGATTCGGTTCGTTTCATTGCTTATTTAATTGTGGGATTTGGTTGGATTTGCAGCATGACTGATTTGTCAAGAAGAGAAACAATGGTCCGCATCACTGGTATGTCTTCGTGTAAACTGAATTAAGTAATTCTGTGACAGTACCCTGGATGCTGATATGCTTTGAATCTGAAAATAAAAAGTTATGGTGATGATTCAGTATTTGATCATATTAGTACTGCTCATGATTAATTACTTTAGGCCAATTGAAAGTTTCTTGTTTGCTTCTTTAGGTTTCTAGGTTCCCGTTTAAATTGGACCTTAATCAAACATGTCTGTCTCAACCCTTTTTTCGTATAAGTTTTCATCTTTCAGTTTTAGAGCGACTTGACTTGATACAGGTGGGATCTTTTTTAAGTTATCTCATATTATTTGGCTTTGATCACATCCTCAGTTTGCTACAGGTGGGATGAAAGTTAAGGCTGACAGAGATGAGTCATCACCTTATACAGCCATGCTTGCAGCTCATGATGTCTCTCAACGTTGCAAGGTACAATTTTTTTTCTTCAGACTAGCGCTTCTATGATTACCCTTCATCTTCTTTTCCTCCCGTCTAGTGTGTTAGCAATAATAATGATATGTCATGTTGGTTATATTTGATGGTGTGTTGAAAGCAATCTTTCCATGCATGTATATACACTGTAGGAGCTTGGCATCACTGCTCTACACATTAAGCTACGAGCCACTGGTGGAAACAAAACCAAGACTACTGGTATATTGTGTTGTTGCCTTTACTATGGCTGCATTGATTTGGTTACATTTTCATTTTGTTTGACTAGTATATTGTGTTGTTGATGTAATTTTTTGTCATTGTATTGTTTTGTAGCATATTACTGAGATAAACATAGTGAACAAGAGCAAGAGCAATGAGCCTCATACAACAGGATCGAAGACATTTGCTCGATCAAATAAGTGATCTGCCCAAAAAGGCTTGGCGGTTAATTGTTGAATTAGATTCTTAACCAAATAGGTGATCATACGGTACACCTTTACTTTCAGTTCTAAAGATGTTTTCTGCTGACACAATGAAATGTGTTGCTTTTTAATGCATAGTACCATGACAGAGATACAGAAACATATGTTGTTACTCTCTTAGATGCTATATATAGGTAGCTACCCTGTGTATCTATATGTAATGAAGTTATCATAATGGCATTGCTGTTTAATGAATAGTATCATGACAGAGATACAGAAACATATGTTGTTACTCTCTTAGATGCTACATATAGGTAGCTACCTTGTGTATCTATATGTAATGAAGTTATCATAATGACATTGTTGTTTTATATTGGAATAGGCGTGCTCCATGTGAAAGAAGTTTATGTTGGAATTGCTAAAGTTATTTATATGCTAGTGTATGTCTTAACTAAAATTACTTGTTTCTGTCAGGTTCCAATGGGTGCTAGTGGCAATGAACAATCCTCATCTCCAAGTATTCCAGATAGTGTAACACGTTGATTGGAAGATAGTGTCGGCTAGAATGAAGAATTTTCGGATGAAGTGAAAACTTCAAAATGAAACATTGTGTTGGATAAAAGCTATATATTTTGAATTGAAAGCTGAAACCAAAAATTATTGTCCAGCTTGTTGCGTTGTAAACAGTTAGATTTTTCAATGTAGTGTGGCTTTTTCATCTTATTAGGTTGTATTAACTCTTTGAAGATTTATTATGTGAATGAAGTTGGTTTACATATATTTCTAAAGGTTGTGTATAATCAATTCTACAAAGGCATTACAGGTTTCTGAAACTTTGAAAAACATGTTGGAAAAGGCAAAAATATGCAAGATTATATTGTAATTCAAACAGGCTTTACTCACGGAAAAATATGTGGGCATAGGTGTAACTTTATCCCACGGTTAGGTCCATAAGGATAGGGGTTATTTTTACCCACGGATAGATCCGTTACTATAGGTGTGTTTAATTAGTTATAAACAACGGTTTTACAATGGTCATTAGTGACGGAAAAACCGTTACTATAGGCTTCAATCCCTACTCCAACGGTTTACATATCCGTTGCTATAAGGATATACCCACGGTACTTAAGCCAACGGATTTTTGTCCGTTGGAGTAGCCTTTTTGTACCTATGCTAACGGATTTTCAATCTATGCCAATGGAAATTTTCCGTTGGTAAATGTCATTTTTTTTGTAGTGAATTCACGTCAAGAACATGGTTTAGAAATCATTTTGACCCATGTGCTTTACCTCTAGCCCAAACACATTCTGGCCCAAGCGCCCAATTCTCAAAATATTCTGGCCCAAGAGCCACATTCTTCAAACATTTCTAGGCACCTCCCTTCCAACTCATTTCAGGCCTCAGTGCTTACCCACAATCTTCAAAACATTCCAGCTCATGTGCTTTTCTTGCAGCCCAAACAAGTTTTAACCTACAACTTCTTCACGGTCCAGAATTTTAGCTCAATCCATTTCTGTTTTCCAACAGATAAGCCCGAATCCCAAGTATGGCAGAGGAGGAAACCCAGTCAGCATGGAGGCCCAGTTTGCAGCCTTAGAGCAGAGGTACAGAGCCGCCTTTGATGCCATGGAGGCTAAGTATGTCACCATCATCGAAGAGCTGAAAAGCAAAATCAATTCCCTTGAGGTTGGTCATCAGGAAAACATTTCAGGAAAGATTGCTGACTCTGGGAACGAGCATGACCACGTCGAAGCTAACTCCATTGGGGCCCAGGGTGCGCAAGGATTCGTAGGGGAAGCCGCCCCAGATCACCAGCTAACTGCAGAACTCGAGAAGGCTCTGAAAAGGATCGAGCGCATGGAAAAGGCTAGCAAGCCGGCTGGTTTTGATTACTCCTCTATGGCATCGTACCCCGAGGTTGATCTCCCCCCAAAGTTGAAGTTGCCCACACTTGCTCTATACAAGGGTTCCTCAGACCCGCAGGTCCATCTGGCGATGTTCGATAGGGAGATGTCCATCCTCAGGTTGAATGACATGCAAAAGGCCAAGGTCTTTGCCCGTTACCTCGATGAAACACCTCAACGTTGGTATTTGACTCAGAGGATGAACACCAAAACCTATGAGGAGGTTTGTGAGGCTTTCTTGCACCATTTCGAGTATGCTAAGAATCTCGAAGTCACCAGGTCCGACCTTGCCAGCACTCGGCAGAGAGACAGTGAATCAATGTCCGACTTCATCAAACGGTGGAGGATGAAGGCCGCTGCTATGCCTACAAAAATGGATGAGCAAGAACAGATTCGAATGATTGTGGACAATATGCAGAGACAATACAATAACGAGCTGAGTTGCACATACTTCCCTAATTTCGACATGCTGATGGGACAGGTAAGAATCATGGAAGAAAAGATTCACAAAGGCGAGCTGAAGCTGGAACAACCCAAAGCCCAGGGTGTGAGTATCGGGACCTTTAAGTCAGGACCGGCCAAAGCAGCTCAAGTTTCATACCAAGTGAGCACCATACAAAAACCCAGTGCTGTAAAGCAGAACATCAAGGCCTCACCCCGATCCAAGAGGTTCTCTACACCGAGACAGTTTACCGACATCGGCCGGCCTCTCAGTCAAGCACTCGTGAAGCTACAAGAGCTAGACCTACTACAGCCTCTCACACCTAGCCCTGGGATCACCCAAGCCGGGGAACATCTCCATCAATTCTGCCAGTTTCATCAACTACCAGGACACAGTACTGACGACTGCAGAGCATTGAAGCACAAGATTGAGGACCTTATCGAGCAAGGACTCCAGTTTGTCGAGTAGGCTAGTGTCTAGTTGCATTTTGCTTTCTTAATTTTTCTTTTCTATTTTGTAAGGGGTTTATGATATTTCCATTTTAATGAGGCTTAGATGTTCGAATTTCAGTCTCTTGTCTTTTCGATTTACAATCTCAAGAAAAAATGTTTGTTCATTTTGCACCTTCAACCAAATCATCTTTCAAAACTAATGTTCATCTTCTGGCAATTGAATAAAATGATTTGTCTTTTTGTTTCCAAAAGGATGAACATGTCCAACCAAATGCCACAGCTCACCCCTAAGCATCCAAACAAACCACATACAAATTGTTGTCATAAACCCTGGACTAATACTGGGGCAATCTGAGTTTAAAGACCAACCACGATTATTTCTTTTGTTTAATTGTGTGAACAAGTCTCAGAGTGAGAATTCACGAGAGTGTCTTGAGCGGAAAAACCATGAGTGAACGAGCGTGTCATTTTTACACGACTCCGGTGGGACCACATACAAAGGAAAATGTAAATGGCATAACTCCGACCAAGGAGATAATTTGTAAATTTACTCTTAGACCTGCGAAAAGTAACAAAGAACGGATACACAACTATCAGGAATGACGAAGCACCTAGGTACAGCACACATAGCCAAAAGCTTGTAAACCCTGTCATTAAACCCTAGGCACCCCCGCTGAGCCTTTCATATATCCCTTTTCGATATTATGAACTCCCAGAATCACCCAGCCAATGATGAATTACCGACCCGGTGACCAAAGGAAGCGAGGAGCCCGACTCTCAGAAAACAATCTAATCAGTCCAAAAAAAAAAGCGATGCCGCTATCAGCATGACGAAGTGATCCGTAAATGGTCCCAAAGTGGCACAGGATCCAGAGAGCTCACATCAAAACAACTCTCATAACTCAAAACCGGGAAACACAAGAACCCCGAAGGCAAAGTCAATAAAGGATAAAACAAAAAGGTAAACCCGAAGCGCCTCGAAGAAATCCAAATGACGAAAAGAGAAATGGTGTAAAGGACAACTTCAAAAGTCCAAGTCCAGAAGCTCGAAAACAACGTCAACACAAAGCAGCTAGACGACTTCAACACAAAGAAGATGAATCCGAGAGAAGACACAAGGTGCAGCTTTGGTCACCCATTTAGGCTCCACATACCTCAAATATCCCTCCATGATCCCGTCGTCTTTCATCACACCCTATGGCCACGTTATAAGCTCTGAAGACTTCCGACTTGATAGTTGTGTGTCCAATCACGTGAAAGTAACAGATCAAATGCGTAAATCCATCAAATATCGAATTCAATGGTCTAGAGGTTATGACCATGAGCGAGAAATGAGTGCAAACACCAACCACGTTGAGTGTAGGATAGGAAGCACCACATCAAAACATAAGCCTCGACCCTGTGAGGATGAGACTTGTTCGCACGTTTAATCAAAGAAAATACTGGGGGCAATTGATCGCGATCAATTGCCATGAACTCTAGCTCAGATTGTCCTAAGGAAAAATACTGGGGGCAATTGTTGGTTCCAACAATTGCCATGCCAACACCAATTGAAACCTAAAGCTTGAGCACCACCATCCCACCACAGGCATAAGCCCTTACCACCACATAAGCCCTTACCTTCACTTCATACACCACACAGGCCCACATAAGCCCTTACCTGCACATCAAACACCACAGGCCCACATAAGCCCTTACCTTCACATCATACACCATACCCCACCGGCGGCATGTTCGTCTCGTAGGAGATAAATTACAAGTCCGAAGTCTATAGTTAGGAGATGATAATTTCACTTTCCTTTTCGCTAAACAGAATTTTCTTCAAACACTACCACGTTTGGCACTTTCACAATCAACTTTCATCATGATCATTTGCATAAAGTTTACCTTGCATCCGTCTGCATGAAACTCCTCATCATAGACTAGAGATACAGATTCTCACCACGAAGATACAGATTCTTCAGAGATACAGATTCTCATCCATAGAGATACAGATTCTCACCACGAAGATACAGATTCTTCAAAGATACAGATTCTCAGCCGAAGATACAGATTCTTCAGAGATACAGATTCTCGCCCCGAAGATACAGATTCTTTAGAGATACAGATTCTCACCCGATCAGAGATACAGATTCTCAGCCGAAGATACAGATTCTTCAGAGATACAGATTCTCACCCGATCAGACATACAGATTCTCAGTCGAAGGTACAGATTCTTCAGGGATACAGATTCTCAGCCGAAGATACAGATTCTTCAGAGATACAGATTCTCACCCGATCAGACATACAGATTCTCAGCCGAAGGTACAGATTCTTCAGGGATACAGATTCTCAGCCAAAGATACAGACTCTTCAGAGATACAGATTCTCAGCCAAAGATTCAGATTCACCAGAGCAGCAGAACTCACTAGAGCAGCAGAACTCACCCGAATAGAAGAACTCGACCCAACACCAATTTTCAATCACTGATAGGTAGTCAACGCCTCAGAATAGCATGACATCATCTCATTCATTATAGGTAGTCAACGCCTTAGAATAGCTTGACATCATCTCATTCATTATAGGTAGTCAACGCCTTAGAATAGCTTGACGTCATATCATCCTTATAGGTAGTCGGCGCCTTAGAATAGTCTGACATTACTTCATTATTACCTTTAGGTGGTCGACGTCTTAGAATCGCTCGACACCCTTCCACTTTACTCATAGGTAGTCAGCGCCTTAGAATAGCTCGACGCAACTTGTCGGATTGCACGTGTGGTCTTTTAAGATCCATAATTTTGGGGTATCACTCAAACATCAACTAGCCTTTTCATTTCCATTACAAAGTCTAGTTGACGGGGGGCAATCTGTTATACCCAAAATTTCAACCCCCCGGAAGAGAGTCTCTACTAATAGGCTAGTAGCGAGGGTTCCCAATTCGATCGGCACATTTCAGAGTACTAGGGACAGCTTAGTCATCTCCAGGGGCATTTTCGTAATTTTTCAAGGCTCCTAAGCCCCCTATAGGCTTTCTCTCTCCTCCAAATAAGGGTCAAATCAATTCAAAATGCTTTGAAATTTTAACCCATGATAGAGGATGACATCTGAAGCATAATGGCGTTGGAATTTTGTTTTTTCGAATTTCCAATAATTTTCTAGCAATTTCTGATTGAATCTGACGAGAAATTGAATTTAAAAATATTCCAATGTCCAAAAAATTCGATTCCACTTTAGAAAATTCAGAAATATCATCCTTTACCCATGTGTAAAATTTCATAATCAAATTCCTTTTGGAAGCCCTTGAGCTAAAACATCGGTAAATCTCGGTTTTTACCGGATTTTTCTATCTTTAAGGAAGCCTATATAAGGAACCTTATCCCATGATCAAAGGAGAACCTCAAGAACCCTAGACTCTCAAAGAAGGCAGCCGTCTCTCTCTCTCCACGTTTTGAACTCCGGAGCCACAGTCAAACACCAAAATCTCACCAAAATCAACACCAAAACACGTTTTTCAACTCCCACAACATCATCCATCATCAAACCCTCACCAAAACAGCACCAAAACGTGAAGAACATCAAGAACAGCAAGGAGTCAGAAGCTCGGTTCGAAGTTCCTCCGGATCCGCCATCAACGAGGCCTCCGAAGAATCCCGACGTGAAGAAGCACCACGAATCTGAAGGTAAAACAGGTTGCAATTCTACTTTTCTAACTCTCCACGACCTTATTAACTCTCTGTCGAATTTTGGGTTTAAACTAACCTTTTTACGCTTCTGTATTGCTAATTACTTTTGCTTCTGCCTTGTTACTTGTTCGTCAAGTTTCGTACATAATTCGACTTCAAACTGCAATCTTTCAATTACTAACGAATTGTAAATCTTTCAGGCTACACACCCATAAAATTTGAGCCAAAAACACCTTCAGGAACAGCCTCAACGCCGCTGTCCGAGGGCGGTCCGCACCCACGGACGTCATGTCCGGGGTCCCGGACTACCTGTCTGTAAGCCCGGACGCCCGCGGACGGCGGCGGGAATTTTTTAAAATTCAAAATTTAGGTTTTCTAATAATGTCCGGGCCCACGGACAGCCTGTCCGTGGCCCCGGACTTCGCAATTTTCTGTTTCCCTTTAATTTTGACTCTTCTGTATAATTAGGTTAACCGGGGTCCGTGGTCTCGGTGGTCTCGGACATGGGGTCCGTGGCTACGGACGTAAGCAAAATTCGACCTAATTCTGCCTCCGAAACCCTAGTTTAGATAGCTTTTAATTTCACTTTAATTTTCTGTCAAAAATGCTAAAAAACACAAAAAACAGAAGCTCGCGCACTTAGGTTAAAACAACTCGTAATAAGCCGTAATTAAACTAAGTAGAGGAAAAACGACTTCTAGGGGTAATGAAAGTATTTGAACCCTAATTAAGTCGAATATCAAGCCCCCGAACCCGAACTCTCCTTTCCTAATTTGATCTAGGTTAAAATTAGGTGGCGACTCATAATAGGTTCCAGTGAGCTAGCCTAGGTTTTAATAATTATTGTTTTTATGACATAGTTATTAATCTTAGGTTATAAGTGGACCTAAAACCCGACTAGATCCTAATCAACTTTAATCAACATAGGATAGGGTTTAAAATCGAGGCTCACAGATTTTATCTCTTCACATGGCTCCTTTCTTGCTGTCAAAATAGCAGTGTCCGGACCATGGTCCGGACCAGCTGGTTTGGACATGTCGACGCTGCGCGGAGCGTGCGTCCGAACCAGTACGTCCGGACGGTGGTTCGGACGAAAATTGTTTTGCCTCTAAAATCTTCGTTTGAGCTCCGATTTGATCCCCATTTTCGCCTACGCGTTCGTCTCTTCGTGTACTTTGCTCCTAGCTTGGTTTTCCTCATGTTTAACCAATAAATTTGTGAGATAATCAATAAAACATAAACTAGAGGAAAACTAACCAAAGTGGAGAAATGAGCAAGAAAAGTGCTAATATAATATATGAAATACACCTATAAAACATGCTCATTTGGACACTTATCAAAGATAAATGACGTTTCCCGTTACAACCGTCGTATATAATCAATATAAACCACGATTACTATTGAACCGTCGTTTAAAGTATTGCGCTAACACTTAAAAACCACGATTTATCTAAGAACCGTCGTTTATTCCTCTCGTAACATAGGTTTTAAACGATGGTTTGTGTATCAACCGTCGTTTAAAGTCATTGAATTAAAAACCTGAGGCCTCATTTCTTCTTCTTCCTCCCGACTCACCGTCTCCTGTGCGATTCCGGCCCGACTCCCCTCCCCCATTCTCCCGTCGATGACTCCCACCCCCATTCTCCCCTCGCCGTTTTGCCCCCCTTCCGTCGTCGCCCTACTCACGGTCCCCAGCTCGCTCCACCGCCTCCGCCCCTCGTCTTGTCGCGCGTCCTCCCAAAGCTCCCCCTCTGGTACTGAAGCGCGCCGCGCCAACGCCGCCCTTCCCAGTCGCCCCCTCCGGTGAAGCCACGCCTAGCTCCGACTGTCTACGCCACCAGTTCTGCCCCACTCGTCGTCCCAGCTTCTCCGTCGCCATCGACAAGCCGCGCCCGAGATGGACCACACCTGAAAACGTGAATGAAACAGAGAAAAAAAAGTAAGTTCACATATTAACCTTAAAACTTTACATTTTGTTTCCAGATTTGGAAACGAAACACTAACCTTGCCCCCTTGCTTCGAACAGGACTGAAATCTGAGGCCAAAAATCCACCCCATAACCCCAAAGGTTATAAATCTAACCGTATATGTATATATGTCAGTTAACATGAACATTAAATTGCTTCTTATATTGTCCAGAATTTTAATTGTTTGATGTTGTGAATTGATTTGAGAAAAAATGGGTTTCTCATGATTACAATGGTGTACACAGATCTGGATTGTTTTGGTGTTTTGTGCAACTTGAAAATTAGGCAAAATCTTGTGATTATTGTGGAAAGATTACTTCTGTGGTTTTGATGATTTTGGAAAATTGGTTGTGGTTGGTCGATTCTGGATTTAGTGTTTTCGGGTGAGTGTTTACTAATTCCTTAAATTATGGAAGTTCACAAATTCAAACAATGTATGTAGTTGGATTATATTTTTTTTATCTTGATGCGGTTATGCTAATTAGCAACACTAAAACCGAATTATGGTTCAAATTAAAGTTTAAGGTTTCGAATTTGAAATAAGGTTTCTGGACATTCCAGTTTGTTTGAGCGAAAGTATGACGATAGAGTTCTATGTAAATTTTGGATTACTGGATAGAAGGAGTGTACTAGTCAACATTTGGGAATCACTTGAACCTTGATCTGATGCTGCTATTGTGTTTGTTTCTGCTTAAAAAAAGTGTGGAGTCTCTAGCAATACGCAAAGGTCATGCCAAATTTTTTCCAGAATTAAACCTTAGTCTTATTTTATTGGATAGGTGCGTGTTACTACGGTTGAAAAATTCCTCTTCCATCACATTTGTGAGTTGATCATCCCTACTCATTAGGTTAGTTTTTTAAAAATGTTTCAATAACATGGTTTATTGAAAATATATTCGTTTGTTTATTTGTTCAATTATTCATATTTTTTCAAATTAAAACCTTATATTCTAATTTCATTGAGTATGTGTCACTACACACGGTCGGATTGTCTACTTGTCGCACCATCTGCTGCTGTCAACCTCTGCCACTAGTTTGCCTGATCAGAACCCACGGTAAAAGACTTGTGTTTCTGATTATGATTTTACAAACAAATACTTATATTGTCATGAATAAACGTTATACTAAATTCTACTTGTATTCTGCAATCATTAGAATATATATTTGCATAGTGTGGTGAAATGTGAGATTAAGTTGAAATGGGGTGGTTGTTTTTGTTCATTGATCATATATATTATTATATACTTGTCTGTCTGATAATAATTCATATGGTTTGCGGAGAATAAATGTTATTGCTGCTACTGTGTTTGTTTCTGCCTTAAAAAAATGTGGAGTGTCTAAAAATACGCAAAGGTCATGCCAAATTTTTTCCAGAATTTAAGCTGATTCTAATTCCATTGAATTTAACTTTCTTCATAATTACTTACAGTTTCAATTTTTTCATCTCCTGCAGTTTAATATGTTAAATTATTCAAGTTTTTATAAAATTAAAACCTTATTTTAATTTCATTGAATAGGTGTCATATACTACGTGCAAGAACATCTGTCTACTTGTCTCTTCTCTATCTTGTGCTGTTCGCGCTGACCATCCAGTACTCATCAGGTTGGTATTTAAAATGTTTCAATTTATTTTTGTTTTTCTATTAAACAATGGAAAATCAATTCAAACATAGAATTACCTGTCTGAGATTTACCTGATAGAGGTATGTCTTAGATAGTCCCTGTTGGGACTGTCCAATGACCTTTGATCTCACCATCTAGGTTGTGAATGAGTTAATAATATACAATAGTTCAGTGATAATTTCAGCAGCATTACCCTAGTGTTCTTCTAGTGTACATATATATATGTGAATTGAAACGATTCATATATATATATATATATCTACACTAGGAGAACTATAGGGTAATGCTGCCGATATTATCACTGAACTACTGTATATTATTAACTTGTTCCTAGGTGAGATCGAAGGTGATTGGATAGGTTTAGGTTGTTAAATCTGTAAATAAAAAAGAGGAGATTAATGGAACGAGTTCACGACATCTGGTGTGTGTTGAAAAAGGAGATGGAGTGCTCGGTGATGTACAGTGACAGATTGGACATCAAGTACCTAGAAGGGGTCAATAAATTTTGCAAAGTCCATGTTGACAATCTTAAACCAAGGGATAAGGGATATATTCGATGTCCTTGTGTCGATTGCAAGAACGACTTCAAATACCAAGGTGTGGACAAGATTAAGGATCATCTGATTCGCAGAGGGTTTACAGAAGACTATGAAGCCATAACAATATTGCATGGTCAACATTCAGTACAAGTGTTTGAATGTGCTGATAACGTCGTTGCAGAACAATCGGAAATGGATGCTTCACACGATTTTGGGGATACTCAAGATGATTCACTAGTTAGTGATTCAGATGATCAGGAGGACCTTAATGCGATGATGGAAGATGTTGAACAACATTTTTCCAACAAACCCAAAACATTCGAAAATCTGATGCAAGCATCAAAGGAACCGTTGTACAGTGGATGTGATACGCAAAAGCAAAACAAATTGAGCGTTGTCTTAAAACTATTCAATCTAAAGGCGAGACATGGATGGAGTGATGTCAGTTTTACAGATCTTTTACAACTGCTGATGGATGTACTACCAAAGGACAATGCGATACCCACAACAACTTATGAGGCAAAGAAGTTAATGTGTCCGATGGGTATGGAATATAAAAAAATACATGCTTGTCCAAATGGGTGTGTGTTGTACTGGAAGGAGAATGAGTTGGATGACCATTGCTCTGAATGTGGGGAATCACGCTATGTAAAAAAGGGTGACAGAAACCAAATAAGCACTAACGTGGGTTCTCCTGCGAAGGTGTTGTGGTATCTACCGATTATTCCCCGATTCAGATGTTTGTTTGCCGTTCAGAAAGATGCTGAGAACCTCCGATGGCATGCTACCCATAGAAAGGATGACGGTAAATTGAGACATCCAGCCTACTGCTAGACCGACGTCTGCTCATACCACGACGGCGGATACTGTCGATGATCCTACACCGACGTCTGCTCCTACTACGACGGTGGATACTGTCGATGATCCTACACCGACGTCTACTCCTACCACGACGGCGGATACTCCGATGGTCGATCATCCTACACCTTCTTCTCCTACCAGAGACACATTTCCTTATCAAAACCTTTCGGTTTGTTCTTTTTTCCTCCTTAGTTATTTTAACATTACTTTTAAAACAATATAATTTTATTAGCTTGCTTACTGTTGTTAGTTGATGTAGGTGGCTAAATCATGTCATCTGTTTCAAGTGTTGGATGGTGGGACTGTGCATGTTGCATTCGGTCGGGTTTTACAGACCGGACCGAACACTGTAGTACATTTCAAGCTCATCCCACCTCTCCATGCTCGTGTGATGGTAGACGACATTGTGCGAGGTCATGAGGACTCTCCACTTCCGTTGGAGTGGAATCAGTGGAGTAAAATAGGTCAAGCACAATCTTCAGTTGTTCCATGGCCATATTCTCTCATTGATGTCAGTGACAAGATAAACTATTTACATGCTTTCTGTTTAGTTTTTAACTTGACTGTTGACTGATATGTTTATTATTTAAATTTTGTATACTATTAGATTGGTAAGGAATTAAGACCGGTTAAGAAGAGGAAAGTGGATAAGGGGAAGGAAGTTGTGAAATCAAATGAGGAGAGTCAGAGTGTGAGAAAGGAAGTGGTGAAACCTTTCGATATGAGTCCTAGGAGATCCCCCATTATGACACCCAAGTATCTGAAGAAGTTGACAGTCAAACAAAAAATGTTGTATGACTTTTTCATGACGAGGCCGCAGTCTGTCACCAACTTCAACATGAAAGTGTCTAAGCATGTTTTCCACTCCCCTGAGCCTAGAGATCTGATGATTACCGTGAGCGATCTAAGAGAATTTTTGATGGGAGACCTGCTTAACATCTCTATGATTCAGGCCTATTGTGTGTAAGTATCTTTTAAATTATTACATTCTTTCATTTTTTTAAGCTATTTAACATATCTTATGAAAAAAATGTTGTTTAGGTGTTTGACTAGTAGACTGCTAGCGAGCAAGAGATTATTTGTCATCTCTTTCTTGTGTCCGCAATTGATGTCAGCAAATCAGGCCGCATTGGATGAGCAAGGATGTGTAGAGCACGTGAGGCAGGGATTTTGTACTGCGGTGCGAAGAAGAAGCAAATATTTGCTGATCCCATATCATCAGATGTAAGTACACAATAACAGGAATTTTTTGCTTCTAATTGTGATATTTAATATTGTTCTACAAAACTTTCTTTGTTTTATCTGTGGCAGCAATCATTGGATGTTGATGGTGTTGTGTATCGACACCTCATGCTTGTTGATACTAGACCCATTGGGCGGCCCTGATGACCTTCGAGAGATCGCTGTAGAGAAATATTTGAAGGAGTGAGTATTCAAAATTTTAATGCTTTCTGTATTTATTTTAAGCTTGTCCTAGATTATTGACAATAAATGGCTTCATTTTAAAATGCTGTATTTATGCAGGGGCCATAAGCTTGGTTTAAGTGATGAAAAAAAACCATTCTCCATCTTGGACTTCCAATACATACGTGTAAGGAATCATTTAATTTATGTATTTTTGTATTAAAGTTAGACGTTTAATTTTTTGATCTGTCTAAAGTTGGTAATCCATGGATGGTGTGATGACAGTGTCCTCAATAGCCTGATTCACGAAGTTGTGGCTATTATGTGATGCGGTACATGTTCGAGATTGTACAAAATATTGACACGCTTAGTGATGATGACAAGGTAACCCATACCAATCAAAGTTTTAGTTAAAGTTATTGCATTTTAAATAAAATTGTGTACTAATGATGATAAGTTTCTTTTTATGGACAGATCATTTCTTATTTCCCAAAAGCAGGGAGCACGTATTCCAAAGGGGATCTCGACTCTGTAAGAGATCATTTATCGCAGTTTTGGTGTAAAAATTACTTGAGGGTTTCTTAGATCTTATCCTAGTGTAGTTAGACTTAGACTTTTGTTTTTGCTGAAGCAACGTAGACTCTCAAAGTTTGTAAAGTTCAACTCTCTCTTATTTTTGAATGTTTGAATGGGTTTGTTTGCAATTCGTTTTCAATGTTGCAATTCAAACTGGCAACTTGGTTTATGGTCATATAGTGTGGTTGGTTATCAAAGGGCAATACCAGTTGGATGCCCTGTACAGGTTATATATGCGATTGTAAATTGGGTTGTGTTGGAAAACATATGTGGTAGAGGCTAAAAAACAAAAAAACTAAAAAAAAAGAAAAAAAACCACGGTTCACTTAAAACCGTGGTTTAAAACTCAATGGAACGACGAGTATAAACCACAGTTTAGTAGGAAACCGTCGTATCATATACCTTTTATACCACGGTTTTTGTCTCAACCGTCGTATAAAACGTAATGGAACGACAATATATACCACGGTTTCTGTCGCAACCGTCATATAAAGTCGTCTGATTCCCGCGACACAATGGGCTTTAAACAACGGTTTTAAGGGAACCGTGGTTTATCATCCGTCTTTAAACGACGGTTGCAAACCGTGGTTTATTGCAATTTTCCGATATACCACGCGAGCATAAACCACGGTTTCTAACCGTGGTATATAGGCAAAATAACCGTGGTAAAAAACATTTCTGCACTAGTGTCTGACGATTACTGATTCTTAAATCCTGGGTGTTGGATATGAGGTCTGTCTCTGCAGCCTTCCTTATTACTCAAGTGTATCTGGTATGTTCTAAGGTAATCTCAAGGTTTACGGTTTCCATTCTCTAATAGAGAGTATTCTATCTCTAAGAAGTGAAAGCCCTTTTTGAGAAGTTTATTCCCACTCATGGCCCCACAACAAGGAGAGGTATCCCCACCCTAAAAGGAATGGTTAGTTCTCCGCCCCTGTCAATAGCATCATCTCAATATTCTCATTGGTGCCCTTTCCTGGCAATTCTTCCACAATCTAAGTTATAGGTTTTGTAACCGTTCATATTTATGAATTGTAGTTCATTCATGGCTTAAATAGATCCTCTTATGCCTTCTTGCGCCTCAGGCTCTGATGTGGTTAACATCCTTGGCTCGTAGGCTCTTAGTGCTTAATGTCATTGAGTGAGAGCCGGTGCTCGGTTCACTGCTGTACTCTTACTCATCCATAGGCTATCTCCATATGTTTTGGGTTCTCCAAATTTCTCTCAATCATTAGATTACATCCTAGATGTAGTACCAGGTTTCATAGTCAGTTCGTTCAGGTGTTCTGGCATTAGCCAGTGTCTGTAACTATCCCTTCGCTCTCATAGACTTACGTCTATTTACAATTAAGAAATCACTCGTATTAGGCATCTACCTTACGGTCTCTGAGTTGGATATTTGTCCAGGTTATCATGGGCTTCCATCTCAATGCTTCGTTAAACTCTCGTTGACTACGCTACCCGTTGACGATTAATCATACTTGGGTGTTAATGAGTTAGACAAATAATGCTAACTGCTGTTCATTATTTGTTCGGCTTGACTATGCCAACTCTATGGTTTAGTCCTATGAGCTTTCCTCTTTCGGGGTCGTATGTCTTTAATTCTTAGTAGATTACCGCTTAAGTTCATTTCCTCTATCCCTGTTTCCGGGGTTACCAACTTCTTCAATGAAGAATGTTTATCACTGATATTCTTAGTGGTCAATCTGGGAGTCTTATCCCATTCTTGTTGAAAGTCGTTCCGTCGACTGTCTTCATTGTATTTAGTAATACATTCCTTGTATGTTATTGCTTACATAGTGTTTTGCTCGGATCATTGAGCGATCTCTTAGGTTCCTCTCTTCGAGGTTGGGAATTGGTGTTCTTACCCGTATTGTCGGTCGTTGTTGTAGTAGGTTGTACCGCTGCTAAAATTTATATCGTTTAGTATACCGTCCAAGTTCAGCTCCCTGCTGACTGGTGTGTCGACTCATCTCATCATGGTCAGGCTGTCAGGCCCTTCCAAGGTCTCATTCTCTCCTTCTTATGGATTTACAATCCGGTATTAATATGTATTACGACTGTAGCGTTCTACTATCTCGCCATGATGGCTTTCCGTGTAGCTTAACCGTGGTAGCACTTGCTATGGCAAGTGCGCCATACAAGATGGGCTACCGGTATTGTGCACGTCGGTAGTGGTACTTCCACCTAATTTCTATATCTTTGGTAGTCCTCGGGACTCCTTAGATATTCTCTTGTCTGGATAACTGACCATCCGACAGTTTCCCAGTTGTTCTGACAGTACAGTCACTTATCAGGGCGTTCCTCCTTTTGAGGGAACCCCTTGTTATTTACTTATGTCTTAATCCTCGCTCCCATACCACGCATTTGTCGCGGTTTCTGAGTAACCATTCTCCTTTAGGCACTACCTCGAAGTCCTATTTCAATATCCAATTTGTACATGTTTCCTAAGTCGCCTGAACTATGCCCGTCGTATCCTCGTACGTTTTCCAGTTGTATGGACTGCTCGGTAGTCTTTATTCTCATGCTTGTATTACCCCACTGCTATGTTCATTCGAACCACTGTCCGGTACTCATGTCGCTTATCTTTTCCTCTCCATTGCACTCGTAGTGCTTTTCCATTGGTATGGCGGGGTAACTCGACTGCGTAGCATGTGGACCCATGTTGCCGGTAATTACCGTTCTCTTATTGGTAGAATTCTGTTGGCAGCGCCTGTTTCACTATTGCGCTCCAATTAAAACTTCCAAGTTTTTGTAAACTGTTGTATAACGATGTGTTTCTCGTATTGCTCAATGTTATCTAACTGCCAGATCGGGTTTCCCCGAGCAAGAGAAGGCTTTCTTCTCTCTAGCGTTTGTTCCCCGAAATTCAAGAAAGGGATGTGCAGGGCGGGTTTAGGTACTATGGATATCCGGTAAGCACCGGGAAGTCCTAACTAACGCACCTCTCGCTCTATCACTCAACCCTTAACCCATAACTCAAACTCAACCTCAGTATTCTCCTAAGTTCGGTAATTCATGTAATCAGAGCGTAACTACGCTCTGATACCACTTTTTGTAACACCCCATCTAAATCCAATCGTGGTTACTACAAACTTAACAACAAATATATATATAAGTATCGCAACAGAATTTAATACACTCCAGGACCTTGCCACGGTTTGACTAACAAAATATGCCGAACATTAGTATACTAAAATCTTAACCAATACATATCCTCAGTACAAATTCTCCATATCCTATTACATCTTACTAACATCTCCCACCATTCACTAAACGAGTGTACAAGCAAAACTCGTATAACTAAAGAAAACAACCCGAAGTAATCCTATCCATTCCTACTCTTAGGACGGTCGTCTCCTGTCATTCACCTGCAAAATTTAAACAGTAGCCCCCGAGGGGGTCAGCACCTTTGCTGGTACGATTCTCTTATGGCCTCCAAGCTAACGGGGCTACGATGACTAATTGTCGATAGCATGGAGTTGATTAGATACACAACATAATAAGAAATGTGATAAATAAACAATCCACAAATGAACAAGCACAGTTCACACTCAATGAACGACTTAAAAGCATTCCCTTAATAAATGAGTTAAACAGTTAACTCCTCAAGTTCCAATTCCACTTAACCTCGGTCCATCTTAACTTACCTTAATCTTAATCCTTATCTTAATCTCAGTATACAACCCGTTCTTTAAATAGAAATTGTTGTATCTTATCTCAATGTTTATTTTTGTTGGGTCAAAAGTAACCCTAGCCAATGAGCTATTAACTCCATTGGTTGAATAAACAACTAATCTTAAAATTTAGGATTTTGGTGATCCTACCGCACCATCTTAATCTGCCACCTACATTGGACTGAAAATCCAACGTTGCCGGGTCGACATTCGACCCTAGGCAACAAGTCCGAAGACAAGTCCTCAAGCGGAAGTTGGATCTGACTCAGATACCGACCCCCTTTCCTTAACATGCATGACCGGAGTCAGTCCCAGATTCCTCACTCCCCTTAAGTTCCAGTTAGTGAAAATCTTATAAACCAAGTTTTAGTTAAAGCTTCACGGGTATTAACCAACTGTTATAGAAGTGTGATTCCTCATCTCATTCCAATGTGTCCTAAACTTAGTTAGTAACTAGTCTCAAGTCTCGTGTGTTAGTGTAAATCAAACACACACACAATAAGTGCAATAAAACCGATTGCATGCTTTATCTTGTTTAGTCGGCACACATAAACAAATAGCACACTAGCCGAGGTACACCTCGTTAGCAAGCAGGTCACAAGAAAACCATACCGTACACCGTCGGTTGTTCGGTTGCTTACTCTCCTCAGGAGTCCAAACACTCAAGCCCTAAAACATTCATTCAGTTTTAAGTTGTTAATTACTTTTCCAATCAACCTAACCAACTTAACCATTAATGCTCCCCACTAATGCCACTTAAGTACGTATAAACTTAACCTTAAACACTTATATTCTTAACTTAACTTAATCCCTTAAGTCCTTATATCCTTGTCTTTCTAATCATCATTACCCTCTTAATGGCAAACCCCTAATACCACTTAACATCCTTAAAATTTAGTTTTTTTATAAGGGCCGACCGACCATGCAGGGTAGGTCCCAAGGTCGGTCGGAACCAGAAACATTCCCGTCGGCAAAATTTTAGCCCGACCGACCTTGCCAAGGTCGGTCCTAAGGTAGGTCGAAGTCAGAAAGCTTCCTGGATGGTATTCTGGGCCCGACCTACTTACCAAGGTCGGTCCTAAGGTAGGTCGAAACTATTGTTTTTAAGTGCTTATTTCACTCCAAATTCACCCCAATCTTTTCCTAATTACCACATGTTTTCCCACATGTTTTAACATCCTTTTGCACCTTAATCCCCTCTTAAATCATCCAACAACCTCCTTAAACATTTACTCAAATTCTAACTAAATTCTTAACACTTAACACTTGATTCCTTACACTTCCAACTTGTAATTTTATCCAATCTTTTTCTAATTTCTTCACATGCATCCCAACATGTTCTAACACCATTTAAACACCTTAAACCATCTCTTCGTTGCTTACAACTCCATTTCACATCCACCCAAATATTGTAATTTGCTTACACTTAAAACCTTGAACATTCTTGCATTTGTTTTCCTTATTACGCATTTCTAACCTCATCTCAAGTGGTATTACTTACCAATTCTTTTCACAACTCTTCTTAGAGTGTGTTAACCTCATCTCTTCAATTCTAACTCCATATCTTATGGTCTACCAACTTACTCATGCTAAACTTAACCTCATTTCATCTCCTTGTACAATTCCCCTCCTTTACATTTTCTACTCACCCTTTTCAAGCTTGCACATACCTAAGTTTTCCTAGCCATACTCTTAAAACCTTACTCATTCTCTTATAGTTTTTCACTTTCATCACCCAAGTCCACTCATTACCATCCAAACTATCACCTTATTAATCCACTACTAGCATCTTCACCACTTACACAAGCTACCCAAAAATTCTCATTGTTATATTGTCTAGTTCATACCTAAACCACCTTAAAACATTATGCATCATTTCCTTCATATTTTTGCACAAGTCTTAACATTCCTCATACCATGAATTTGGTGTGCTTAATACACCCACCTAACCTCTAATTCCTCCTAGACAACTCTAGGTCATTCTAATCCTCAAGAATACCTTTGCTAACTCATTTCCACTCAAACTTCCTTTAATGACTCCTAGTAAATCCTAGGTCATTTTAATTCAAAACAACCACTTAAACACTTTGTTTTCTACTCAAATTTCGCCATAGCTCCTCTAGTATATTATCATGCCCATATGCATGGTTTTTCTAATTTAATCATCTCACACACATCTAACCTTTTCTCATCATTTTTCTCACCCAAATCAACCTATTCATAACAAACTCAATATAGTGCAATAATCTTAAATTGCATAGCACTAAGGCTCTTAAAAAATACATGGCTCTTAGGCCCTTAAATGACATGAATTTAAACACTGAATTTCCCTCATATAATAGCTTTCAACCTGCAATTACACCCATCAATCTCATAGTAGTTATAATGCTCTTAAAATCCATCTTAAGCGTATCTTACTAACTCATTTCCCATTGGCTCCTTAGTCACAAGTTCACAAGCTTGTTCATATTCTTTTTCCTAGGTTATATAACCCATTACATAATGTAAGCTTTAAGCTACATTAGTACTTATCTAAACCTCATCCCTTAAAACCTAAACCACCATTAGGTAAAACATTTACCTTGTTTTTCCAAGCTTTACACACTTTCCTCAGATTTTCTTGCTTGACCTTCGGCAATGAACTTTAATTCCCTTGCCAATGTTCTAATTCACATTCAAATATTCTAATGAGCACTAAGCAATATGCCTAAATTCATGGAACTCATTCTTAGGTCAAAATGTGTGTTTTAAAGCTTAAAAGTGGATGATTACCTTTGAAGTCTCAAGATAGACTTGGGTATGAATCAAAGAGGACCTCCACTACTCCTTGGTGATCAAAAAAAGCTAGTTCATGGAGTAAAACAAAACCCCCATGAGATAGAAATTTTCGGTCATGAAGAAAAAATGAAGGAAAGTTGATTTTTCTTTCACTTTCATTACCTTGGATGAATGGAGAACCAAAAGAGCTCTTCAAACTTGATTTTCCTCCATAAATGGAGTTTTCTCATGGCACCAAACTTGAGCTTTGAAGGATTTGAAAAGATAGAAAGGAAGGTCTTGCTCCAACTAAGAATAATCTATGCTCACTTTTTGATTTGGAGCTAAAATGAGTATTTGGTGAACAATTGAAGGTGGAGGCACCATGGTTGCTGCTTGGAACGGTTTTGGAACAAAGAGGGGAATAAGAAAATGTTGGTGAAGGTGTGAAATGAAGAAGAGAGAGAGAAGGTATAAGAAGATATTTTGCTTTAAAAGGTAAATAGTCTTTTTCCACTTTATTTCCTCTTCTATTCTTATTTGATGAAGCCTAAGGTGACTCATCTCTTCTAAAATCGTGCCCCCTATTATTCCCTTAGATATTTAGGTGTTGTTTGACCATTGACCACTTAAGAAAGTCATTTGACTTATTTTGGGCACTATTTGGGTACTATTCACATTTAGTGCACATATTTGTGAAATTTTTGATTTCCCATTGATTTAGGCTTCCTAATGTGATACTAATTAGTACACATGTTGATTAAGGTGTAATAATAGTCATTTAGCCACTCACAACTCATTTCTAAGACAATTTCTCAAAAAGGTGCTTTAAGGAGTCTTAAAGCACATTTTGTTTTAACTAGTTTTTGAGCTTGGTTTTCTTTGGTAATTGATTTAATATGTCCATTAGCATGTTAATAAGGTCTTAGAATAATATTTGGGTGCTAATCAAAGTCACTCCAAGCTTAGAGCACATTTTTGCTTAAATTGCCCTTATGGCGTTTCCTTGTGTTTTCCTTGGTTTAAATGGTCTACCAATGTTTCTAAGGCATGTTTTAGCCTTATTACATCATAAATTGATGTTTACTTATCATACTTAGGTTGGGGTATTTCATGTACCAAAAGTTAACTTGGATTCCCTCACCTAGCTAGACTCACACCGGTCACAACCCGCTGCTTCAGTCCCATTCTAGTTATAGACAATTCCACCGTTGTCTAGTCAAGTCGAACCCAGCTTCGCAGCCTAATCAGACAACTAGTTACCTCGAGCCACGAGCTATCATTAATTTTCCAGGACGTGCACTTTCCTTTACCAGCATAATTCCATATAGGCGAAGGAAGGTTCCTCTTAACAAAAGCACTCTTAGTGACGTCGCCTCATCCTACATGGCGACCACTTATACTATCAGACCAGTGCGGAAACGGATGTCAAGCTGGGAAGATCAGGCCGGACACCAGCTACCTTATCCTTCATATAAATATCAAAAACAAAGCAAAGGGAAAGGAGAAAAAAGGGGATAAAAGACGATATCAAGAACACAAGATAGAAAAGAGACAGAAAGCATAAGATGACACAATACATGACGAGAGCAAAACACACAACACAAGAAAATCTACTCTCTCGTCATATGTACTCCACAAGATTCTACTAAAAAAGAAAGGACAATAAATAGCCATGGGAGGTTGAAGGAGAGCTTCCAAGGCGGTGAGATTTATCGTTCTCGACATCTTCTACTTCCTCTTCTTTCCACATATTTTTTCATCTATTCCGTGCGGTGCTCCCTCCTCAAGAGTGTCTGATATTTTCCAAAACTAGACTTTTAAAACGTGAGTTTCTAGGCATTTTTCCCTCCGACCGATGTTGGGGTTAAAATCTAATTCGGCAAGTGTACCGGTCTTTGTAACAAGTTTTCCTAGGGTATTCCCTAAGGTTATCGAACCATGGAGGTTGTTTCTAGTTTAATCTCAATCTAAAACAACTATTAAATTAATGGAAACAGAAAACAGGAAAACGGGGGGTCTAATTGTTGAATTTATAACTCTAAAATTATAGAAAATAAACAATAATAAGAACAATGACTGCAAAAAGGAAAATGTTGGTTTTGTTGATAATTATGGTAGAAATCCCGGTTTACTTCTCCTCCTAAATCCTCGGTTCCCTTCTCAATGTGTTTACCAAATTCTAGATTAAAATCCCAGATCAGATTATTCCACGTTCGGTCTCCCGCTCGTGAAATCTAACTAATAATTACCAAACCCTAACTCTCGTTATGAATTTCCTAATTGCTAACAGCTTTAAGCACGATCTAGTTAGATAATCAGTTAATATTTTAGAGGAATTGCAGTCTCCAAATTAACTGATTTTGTTCCTATAGTCTATTGAATGCCGCAGTTCTCACTTGTAAGCAAACAAACTACTAAACTTTAATAATTGGCCAGATCATCAGAGAATCAATATAAACAAAGAACAAATACTTTAATCTGATCAAAACTGGTAAATTCACAAAGATAATGGAACCTTGAATTCGGATTACATTGCAAACCGGAATTTAAAAGTACTACTCAGCCATAGACATGATAACAAAGCAAAAATCTATGAAAAATAGTCTTGAAAAGATAGAACAAGCAGAAACTCTTATTTGGAACTCCGGGGCGAAGTATCTGTCTCGAATCCTCAATCTGCTATGCTCAATCTCCCAAAAAACTTTTGAAAACTGTCAACTCTCTCTAGAGTCAAAATTAACAAAAACTATAGATAATACTAGTCAAAACCCAAGATTTCTGCTTTTTACATCTTGTGGCGCCTTCAAACTCTTTTTCTTTTTTTTTTATCTTTTGTTTTATTTTATCTGTAACACCCCTACTACGCGCTTAACGTTAAATGAAATCGCAGCGGAAAAATAACTAAACAATAACTAAACGATTCGGTGCTACAACGCCGTCAACCACCCACGTGGTTAACAAGGCAGAATAAATACAAGTGTACCGGTCTGATGATCAGACTCCCGAGCATTAGGTACTAACATCCACACATATATATACATTACCAACATACCGAGTATTTAATACAAACTGTCACTGTATACTGTACACATGATCTCCACTGTCAACTGTAACGCGAACTGTACCAAAATATAACGCCACAGGAGCACAGGCGCATCCCGGGCCCAACATCCAAAATAATCAAAAGTATGTCATAACCTTGATCTACAACCACTCTGCTTCCTCGATCCTCATCCTGCAGTATAAATATGGAGCCCCCGAGGGGGTCAGCAACCCTTGGCTTGTATGGTTAACGCGCAGCCCATCGGCTACCGGGATACGCGCAACTAATTGTCATGATGACATGGCATTCATTTAACACATAACATATACATATGGCATAGCAATAATATTGCATAGCACAACATCACATACACAGTGGATTCACTTTCCACAATAACAAACCAAGAAGGTTTAGCAACATAAGAAGCCTAGAGAATGGTTCACTGTCATGTTAAGCTTGTTACACACACTCATTACCGTTCTGTTAGTCGAACGAGTAACTTAAGTCATAGATGGTTTGGATATTGTGACCCGAACACACCACACAAACACATGTTCCCACTAAACCGATCATAAGTCAGAATAGGTAAGCTTTGGAGGAAGCTAGCGGGAGATCGAACACCAAATAAAGGAGAACAATCAACATAAGAGTCGAATCTGATACAGATATCTACTCTTAACTTACACGCGTGACCGGACAACCGGATTCCTCACTTCCCAGTTAACACTTGTTAGAAGTTCAACAGTGGAACTTAACAAACAATTCACAAGCAAGTGGTAAGTCATGTTAGACACACACAAGGGAAATGAGTCACATCATAACATCATAATAATATAAACAACTGTAAACTCATTACATGATTTAAGTCTTATAACGTCATAAACATACAGAAAAACAAACAACACACAAGCCGGTGTAAACCGGAAGGCAACAGACTGCAAGAAAACCATACCTTGGTCCTTGATTCGATTGATTTTCACCGTAGGCCACTCTTATACATAATTAGGAATGTCGGTTAATTAACTTACTTAACTTCAAATTTACTAAGTGTTTAACATGTTTATATGACATGTTTTAATGCCCAAACTTATCCTTGATTACCTACATTATACCCCCTAGGGTTAAATACTTAAGACATTCTTGTTTGTTTTTTTTTACAAGTTTAGGTCTGACCGAACTTACCGACCGACCTTACACAAGGTCGGTCCATTCCAGAACCTATTACCGTCAAAATTTTCTACTCCGACCGACCTTGTAAGTTCGGTCACATGTTCGGTCAATTCCCGAGAGTTTCTTCCCTTTGAAAATTCAGGCCCGACCGATCTTGGCAGGTCCGGTCGCAAGATCGGTCGATTCCCGAGGCTCACTCACGTACAAAAATTTAGGCATGACCAAACTTGTAAGTCCGGTTCCAAGTTCGGTCTATTCCAGAGACTCAATCCGTACTAAAAATCCATGCCCGACCGACCTTGCAAGTCCGGTCCCCAAGGTCGGTCCATTCCAGAAACCATTTCTCGCAGGGTAAACTGGGCTCGACCAATCTTGGCAAGTCCGGTCGCAAGATCGGTCTGTTCCAGACCCTTATTTTTCATTGCCCATTTAACTCCAAACTTCACCTCATATATCCTAGTATGTTCTAACCTTATTGGGCACTTCAAACACACCTTAAGACCTCCACAAAACTCCTTAAATCATTCACTAAAATCCTCCTCAAGCATTACACAAATTCTTATAAAAAGGATTACACTTGTAATGTTTTTCACTAAGTTTCTATGTGGTATTTCATACCTACAACTTCCACTATTTCCAAATGTTTTCTCACCACTACAACATCATCTCCAAAGCATCTTTTCATCCTAACCAACTCCTTGAATATCTTTACAAGTTTATAGCCCCTCCATGCAACACATCACTTCTTCTTATTCACCAACATTGCACAAGTCCTAAACACTATCTCTCCATGATCTTGAACTATCCCAAAGCACTCATTTGCATTGTAAGTCCTCTAAAATAATGCTTAAGTCCCCTTTTTACATCTTAGAATACCTTAATGCATGTTCTTTCACTAATAGAACACTTAACCATTCCAAACACTTCCTAACTTACCAAAACTCATTTTAAACCCTTAGAACTTCTTGTTTAATACCTAAATTTTGACATGAACTCTCCTAGAACATTACTAAACCAAAACACATTGTTTTCACCATTAAACAGTCAAGAACACTAAAATCTATCAAGCACATTCTTATACACAAAACTTCACTCATTTAGTACTACAACACAATATAGTGCATATTTTAAATTGCTTGGCACTTAGGTCGTTAAATAACATGGCTCTTAGGCCCTTAAGATGCATAAATCGTAAACACTGAATTTCCACAATATATTTGCCTTTGACCTGCAAATACACTCAACAACACATATGCCTTTTACTAAGCCCTTGAGAACATTTTACTAAGTCATTCACCATTGGCTCCTTAGATCATTTTAATAAGCAACATAAGCTCATTTCTCCTAAGACATTAAACCACATTAGGTTAGCACATTTACCTCTTTTCCTCACAACTTCTTTCTTGTTTCCTTGACTAAATCGGCAAGGCTTTTAATTGTTTGTCAACTTCTAAATAATATACAAGCAAGGTAATGAGCATTCAAGCTTCAAGCTTAAACTCATTGTAAACCCTAGATTTTACATTGTTTTAAAAACATTAAGATAGTTGTTTTACCTTAGAACTTGAAGAGAGTTTGAATATATATCAAGAGAGGACTCCACCTAGTCCATGAATGGTTGAAATAAAGCTAGAACAAAGCAACATAAGGACACCATTAAGGGTGATTTTTGGAAACACAAAAACATGAGGGAAACATCATTTTTCTTTGAGTTTCCTTACCTTGAAGCAAAGGAGAACAATAATATGTGAAAAGATGAGCTCAAGCTCCTCCCATGGAGATTCCTCTTGGCACCGAAAAGGAGCTCTTGGAATTTTGAAAGGATAGAATTGAAGTGCTTGATGAGAGGAAGAGAATGGTGGTCTTAGAATTTGATTTGGCAAAGTGAGCTAGGAGATATAAGTGGTCAAAGATGGAGAATGATGGTGGTGGTGGTGTTGCTGTAGCAAAACCGTAGAAGAGAGCAAGGAGGAAGGTAGAAGACGTGGGAAATGAAGAGAAATGAGAGAATGAAGATTGGTATTTGCTTTTAGAAGATATTTGTAGTTAGTAAAGTAAATAGTACCTAAGTAGTCATTCTTTTCTTTACTTAATAAACTAGCATATGTGGTGGCTCATTACCATAAAAACCGGCCCCCTTTATGTTACTAAGGGTATTTTAGTCTTTGTTGGCCAATTTAATTACTTACATAAACATATGTTACAAACTAGCTTATTTAGTTACTATTCATAAAAAAAAGGCACATAGATGTGAAATTTTTTATTTCCCATTGATATAGACTTCCAAATGTGATACTAAGTAGTACACATATTAATTAAACAGTAATGATGGACATTTAGCCATTCGAAACTCATTTACAAGACAATTTTTCAAAAATGTGCTTTAACACTCCTTAAAGCACATTTTGTGTTTTAACTTGTTTTCAAGCTTGGTTTTATTTGGTAATTGGTTTAATATGTTCATTAGTATATAAATAAGGTCTTGGTATGCTCACTAGGTCTTAACCAAGCTTATCCCAAGCTTAGAGCACATTTTAGCCATAATTGACTTTAAGGTACTTATTTGTGTTTTCTATGGTTTAAATTGTTTACTAATGTTTCTAAGACTCTTTTTAGTCTTAATATACCATATTTAAATGATTAAACAACACACTAAGGTTTGGGGTATTTCAATCTACCCCCCTTAAATGAACTTTGTTCCCAAAGTTCACACTTCCACATATCCTACATATTAGAACACGGGAATACATATAAATAATACTTCCATACCAACATCGACAACATACTTACATAACATCGGACACAAGGTCCATACAACAACATCATTCAGACATAACGGTCTGTAACATAACAACATAACATAGACGATGTATTTAAATACACGTCGTACACACAAAACCAAAACGGCTCTACCCCCCTTAAAATAGGGGTACGCCCCGTACCCTATACATAGAAATACTAAGAAGTAAACAATGATGGGTACTTCACCTTCATCTTATCTTCCAGCTCCCAAGTGGCCTCCTCGACGTCTTGGTTAGACCAGAGGACCTTCACCAGTCTCACAGACTTATGGCGAGTGTCTTGAGTCTTAGTATCCAGAATCCGTACCGGAGTCTCCACTGATAGCATGGTCGGCTCTAAGGTTAGCCTTTCAGGCTGAAGTACATGAGATGGATGAGACATATACTTCTTCAACTGGGACACATGAAATACATCATGTACCTTGCCCAGCTCGGCGGGTAAATCCAGTCTATACGCTACCGGGCCGATCCGCTCTGTCACAACATAAGGCCCCACATATTTCGGGCTCAATTTGCCCTTCTGGCCAAAATGAAATACTCCCTTCATGGGGGATACTCTAAGAAATACCTGATCGCCCACGGTGAACTCTAGGTCACGTCTGCGCACATCGGCATACGATTTCTGCCTATCCTGAGCTTCCTTCATGTTAGCCTGGATTCGGCGTACTTCTACTTGTACTTGTTCCAGATACTCTGGCCCTATAATGACCGTCTCACTCGACTCTTCCCAGCATAATGGCGTGCGGCATGGTCTACCGTACAAAGCCTGGAAGGGAGACATCTTGATCGAAGCATGGTAACTGTTGTTGTAACTAAACTCGATCAGATGTAACTTATCAATCCAGCTGGTCTGAAAATCAAGTGCACATGCACGTAACATATCCTCAAGTGTCTGGATGGTGCGCTCACTCTGACCATCTCTCTGTGGGTGGAACGCTGTACTTAGCTTCAGCTCGGTACCAAGCGCTTCCCGTGTGGATTTCCAATACCTTGAGAGGAATCTGGTATCCTGTCAGTCACAATTGTTTTCGGTACCCCATGATGTCTTACAATCTCTCTGTCGAAGAGCTCTGCTAGTTTTGCCACTTTCCAGGTGTCCTTCATCGGTATGAATCGAGCCACCTTGGTCAGTCGGTCAACAACAACCCAAATCATATTCAGACCTCCACTTGTAGGCGGAAGCCCTACTACGAAGTCCATTGAAATGTCATGGAACTTCCACTCAGGCACTGGCATTGGCTGTACCATACCACCAGGCCGTCGGTGCTCAAACTTGACCTTCTGGCAAGTGAGACACCTCAATACATAATCATTTACATCCTTTTTCATTCCAGTCCACCAAAAATAACGTTTCATACTCGTGTACATCTTTGAAGCTCCGGGGTGAATCGAAGTCGTAGAACAATGGGATTCACTCAGAATGCGCTCCTCAGTTCAGCGCTACTCCTCGGGATACACAGTCGGCCATTCAGCCTAATCAGGTCATCATCATGGAGTCGGAAGTCGTACTTCTGACTCTCGAATGTGCCATCAATAAGCTTCTGTCTGATCTCCAACATATACTGATCTGTCATCTGAGCACTCCGCACCTCTTCAACCAAGCCAGTATGAGAGACTAGCGAATGGAGAGAGTGTGCTCGACGACTCAATGCGTCAGCTACCACATTTGCCTTACCCTCTTTATACAGTAAATTGATGTCGTAGTCGTTTAAGAACTCGACCCACCTTCTTTGTCTCATGTTCAACTCCTTCTGAGTGAACAAGTACTTTAAACTTTTGTGGTCAGAATAAATTGTGACACTTACCCCATACAAATAATGTCGCCATATCTTCAATGCGAAGACAATGGCACCCCGTTCTAAATCGTGGGTAGGGTAGTTCTCTTCATGCTTCTTCAGCTGTCGGGAGGCGTACGCTACGACCTTCCCGTGTTGCATCAATACACAACCCATACCTCTGCCTGATGCGTCGCAATAGACCTCAAAACCATCTGGACCGTCTGGTATAGTCAGGACTGGTGCAGATGTTAGAGCATCCTTGAGACTCTGGAAAGAACTCTCACAGTCATCTGTCCACTCGAATGGTGCATCCTTCTTCATCAAGGAGGTCATCGGCTTCGAGACACTGGAGAAGTCCTTCACAAACCTCCTATAATAACCTGCCAGACCGAGGAAGCTCCTAATATCGGTAACTGTCTTCGGCCTAGGCCAGGTGCGCACTGCATCAATCTTTGCCGGATCAACAGCGATCCCGGCCTCAGAAATCACATGACCAAGAAAGGATACTTGGTTCAACCAAAACTCACACTTTGAAAATTTAGCATACAACTGATTCTTTCTCAATGTTTGTAACACATTTCTTAGGTGGCTTTCATGCTCCCCTCTCGATTTCGAGTACACAAGTATATCGTCGATGAAGACTACCACTGACTTGTCCAACTGATCTTGGAACAAGCGGTTCATTAAGTCCATGAACTTTGCTGGTGCATTGGATAAACCAAACGGCATAACCGGAAACTCATAATGTCCATATCTGGTTCTGAATGCTGTCTTCTCAATGTCACACTCACGGATGGCAATCTGACGGTATCCGGATCGTAGATCTATCTTGGAGAATACTGATGCTCCTCTCAACTGGTCAAATAAATCGTCGATGCGTGGTAAAGGGTAACGGTTCTTCACCGTAACTGCATTCAGCTCTCGATAGTCAATACACAGGCGGAGACTACCGTCCTTCTTCTTCATGAAGAGGACCGGTGCTCCCCATGGTGAAACGCTAGGGCGGATAAATCCCTTGTCGAATAGGTCTCTCAGCTGCTCCTTGAGCTCTGTCATCTCTGCTGGAGCCATACAATAGGGCGCCTTCGCAATTGGTCCGGTGCCCGGAACCAAATCAATTTCAAACTCAACTTCCGTTGCTGGCGGCATGCCCGGCAGTTCCTTAGGAAATACATCAGGAAACTCCACACTACCGGCACATCTGGGCTAAACTCTGGGTCTCTCTCTATGTCCGGACATAGCAGAGGTATACATCAGTCCCTCGTCGTAGTTCACGATACATAGCCATGGCGGTGATGATCTGAGTTGAAGGCTCCCTAGGCCTCTGGCGGTAAGATATGGTAACCCCAGACGGACTCCGAAGAAGCAGACGATGCTCGGCACACAGGATTCTGCCCTTGTACCGCTCCAACCAGTTCATCCCGACAATCACATCAAAGCCAAGTCCGTCGAACTCTATCAAGTTGATCGGAAACTCTTCATCTCTGATTCGAACAACCCATTGTGGTAGCGGGTACACCTGATCCGCTCTTTCGACGGAGAGGTGACTAGAAGTCTGGCATCTCATCACCGTCTAACCCCAACCTCTTCGCAAGGATAGCGAAATAAATGTAGTGAGGCTCCGGAGTTGAACAAGATTGAAGCGTCCACGCCATTGACTGGAAAGGTACCAGTGAAGATTGTGCCGCTCTTGCCGGCTTCTGCCTCATTGCAGACACACAGTATACCTCCCGTTCCGAGTGCACAGCCTAATTCATTGGCAAACTAATAAGTATTGGGTAACAACACGGTTGATATACTTCGAACAACTCCACTTTATTGATTAACACACTCTTCTTACAACATTCGTTGGTTTACACTGTTGACATAACTAACACAATATAACATCCTTAACATACACTGGTTTAACACATTACATAATTATACAAGGCTTTAAAACTGTCTGAAGGTCAAATTCAAACGTCCGGGTTTCATGTGTGTGGCATTGATCACTGCCGACGGTGCGGTATTCAGTTTGATCTTTCTGATGCCATGATATAGCATCCTCGACTGCCCACCCATGACTAGCACATCTCCTGATTTCAACACTAACTTCTTTGCGAGGTCAGCACGCTTCTGCTCGCCGTATACAAACACTGCGGTGTCACCAATGGACCAAGACACCACGGGTACTCCCTTACTTAGAGACTCGGGTGACTCGTCCTTATCTTGGTGTAAACCTAATCGTCCACCTTTCTGGTAGAAGTTCACAATACATAAATCCGCTTTAACACTTGGAATTGAATCGGTTTCAACTTGCTGAGCAATTCCCACGGCGTGGTTAACGACCGCAAGGAACTCCTCAGGTATCATCGGTACCGTTGCTCCATCTTCAGCTCGCACTTCTTGAAATGTCTTGGTGTAAGGATTCCAGTCCTTACCCATGCACATCATCTTCAATTTCATCCTCGATCCACTCGGATATTCGGGTGTGTAGAATCCTCCGGGTGTTGCTCCCAGTTCATTGCATCGTCTGACGATGTGGATTTGTGCTTCCGGTGTCAGGTATCCATTTAAGAGTATCATACCTAGTTGGATGACCTGACATTGCTCCATTGGAAAGTCGGTGATGTGATGGTGGTTTCTTCAGGGTTGGTGTGGGTGGGATTGGATAACATATATTGAAGGTTCCTAGATTTCCAAATTACCTATTTATATGACTTTCACACTATACTTTAATTCTTTACTCACATGGTAGTACACTTGGACTCACTAACACACATGCATGAAATGCGGTATGCAATCACTTATTTCACTCAACAGTTTAGGCGGTACCTGGTCTAGTAGAGGGCCCTGGCGCCTCAGACCGGTCCACCACATGCAGGGTGGCCTTGCTAGGTCCCGACCCCTTCCCCTTGTGGGAATCAGTGTTCCTCTGATCTGTGGGTGGCTGGTTAGCCGACTTCGGGCCATCGACGGTCGCTGTGGCCTTACCCTTCCATTGCCCCTTGGGCTTGTTGACTCTGCTGTTGGGGTTCCGGTAACACTCATAGTTACGGTGACCCCACTTCTCGCAGTAGCGACACTGCACGTCATTTCCTTTGCAGTCTTTGCCGGGGTGGTCTCCGTTACACCACTTACAGTAGTAGTGGCGCTCCGGTCCAGAACCCGTGCTAGCCTTAGGCGGGTAAGAGCGTAGGGGTTTCGCCACGTATGCATATGTGAGCTTCAGTGGCTCCTCAGCTGTGGTGGTCTGGGCTTGGCCCTTGTCACCCTGGTGCTGACTCTTCTGGGGCTAGGGATAAGGCTTCTTCTTCTTCTTTCCTCCCCCGTACCCCTGCGGACTCTGGCCCTCGCTCGTGGCCTTGCGCTTGTGCGCGTTCTCCTCGTCCCTCAGACGGACGGTAATCTCAACCTTAGAAGCGGCATGATAGCACTCCTGCAAGGTAGTATACTCAGCTGGCCCCATCCCATAGCGAAGACGGTGGCTGAGACCATTGTAGAAACGGTTTACCAGCACCCGGTTCAAGTATCCCAGGTCCGGTAACAGGTGGATAAGACCGGTGAATGCAGTGTAGTACTCATCGACCGACATCTTATCCCCCTGCCTGAGACTATCCAACTCTAGGCGCTTAGCCTCTTGTACATGCACAGGATAATACTTGGCTCGCAGCAGAGCCGTATACTCTCTCCAACCAAACTGAGGATCCGCCATTGAAATACCCCAAACCTACGTATGTTAAGTAAACATCAATATATGATGTAGTAAGGCTAAAATAAGCCTTAGAAAGATTAGTAGGCAATTTAAACCAAGGAAAACACAAGAAAATGCCTTAAGGGCAATTGGGCAAAAACGTGCTCTAAGCTTGGAGTGACTTTGATTAGCACCCAAATACCATTATAAGACTTTAGTATTATGCTAATGGACATTTCAAATCAATTAGCAAAGAAAACCAAGCTCAAAAACAAGCTTAAACACAAAATGTGCTTTAAGACTCCTTAAAGCACCTTTTTGAGAAATTGTCTTAGAATTGAGTTTTGAGTGGCTAAATGCCCATTATTACATTTTAATCAACATGTGTACTAATTAGTATCACATTAGGAAGCCTAAATCAATGGGAAACCAAAAATTTCACGAATATGTGCACTAATTAGTGAATAGTGCCAAATAGTGCCCAAATTAAGCTTAAGTCAACACAAGTCAATAAGATGGTCAACCAAGACCTTAATATCTTCAGTTATAAGAGGGGGCCAGTTTTTGATGTGGGGAGTCACCACATGACTAAGCAAGTAATGAAAAAAGAGGAAAAAGAGAGAATAGTACTATTTACCTTTTTACAACATAAAATCTTCTTTAGCCTACCTTTCTTCTTCTCTCTCCTCATTCCTCCTCTTCACACGGTTTTCTTCACCTCCTCTCTTCTCCATTCACGTAAGAGAAGCCTCCATTGTTGCTTCACCTTGCTTTGTCCATAACTTGCTCATTTTAGCTCCAAATCAAAAACTAAACACATATTATTCTTAGTTAGCTCAAGCTCTAGCTTTCTATCCTTTCAAATCCTTCAAAGCTCCATTTCAGTGCCAAGAGAAAACTCCATTGATGGAGGAAATTCAAGCTTGGAGAGTTCATTAGCTTCTCCATTCTCTTAAGGTAAGGAATATGTAAGAAAAATCATGTTTCCATCACTTCCTCACCATGAACGAAAACTACCTTCTCATGGAACCTTGTTTTATCCATTGTTCTAGCTTGATTCTATTCTCCAAGGGCTAGAGGAGGTCCTACTTGATTCATATCCAAGCTTGTTTTAAGAATCCAAGGTAAAGCATTCAATTTAATACCTTAAAACACATTTTCAACCTAGGGTTTACTCCTTAAGGTTAGTGAATTATTTAGCACTCATGAGAGTCATTGTGTATTGATTAGGACATTGGCAAGGGAAGTTAAGATGGTGGCCAAGATTCCCAATGGAAAAGGTCTAAGGAGGAAGTTAAGATAAGCTTAAGAAAACAAGGTAAAATGCTTACCTAATGGTGGTTTAAGTTTTAAGGGATGAGTTTAGGTGGGTACCAATGTGGCTTAGAGCTTACATTGTGTATTGGATTATATAACCTAAGAAAAAGAACTTAAACAAGCTTATGAACTTGTGATTAAGGAGCCAATGGGAATGAGTTAGTAAGATAAGTTTAAGATGGATTTTAAGAGTATTGTAACTACTATGAGATTGATGGGTGTATTTGCAGGTTGAAGGCTTTTATATGTGGGAAATTCAGTGTTTAAGTTTAAGTTATTTAAGGGCCTAAGAGCCATACCATTTAAGAGCCTTAGTGCTATGCAATTTAAGATTATTGCAATATATTGAGTTTGTTGTGAATGAGTTGGTTTGGGTGATGAGATATGATGAGAAGAACTTGATTGTGTGAGATGGTTGAATGAGGAAAATAATGTGTTTGGGCATGATAAGATACTAGAGAAGCTATGGCGAAATTTGAGTAGAAATAAGTGTTTAGGTGATGGTGGTGAATTAATATGACCTAGGATTTACTAGGAGTCATAAAAGGAATTTGAGTGGAAATGAGTTAACTAAGGAGTTCTTGAGGTTTAGAATGACCTAGAATTGTCTAGGAGAAATTTAGAGGATTGGTGGGTGTATTGAACACACCAAAGTCAGGTTATGAGGAACGGAAGGACCTGTGCAAAATCTGGAGGAAATGATGTATAATGCTTTGAGATGATTTAGGTATGAACTAGAGAGTAAAACAATGAGAGTTTCGGGAAGTTTGAGTAAGAGGTAGTGACGTTAGTAGTGGACTAGTAAGGTTTAGTTTAAATGGTAATGTGTGGACTTGGGTGATGGAAGTGAAATTGTAGGAGAATGTTGTAAGTCGTCAAGGAAAATGACTAGAAACATATAAGGGTTTATGATCATGAGAATGGTGAGTGAGTTGCATAAAAGAGGTGGAAATGTCTAAGGAGGGTGTTGCATGGTCAAGGTAAATGAAGAACAATGTCAAGTTGTTAAGGTAATGGAAAGAAATGTATAAGTAAGCTCAGAGTTTAGGAGAGATAAGTAACAAATGAAAAGAAGAGAATTGTGCATGGACATGCAAGATGACCTTGGAAGGTTTAACAAGCAAAGATGGAGTGTAATGATATTAAGGAGGAGTTATATGGGTTGAAAAGAAACACTTTGGTTAGTTGAAGTTTAGACAAAATGTACATGTTGGAAATATAAGGAAATAATTAACAAGTGTTAGGAATTTCTTGCAAGAATTGAGTAAAAGGTTGGAATGATCTTTGGAGGTTATTTAATGAGTTTGGAGGATGATTAAAGGTGGGTTTAAGGGTCTAAATGATGTTAGAAACATTAGGAGGCTTTAGGAGAAGTTTGGTGAAGATTTAACAATTTTTGGACATGTTCTGGAGGCGTTCGACCCAGGGGTCCGACCCAATTTTGTCGGACGGACCTCTGTTAAGCCACCGTAAATGTTCCTGGAATGGTCCGACCCAGTTGGTTGGGTCGGACGGTGGGTCGGACGGGAGAGTTTTAAAAGACGGGAGACTTTCTGGAATGGTCCGACCCAGTTGGTTGGGTCGGACGGTGGGTCGGACGACCCTTAAGGCTTAAAAAAAGAAAAAAACCTAAGAGAGTTTGGTATTAATGGTACCCCATTAAGAGGGCAATGATGATTAGAGGTATAAAGATCTAAGGGATTAAGCTAAGAATAAACTTAAAAGTTTAAGGTTAAGTTTGTAAGATTAAGTTGTAAAACTTAAGAGGTGTTAGGTGGGGATCATTAAGGGTTAAGTAAGTTGAATTGAGATAGGTTATTAACAACCTAAAACTGAATGAATGTTTTAGGACTTGGAATTTGGACTCCGGAGGAGAGTAAGCAACCGAATGACCAACGGTGAACGGTACAGTTCTTCTTGTGACCTGTTTGCTAACGAGGTGTCCCTCGGCTTGTGTGCTCACTAAACAAGATAAAGCATGCAACCGGAACATTATGTTTATTGTATTGTTGTGTGATGTTTAAAAACTAACACAACTTACCATGAGAACTTACTAACCAACGTTTAGTAAGGAATTGAGTGAGACTAGGAACCTCCCTAATATTAGTTTGTTATAAACCGAAAAGGTACCAAACAAACAATGTCTTGAGACTTCTACTAACTGGAACTTAAGGGGGGGAGTGAGGAACCCGGGACTGACTCCGGTCATGCATGCTAAGGAAAAAGGGGGTCGGTGTCTATAGCAGATCCGACTCCCGTTTAAGGACTTGTCTTCGGACTTGTTGCCTAGGGTCGGTTGCCGGCTCAGCTACGTTGGACACACAGTCCAAGGTAGGTGGCATTAAGATGGTGCGGTAGGATCACCTAAATCCTAAATTATAAGATAAGTTGTTTATTCAACCAATGGAGTTAATAGCTCATTGGCTAGGGTTGCTTTTGACCCAACAAAAATAAACATTGAGATAAGATACAATCATTTCTATTTAAAGAGTGGTTTGTATTCTAAGATTAAGATAAGGTTTGAGGTAAGTTGCAACCATTCCTTTTTAAAGGATGGTTTGTATTATAAGACTGAGATAAGCTACATCCATTCCTTTTTAAAGGATGGTGTTTTCTAAGTCTAAGATAAGACTAAGATTGAGGTAAGATAAGGATGGACTAAGATTAAGAGGGAACATTACTTAAGGAGTTAAATAATAAACTCTCTAATTAAGGGAACGCATTTAAGTCGTTCGTTATGTTTGAACTTTGATTGTTCATACTTGGTTTGTTGTTTACTGCACTTTCTATTATGTTGTGCATCTAATCAACCTCCATGCTATCGACAATTAGTCGTCGTAGCCACATTAGCTTGGGGGCCATGGGAGGATCGTACCAGCATTCGTCCTGACCCCCTTTAGGGGGCTTTTTTACTACACAGGTAACGTCAGGAGGCGGCCGTCACGAGCGAAAGATGGGGTACAAGTATCATGGGTAAGTGTGGCCTACGAGTTGTACATGTACACTCGTATGGCAATTTGAGTTAGTGAGATGTATAAGATGTGAGAGGATTGTAGAAGGTTATGTATTGGTTAAGATTTGTTGTATTAATGTTCGGTATATTCTGTAGTCAGACCGTGGCAAGGTCCTGGAATGTATTTAAATCCGCTGCAGAGTTTATATATATGATGATAAGATTGCGATAACCACGATTGGACCGAGTTGGGGTGTTACAGCCATCCGGTCCTCTCTCACAAGCTTCCACCAACTTTGTGCCGAACCCTTCAGGTAGTAAGCGGCAAGACGGACCTTGGCCCCAGCAGGCACATCCAAGGTCTCATAGGTGGTCTCTAACTACTCGGAGATGTACGCCTCCAGCTTACGTGGGTCGGTCTCCCCATGAAACGACGGGGGTCTCAAATCTTCCAATGCCTGACCCAGTTGGTCTCTCGTGGCGGTGGCGGTGGTGGTTGAACTTCGGGCTGTTGCCCCTGCTGCATTGCAGCTACAAGTTGTGGGACCATCTGGGCTACGGCGGCCGCTACAGCATCGGCCATGACTTGTGCCGTAGGGTTCTCCCCCTGGTTCCCAGTATCACCAATGTCGGGCCCGCGGCCTCGACCTCGTGGTCTACCTGACATCTAAATTCACACGAACATTTATTAGCATCGTGCTTGCACACTTATCGGTTCCAACGGTTGTAACGTTTTTCCCGACAACAAGGTATCTCCACACTCAGTTAGTGGTTAACCTTTACATAACTGCTCACTTAGGTAACTGCGGTTAGGTTTCCTAACTCGGTATATTCCTAAGCTCGGTATTCTAGTCATCAGAGTGATACTTCGCTCTAATACCACTTTTTATAACACCCCTACTACGCACTTAACGTTAAATGAAATCGCAGCGGAAAAATAAACAACAAACTAAACGATTCGGTGCTACACGCCGTCACCACCCACGTAGTTAACAAGGCAGATAAATATAAGTGTACCGGTCTGATGATCAAACTCCCGAGCATTAGGTACTAACATCCACACATATATACATAACCAACATACCGAGTATTTAATACAAACTGTCACTGTATACTGTACACATGATCTCCACTGTCAACTGTAACGCGAACTGTACCAAAATATAACGCCACAGGAGCACAGGCGCATCCCGGGCCCAACATCCAAAATAATCAAAAGGTCATAATGAAATACCCTAAACCTTAATATGTTAGTTAATTGTATAATAATTATATTTTTAAGGCTAATTAAGTCCTAAGAACAGTGGGAGAAAATTCCCGAAGGAAACGAATCCAAGAATGGATTAAAAACACAAACGAGGCTTTAAAACCGTTTTTCAGGAAAAACCGAAACATGACTTTAAAACGTTTAAAACGGACTTGTATAAATTATAGTTGATTTTATGACTATAATTATATACTAATTTAAGTCTAAGAATTTTAAGAATCGAAAAAAATATATACACATATATTCCGGAACCGGACCCGGACTGTTAGAACTGACAGTTCGGAAATTAACGGGTGTTATCTGCTAATGACGAAGTGCCACTCTCTCACATTTAAAAAAAATAAAAATCAGACTTTTTCCCTCTCTCTTGTGTCTACGTGAAGCAGCCCCCTCTCCATCTAATTAATTCCACCTTATTTACTAAAATACCAAAATAAAATACAACTCACTTTATTCTCTCTCACACTCTCTCTCCCTCATTCTCTTCCTCACCGATTCCCCTCTCCATGTCTCTCTCTCTGTTCTTTGTGCCCACCATGGCTATTTTACAAGCCAAGAACAACCCCAACTTCACCTCTTGTAACTTCATCATCCTAGCTCCAAATCAAATAATTTTTACACCAAAATACTCCTCTCATCTTGGGGATTATTTTGCATCTTTTAGGATCTGCAAAACTATGCTTCATCTCCATGGGTGTACCACACTTTGAAGAGAAAACTTTATATTCTTGAAGCCAATCATCTTCTTGTCGTTCTAAGGTAAGAAATAACTCAAAAATCTATTCATTCCCCCATTTTTAGGGTGACCGATTTTAATGTGTGCTAAGCACCACTGTTTCTCTTCATTCAAGCTCGTTAAATCTTCAAGAGGTGTTGGAGCTAGCCCTAAGCCCATTGCCAAACACTTCACTTTGAAGTAGAAGGTAATTCCCTCCAATGTGTTGCAAGTAATTTCTAAATTCTAGGGTTAAGGAAATGGTGTTCATAAACCCTAAATACTCATTATGGTTATCTTGGCATGGTCATTAGTGTAGCAATAAATCCCGGTGATAACCGGTTGTGGAACAAGAAGTGAAGAGAAGGGGAAAGTTTGAAAAGAAAACCAAAGGTAATTAACCTACCTCAAACTAGTGTGTGAGCTATGAATGTGTTTTGTTTTGGTGCAAATAAATGTTGAGTGCAATGCAGGTGTTTCTAATAATATGTGGAAATTCAGTGTTTAGTTTGATGTTGTTAAGAGCCAAATTTCAAAGGTTATGTGCATTGTGGTGTTGTTGTCAAAATGATGGGATTTGTGTACAAATTAGTGTCTTGGAATGAGCAGATGTCAAAGTGTTTTGGTGGGCTAAATAATGCGGGGGAAACACGTAATAACCATGGGGAGATCATGCCAAAAATTGTATATGGTTTGGGTGTTTCTGTGTTGAAATCGCCACTGTTAAATGAACTTTCAGGCACGTCCGAACTTCCGTCCGGACTTGGAAGTTCGGACATGCCTCGTTGCGTAAAAATTTTTCGGAGCTTTAAGTGTGTCCGGACTTCCGTCCGACCTTTGAAGTCCGGACGCTTGAAAGAATTTTCTCAGATTTTCGCTTCGGCTTGTGTCCGACCTTTGATGTCGGACACAAGTCGGACGCATGAAAAATTTTCCCAGATTTTCCTCGACTTGTGTCCGACCTTTGATGTCCGGACACAAGTTCGGACGCATGAAAAATTTTCCCAGATTTTGCCTCGACTTGTGTCCGACCTTTGATGTCCGGACACAAGTTCGGACGCATGAAAAATTTTCCCAGATTTTGCCTCGACTTGTGTCCGACCTTTGATGTCCGGACACAAGTTTGGACAATCGCCTGTTTTCATCTTCTAAGTCTCGGCTTGTGTCCGAACGTTGATGTCCGGACACAAGTTCGGACATGTCACTGTTTTGTCATAATTTGCTCGTTTGAGCCCCGTTTTGACTTCCGTTTGCGGGAGTTGTTTAGGACATGATAGGTGGGTTATAATGACAACTAAAAGGATGGAAAGTATGACAAAATGCGAAAGTAAATAAACTAGAAATGCAACGTAGCAAATTAATAAGGGTAGTACATTAATTAACCGACGTTACTAAATGTGTATAGGATTCTCCAACGGGAAACCAATCACAGCAAGGACCAAGGTATGGTTTTCTTGCAGTCTGTTGCCTACCGGTTTACACCGGCTTGTGTGTTGTTTGTTTTTCTGTGTGTTTACAACCTTGTAAGATTAAATCATGAAACGAGTTTACAGTTCTTATTATTAATGTGACGTGTGCGTACCGATACCGGTAACCTCGAATGCGTGCTAATGATTAACCAAAGCTAGGAACGTAAGAGAACGGTATCCGGTAATAACGTTCCCAACCTAAGGAACGTTCTAACCAGGCTATGTGTGTTTAGTTGTGTTTGTGTTGCTGATCATGCCTTGCTTCCCTTGTATGTCTAACTGGACTTAAACACTTACTTGTGAGAGATTGTGTTAAGTACCCACCGTGGGACTTCTAACAAGTGCTAACCGGGGAGTGAGGAATCCGGTCGTTCCGGTCACGCGTGTATGTATGGGGGTCGATATCTGAATCAGATTCGGCTCTCTCCCTATGTTAGGGTTGTTTTCCTTTTTGGACTTCAACCTCCCACTAGCTTAGCCAAAGCTTACCTACCTGACTTCCACTCGGGCTAGGGGGAAATTATGTGTTGATGTGCTCGGGTCACTATACCCGCCCCATCTTTTAAGTTAAGTTATTCATTTGACTAACAAAACAGTAATGTGATATGTGTTAAGCCTAACATGAGGATGAAGTCATTCTCTAGGCTTACAAGTTGACTAACTATGTTGGTTGGTTCCAAAAGTGAATTGTTTTCACCATGTATGTGTTGTTATTGTTCTGCAATAATTCTTGTCAAGTGTATGCCTGATGCATGTTAAAATCAACGCCATGTTATTATGACAAATGTTGTGTGTATCCCGGTAGTGAGCGGGCTGTACGTTAACCATGCCAGCAAAAGGTTGCTGACCCCCTTTGGGGGCTATGTTTATTTGCAGGATGAGGATCGAGGAAGCAAAATGGCTTTAGATCCTAGGTTGTTGATACTCTTGTTTTTTTTTGGGATGTTGAACCCGAGTAGTGCCTGTACACTCGAGGTCGTATATTTTTTGGTGGGTGTAGGGATAGTTGGTGATTTTTGCACAGTTACACTTGGTATATGGTCATTCTTTTGGATAGGTGATTTTTGGAAGGTTGTAATTATGCTCGGGATTCTCGTAATCAGACCGATACATTGCATGTAACAGCCTTGTTAGCCACGTGGGTGGCTAGCGGCGTGTAACACCACCCTTTCTAGTATATGGTTAAGTTATTATTTCCGCTGCGATTATTGATTAAGTGTGAAGGTTATGGTTGGGGTGTTACAAAAAGTGGTATCAGAGCGAAGTATCGCTCTGATTACCGATTACCGAGCTTAGGGATATACCGAGTTAGGAAATCTAAACCTTGCCGTCCAAAGGACGTTATAAACATGTGATAAGATAAGTTTGTAAGCACAATACTAATGTGCTCTCATATATGTTCAGATGGCAGGGCGACCACGTGGACGAGGCCGCGGAGGGCCTGGTCCAGGAGACAGGGGATAACCCTACCGCTCAGATGATGGCCGAATGTAGCGGCCACCCTAGCACAAGTGGTACCTCAGATGTAGCTGCAGTGCAGCAAGGGCAGCAACACCCATTGGTCAGGATCAGCAGCCAGAACCACCACCACCACCACAGCCACACGAGACCAATTGGGTGAAAGCGTTGGCCGATTTAAGACCCCTGTCCTTCAAAGGGGAGACCGACCCTTCCAAACTAGAGGCGTATATCTCGGAGCTTGAGACCGCCTACGAGACTTTGGCCGTTCCTGCTGACGCCAAAGTCCGACTTGCTGCTTTTTATTTGAAGGGTTCGGCTAGGAATTGGTGGAAACTTGTACGGGCCGAGAAGGTGGCCGACCCGAATTTTGGATGGGAGCAGTACACGGCGTTACTGAGAGCCAAGTACTATCCAGTGCACGTGCAAGAGGCAAAGCGCTTGGAGCTTGATAGTTTGAAGCAAGGGGACAAAATGTCGGTGGACGACTACTACACCGCCTTCACCGACCTTGTTCATCTTCTACCCGACCTAGGTTACTCGAACCGGGTCTTAGTGAATCGTTTCTACAGTGGGTTGAGCCACCGCCTACGCTATGGCATGGGGCCAGCCGAGTATAATACCTTGCAGGTATCTTCAAATAATGTCTAAGTGTGAATGAGTTATGTTATATGGTAGTGTGTAAATGTATTGCGGGGCATGACTAACACCTTGATACTTCAGGAGTGCTATCATGCCGCTGCTAAGGTGGAGATCACCGTCCGTCTAAGGGACGAGGAGAATGCGCATAAGCGCAAGGTCTCGAGCGAGGGCCAAGCTCGCAAGGGTACCAAGGAGGGAAGAAGAGGAAACCTTACCCTCAGCCCCAGAAGGGCCAGCAACAGGATGGCAAGGGCCAAGCCCAGCCCACTACCACTGAGGAGCCGTTGAAGCTCACCTATGCTTATGCGGCTAAGCCCTTACGCTCTCACCCGCCCAAGACTAGTACGGGCTCTGGACCGGAGCGCCACTACTTCTGTAAGTGGTGCAAAGGTGACCATCCCGGCAAGGATTGCAAAGGGAATGATGTGCAGTGTCACTACTGCAAGAAGCTGGGGCACCGTGACTTCGAGTGCTACCAGAACCCCGATGGCAGAAACTATAGGCCTATGGGAAGTGGAAGGGTAAGACCGCCGCGACCACAGAAGGCCCGAAAGCTACCTATCAGCCATCCTCAGGGCAAGGGAATACTGATTCCCAGAAGGGGAAGGGGCCGGGAGCAGGCAAGGCTTCCCTGAATGTGGTGGACCGGTCAGAGGCACCAGGATCCTCTTCTAGACCAGGTACCACCTAAACCGTTAAGTGAAATGAGTGATTGCTTACCGCATTGCATGCATGTGTATTAGTGAGTCTAAACACACAACCATGTGAGTAATGAGTTAAAGTATAACGTGAAAACCACCTAAATTAGGAAATTCTAAACCTTAGGAACCTTCAATATTTGTTATCCAATCCCACCCACACCGAACCCCGGGGATACCACCATCGACATCGCCGACTATCCGACAGAACAGTGTCAGGTTATCCAACCAGGTATGATATTATTAAGGGGATACCTGACACCCCAAGCACAAATCCATATCATTCGACGATGCAACGAGCTTGGAGCAGCACCTGGAGGTTTCTACACACCCGAATACCCAAGTGGGGCGAAAATGAATTTGAAGATGATGTGCATGGGTAAGGATTGGAACCCTTACACCAAGACATATCAGGACACACGAGCTGAAGATGGAGCGACCATACCGAGTATACCTGAGGAGTTCCTTGCGGTTGTTAACCACACTGTGGGAATTGCTCAGCAAGTTGAATCGGAACCATTTCCGAGTATCAAGGCAGATTTGTGTATTGTCAATTTCTACCAAAAGGGTGGAAGATTGGGTTTACACCAAGATAAGGACGAAACACCCGAGTCTCTAAGTAAGGGAGTACCCGTGGTGTCTTGGTCCATTGGTGATGCCGCAATATTTATGTATGGAGAGCAGAAGTGTGCGGACCTCGCAAGGAAGCTAGTGTTGGAGTCTGGTGATGTGTTATCATGGGTGGGAAGTCGAGGATGCTGTATCATGGTATCAAGAAGATCAAGTTGAATACAGTGCCTCCGACAATAATCAATGCCACACACATGAAACCTGGACGTTTGAACTTAACCTTTAGACAGTTTTGAAGTTATGTGTAATCAGGTAAAGTGTGAAGTCAGTTGTATGTTGAGTATGTGATGTATTGAGTATGCTAAGTATTAAGTGACGTAGCCAAATGTAATACCACCATGGTGTAAGGATGAGTTTTATGAATAAAGCAGTGTTGATTTCCTAAATATTCCACCCGTGTTGTTACCAATATACTTATCGAGTTTATGAAATAAATTAGGCGCTGCACTCGGAAAGGAAGGTACACTGAGTGTGTGTACAGAGGCAGAGGCCGGCAGAAGCGGCACTATTCTCACCGGAACCTTCCCTGTGAATGGCGTGGATGCGTCGATCCTGTTTGACTCTGGAGCCTCACATACATTTGTCTCACTCTCGTTTGTGAGGAGACTGGGGTTAGACGGGGAGGAGATGCCTGACTTCCTAGTCACTCTCCCGTCTAAGGAGCGGATCAGATGCACCCGTTATTACCGAGATGCCACCGTTCGAATTAAGAATGAAGAGTTCCCGATCGATATGATAGAGTTCGAGGGACTCGGATTTGATGTGATTGTGGGGATGAACTGGTTGGAGCGGCACAAGGGCCGAATCATATGTGCCGAGCATCGTCTGCTTCTTCAGTCCGTCTGGGGTTGCCATTTCATACCGCCAGAGGCCCAGGGAGCCTTCGACACAGATCATCTCCGCCATGGCCATGTATCATGAGATCAGAAGAAAGAATGATGTATACCTCTGCTATGTCCAGGACATAAAGAGAGACCCTGAGTTTAGCCCAGATGTGCCGGTCGTGTCAGAGTTTCCTGATGTCTTTCCTAAGGAGCTCCCAGGCATGCCGCCTACACGGGCAGTTGAGTTTGAGATTGACTTGGTGCCGGGCACCGGACCGAGAGCGAAGGCGCCCTACGTATGGCTCCAGCTGAGATGACAGAGCTCAAAGAGCAGCTGAGACCTACTTGACAAGGGATTTATTCCCTAGCGTTTCACCATGGGGAGCACCAGTCCTTTTTGTGAAGAAAAAGGATGGTAGTCTCCGCCTCTGCATCGATTACAGAGAGCTGAATGCTGTGACGGTGAAGAACCGTTACCCATTGCCACGTATCGATGATTTGTTTGATCAGCTGAGAGGTGCATCTGTGTTCTCTAAGATCGATCTGCGATCGGGTTACCATCAGATTGCTATCAGGGACAGTGACATTGAGAAGACCGCATTCCGAACCAGATATGGACACTATGAATTCACAGTCATGCCGTTTGGGTTATCTAATGCACCGACAAAGTTTATGGACTTGATGAGTCGTTTGTTTCGAGAGCAGTTGGATAAGTCAGTAGTTGTCTTCATCGATGATATTCTTATTTATTCTAAGTCCAAGGTTGAGCATGAAAATCACCTAAGGAGTGTATTGCAGACATTGAGAGAGAACCAGCTATATGCGAAGTTCTCGAAGTGTGAATTTTGGTTGGACCAAGTCTCTTTTCTTGGTCATGTTATTTCTGAGGCCGGGATCGCTGTGGATCCGGCCAAGATTGATGCTGTGCGCACCTGGCCTAGACCGAAGACGGTTACCGACATCCGGAGCTTCCTCGGTCTGGCAGGTTATTATCGGAGGTTTGTGAAGAATTTCTCTAGTTTTTCGAAACCGTTAACATCCTTAATGAAGAAGGATGCACCGTTTGAGTGGACAGTTGACTGTGAGAGCTCATTTTAGAGTCTCAAGGATGCTTTGACTACTGCACCAGTTCTTACTATACCAGAGGGTACGATGGTTTTGAGGTGTACTGTGATGCGTCGGGTAAAGGAATGGGTTGTGTTTTGATGCAACACGGGAAGGTCGTGGCCTACGCCTCCCGACAGTTGAAGTGACATGAAGAAAATTATCCTACACATGATTTAGAATTGGGTGCCATTGTCTTCGCCTTGAAGATATGGCGACACCATTTGTATGGAGTGAATGTGACGATTTATTCAGATCACAAGAGTTTGAAATACCTGTTCACTCAGAAGGAGCTGAACATGAGGCAAAGAAGATGGGTTGAATTCCTTACTGATTACGATAACCTTCAGTACAAGGAAGGTAAAGCAAACATTGTAGCTGATGCATTGAGTCGCCGAGCACACTCTCTCCATTCGCTAATCTCTCACTCTAGCTTGGTTGTGAGGTGCGGAGTGCTCAGATGTCAGATCAGTACATGCAAGAGATCAGACAGAAGCTGATTGACGGCACATTCGAGAGCCAAAAGTATGATTTCCGACTTCATGATGATGACTTGATCAGGCTGAATGGCCGACTTTGTATTCCACGAAGTAGCGCTGAGCTGAAGAAGCGCATACTGAGTGAATCACACTGTTCTTCTACTTCTGTTCACCCCGGAGCTTCAAAGATGTACAAGAGTATGAAGAGTTTCTGGTGGACCGGTATGAAGAAAGATGTGACAGACTATGTTGTTAGGTGTCTCACTTGCCAGAGGTCAAGTTTGAGCACCGTCGTCCCGGTGGTATGGTACAGCCGATGCCTGTTCCTGAGTGGAAGTTCCATGATATTTCCATGGACTTCGTTGTTGGGCTTCCGCCTACTCGGGGAGGCTTGAATATGATATGGGTTGTTGTTGACCGACTGACCAAGGTGGCCCGATTCATTCCGATGAAGGACACTTGGAAAGTGGCGAAGCTAGCAGAGCTCTTCGACCGTGAGATTGTACGGCATCATGGAGTACCGAAGACTATCGTGTCTAATAGGGATACCAGATTCCTCTCGAGGTACTGGAGAACTACACGAGAAGCGCTTGGTACCGAGCTGAAGTTGAGTACGGCGTTCCACCCACAGACAGAGGGTCAGAGTGAGCGCACTATACAGACGCTTGAGGATATGTTACGTGCCTGTGCACTTGACTTTCAGACCAGCTGGATTGATAAGTTACATCTGATCGAGTTTAGCTACAACAACAGTTACCATGCATCGATCAAGATGTCTCCCTTCCAGGCTTTGTACGGTAGACCATGCCGCACGCCATTATGTTGGGATGAGTCGAGTGAGACGGTCATTATAGGACCTGAGTATTTAGAGCAAGTAAGAAGAAGTACGTCAGATCCGGGCTAACATGAAAGCAGCTCAGGATAGACAGAAATCATACGATGTGCGCAGACGTGACCTGGAGTTCGCCGTGGGCGATCAGGTATTTCTTAGAGTATCCCCATGAAGGGTGTGTTCCGTTTTGGCCAGAAAGGCAAGTTGAGCCCGAAATATGTGGGGCCTTATGTTGTGACGGAGCGGATAGGCCCGGTAGCTTACAGGCTTGATTTACCTGCTGAGCTGGGCAAGGTACATGATGTATTTCATGTGTCCAGTTGAAGAAATATATGTCTCATCCGTCTCATGTACTTCAGCCCGAAGGCTAACACTAGAGCCGACCATGCGATCAGTGGAGACTCCCGTACGGATCCTGGACACTAAGACTCGAGACACTCGCCATAAGTCTGTGAGATTGGTGAAGGTTCTCTGGTCTAACCAGGAAGTCGAGGAGGCCACTTGGGAGCTGGAAGAGAAAATGAGGGCGAAGTACCCGTCGCTGTTTACTTCTTAGTATTTGTATGAATAGGGTACGGGGCGTACCCCTATTTAAGGGGGGTAGAGCTGTTTCGGTTACGTATGTACGACATGTATTGGAATACATGTCTATGTTGTTATGTTATAGACCTTTGAGTCTAAGTGATGTTATGTTACCGGGACCTGGAGTCCGATGTGATGTAAAAAATGTTTGGGTGTTGTTATGGAAGCGTTGTTTCAGGAGTAATCCCCGTGTTCCAATATTTAAGATGCGTGGGAAGTGTGAACTTTGGGGACAAAGTTCTTTTAAGGGGGGTAGATTGAAATACCCCAAACCTTAATATGTTAGTTAATTGTATAATTATTATATTTTTAAGGCTAATTAAGTCCTAAGAACATGTGGGAGAAAATTCCCGAAGGAAACGAATCCAAAGAATGGATTAAAAACACAAACGAGGCTTTAAAACACGTTTTTCAGGAAAACCGAAAAACATGACTTTAAACGTTTAAAACGGACTTGTATAAATTATAGTTGATTTTATGACTATAATTATATACTAATTTAAGTCTAGAATTTTTAGAATCAAAAAAAATATATACACATATATTCCGGAAACCGGACCCGGACTGTTAGAACTGACAGTTCGGAAATTAATGGGTGTTATCTGCTAATGACCAAGTGCCACTCTCTCACATTGTAAAAAAAATAAAAATCAGACTTTTCTTCCCTCTCTCTTGTGTCTCACGTGAAGCAGCCCCCTCTCCATCTAATTAATTCCACCTTATTTACTAAAATACAAAACAATAAAATACAACTCACTTTATTCTCTCTCACACTCTCTCTCCCTCATTCTCTTCCTCACCGATTCCCCCACTCCCAGCTCTCTCTCTCTCTCTCTGTTCTTTGTGCCCAACCATGGCGATTTTACAAGCCACGAACAACCCCAACTTCACCTCTTTGTAACTTCATCATCCTAGCTCCAAATCAAATAATTTTTACACCAAAATACTCCTCTCATCTTGGGGATTATTTTGCACCTTTTAGAATCTCAAAACTCCATACTTCATCTCCATGGGTGTACCACACTTTGAAGAGAAAACTTTATATTCTTGAAGCCAATCATCTTCTTGTGTTCTAAGGTAAGAAATAACTCAAAAATCTATTCATTCCCCCATTTTTAGGGTGACCGATTTTAATGTGTGCTAAGCACCATTGTTTCTCTTCATTCAAGCGTTAAATCTTCAAGAGGTGTTGGAGCTAGCCCTAAGCCCATTGCCAAACACTTCACTTTGAAGTAGAAGGTAATTCCCTCCAATGTGTTGCAAGTAATTTCTAAATTCTAGGGTTAAGGAAATGGTGTTCATAAACCCTAAATACTCATTATGGTTATCTTGGCATGGTCATTAGTGTAGCAATAAATCCCGGTGATAACCGGTTGTGGAACAAGAAGTGAAGAGAAGGGGAAAGTTTGAAAGAAAACCAAAGGTAATTGACTACCTCAACTAGTGTGTGAGCTATGAATGTGTTTTGTTTTGGTGCAAATAAATGTTGAGTGCAATGCAGGTGTTCTAATAATATGTGAAATTCAGTGTTTAGTTTGATGTTGTTAAGAGCCAAATTTAAGGGTTATGTGCATTGTGGTGTTGTTGTCAAAATGATGGGATTTGTGTACAAATTAGTGTTTGGAATGAGCAGATGTCAAAGTGTTTTGGTGGGCTAAATAATGTGGGGGAAACACGTAATAACCATGGGGAGATCATGCCAAAAATTGTATATGGTTTGGGTGTGTTTCTGTGTTGAAATCGCCACTGTTAAATGAACTTTCAGGCACGTCCGAACTTCCGTCCGGACTTGGAAGTTCGGACATGCCTCGTTGCGTAAAAATTTTCGGAGTTTTAAGTGTGTCCGGACTTCCGTCCGACCTTTGAAGTCCGGACGCTTGAAAGAATTTGCTCAGATTTTCGCTTCGGCTTGTGTCCGACCTTTGATGTCCGGACACAAGTTCGGACGCATGAAAAATTTTCCTAGATTTTGCCTCGACTTGTGTCCGACCTTTGATGTCCGGACACAAGTTCGGACGCATGAAAAATTTTCCCAGATTTTGCCTCGACTTGTGTCCGACCTTTGATGTCCGGACACAAGTTTGGACGCATGAAAAATTTTCCCGGATTTCGCTTCGACTTGTGTCCGACCTTTGATGTCCGGACACAAGTTCGGACAATCGCCTGTTTTCATCTTCTAAGTCTCGGCTTGTGTCCGAACGTTGATGTCCGGACACAAGTTCGGACGTGTCACTGTTTTAGTCATAATTTGCTCGTTTGAGCCCCGTTTTGACTTCCGTTTGCGGGAGTTGTTTAGGACATGATAGGTGGGTTATAATGACAATTAAAAGGATGGAAGTATGACAAAATGCAAAGTAAAATAAACTAGAAATGCAACGTATCAAATTAATAAGGGCGTAGTACATTAATTAACCGACGTTACTAAATGTGTATAGGATTCTCCAACGGAGGAAACCAATCACAGCAAGGACCAAGGTATGGTTTTCTTGCAGTCTGTTGCCTACCGGTTTACACCGGCTTGTGTGTTGTTTGTTTTTCTGTGTGTTTACAACCTTGTAAGGTTAAATCATGAAACGAGTTTACAGTTCTTATTATTAATGTGACGTGTGCGTACCGATGCCGGTAACCTCGAATGCGTGTTAACTGTTAATTAACCAAAGCTAGGAACGTAAGAGAACGGTATCCGGTAATAACGCTTTCAACCTAAGGAACGTTCTAACCACGGCTATGTGTGTTTAGTTGTTGTTTGTGTTGCTGAATCATGCCTTGCTTCCCTTGTATGTCTAACTGGACTTAAACACTTACTTGTGAGAGATTGTGTTAAGTACCCACCATGGGACTTCTAACAAGTGCTAACCGGGGAGTGAGGAATCCGGTCGTTCCGGTCACGTGTATGTATGGGGGTCAATATCTGAATCAGATTCGGCTCTCTCCCTATGTTAGGGTTGTTTTCCTTTTTGGACTTCAACCTCCCCCTAGCTTAGCCAAAGCTAACTGAAATACCCCTAAATTTTGAAATACATTTATTTTCTAGTTTACGAGAATATTATATAGTATTTATAACAAGCATATTGTTTATAAGTATGTTATATTATTTGCACGTATATTATATAGTATTTAATAAAGATGATTCGTATAAATAAATAACCCGTTTAAAAAAGAATACAAGTATGATTTTTAAGTAGTTGTTATTATCATCACATTTATCTGGTTAGTTTGATATATTTATTTATTAAAGATTAAGTTATAGTCATTATGTTATGATTTAAATACTACCATGATTTTTGTACATTAAGTAAGTCATCTTAAATAGATTTTATCTTTTGGTATTTCCTAATTTCATTTAGTTAATAATTTATAACTTTTCACATTTCCAACTTTATTTAATAAGAATACTTTTAACCCTCCATATTTCCTAACCTTTGATTTTCTGTAATTTATTAACTAGTTTTATGTGAATTACTATTACCTTGATTGGTATTCCAAAACCGTTGGTTTCTTCTAATCTTCCTATATATGAAATCACGTCCTTTTATCAGTACACTACCTCTCTTTAAAAATTCTGTATCCCCTCACTCTACTCTCTCTGTCGATACTCCCACTGCTAGATAAAAATTCCCTCTGTTGTGCTTCTCCACTCAGTCAGATAAGGAAAAAAAAGGTACTGATCTTTTGTTGTGTGTCTGCTCTCGGCTTGCATAGAAACATAGGGAAAAAAAAAGACTCCGTACTGCTACTCCTTCCCCTCTCTGTATTGTCTAATGTACAAAAAATTATTATCCTCTCTCTCCCCTTCCTTTTTATCTGGGCTACTTTTTGACAAAAGGAAAAAAAACTAATATCTCACTTATTCCCTCACGTACAGCCCACAAACAAAAAAAAAACTTACCTCTCTCTCACCCACGGAAACCCAAAAACAAAAGAAAAAAAAAACTATACACTCACACCCTCTCTATCAATCGTCTATGTACAAAAAAAAATAGAAAACAAAATATACTCTCTCTCTCTACCTCACTCACGCAAGCAAAAAATAAAGAAGGGAAAACTCCACTGCTCACCTAACAAACTAGCGTACAAAAGTCTATACTCCCTCATTCCTTTGTCTGAGTAAAAAAATAATAATAAATAAAACCTATACCCCCTACACTGCAAAACCGTGTACTGCCTCTACCTGTACCTCGATGATGTCATCGATGACACTCTATTTGACATAGTGTTAAATTTTAATGCTAGTTTTAATTATATTTTATTTATAATAATATTTCATAGTTCTCTATATTTTATGAGTAATTTATTTAAAATTAAATTTAGATTATCCGGGTATCTGACAAATACCCGTTATTTTATTTAAGCTCTGAATTTAGGAACGAGGAGCAGTAATTGAGGTTGTGTTTGGTTGTGCGGATCGTTACTAGATTCCAGGTAAGTTACTACGTTCACTAATGTTTATTATATTTATAATAATGAATTTTCACGTGGATGTGAATTTTGAGTGTGATCATTGTTTGAGATTGAAGTGTTAGTGATAATTTCATTTTCTTATGTGAGTGATTTATTTTGTAATGGATATCAGTGGTTTTTTTTAAATATATTTTCTAAAGGAGATTGATGGAAAATTGTTATGAGTTTATTTATGAGATCAACTTATATTGTTGTGAAATCGTTAACGAAATGATTTTGTGAAAATTGAATTATTTATTCAATAAGGATGATATCATAATTTATTTATGGTGAAATATGTGGATTTTGATGAGATTATATGGTAAAGATAATGACGAATAAAAGAATATTTTAAGAGAAAGCCATGGTGCATGTGGGCCGCATTAGGACACATGAATGAGATGATAAATGCGGGCCGCATTAGGACGCATAAGTTTGAGATACTGTGGGCCACACTAGGACACAGTTAGCCCTAGATCTACTCCTTAGTCCTTTGAACTATTGGGGGGTGTGCACACTTAAGGATTTAGTGGCTTGGTTGGATTCCCGGCTGCGTGTTGGGGTCCGGGTTACAGCTGCGTGTTGTACCCAAAGAGAAAGTAAAGTTGTTTTGTCCTGGCTGCGCGTTGGGACAAGGAAGATAATTAAAATAATTTGACTAATATATTTTTGGGTTACTAAAGAAATCCAATGTGAAGTATTTTACAGTTATGATAATTTTGTTGTTGTGTGTTAATATTGTTGAAATGTGTTGTATGTTGTGTGGTTATATTGTTAAAAATGATTTCTAAAGAGAAAATGATTTTTACGTGGTGAAGTGGTAGCTTACTCAGTTTCTCTGACTTTACGGTGGCTCTTTGTGTGTTTGTTTGGATTTCTGCCACAGGTGATGAAGTGCTTGGGGTTTGGGAAGACGACTCCACATAGACTGGTTACTTGTAATTGAATTTTTACTTTAGGCTTTGAGACTTCTATAGTTGTAAGTAATTGTTATTATGACGCTCGACTTTCTAATAAAAAAATGATTTAGTTATTTAGTTAAGTTTCTAGGCCTTAGCACTCGTTGAATTGCGAGTGTGGCAATAATGCCCCGGATTAGGATTTGATTCCGCTGCTATATTAAATTATTATTATTTTTTTTGAATAATTGACATAATAAAATGTTAGAAAATCCGGGGTGTTACACTTACCTACCTGACTTCCACTCGGGCTAGGGGGAAATTATGTGTTGATGTGCTCGGGTCACTATACCCGCCCCATCTTTTAAGTTAAGTTATTCATTTGACTAACAAAACAGTAATGTGATATGTGTTAAGCCTAACATGAGGATGAAGTCATTCTCTAGGCTTACAAGTTGACTAACTATGTTGGTTGGTTCCAAAAGTGAATTGTTTTCACCATGTATGTGTTGTTATTGTTCTACAATAATTCTTGTCAAGTGTATGCCTGATGCATGTTAAAATCAACGCCATGTTATTATGACAAATAGTTGTGTGTATCCCGGTAGTCAGCGGGCTGCACATTAACCATGCCAGCAAAAGGTTGCTGACCCCCTTTGGGGGCTATGTTTATTTGCAGGATGAGGATCGAGGAAGCAAAATAGCTTTAGATCCTAGGTTGTTGATACTCTTATTGTTTTTTTGGGATGTTGAACCCGAGTAGTGCCTGTACACTCGAGGTCGTATATTTTTTGGTGGGTGTAGGGATAGTTGGTGATTTTTGCATAGTTACACTTGGTATATGGTGATTCTTTTGGATAGGTGATTTTTCGAAGGTTGTAATTATGCTCAGGATTCTCGTAATCAGACCGATACATTGCATGTAACAGCCTTGTTAGCCACGTGGGTGGCTAGCGGCGTGTAACACCACCCTTTTTGGTATATGGTTAAGTTATTATTTCTGCTGCGATTATTGATTAAGTGTGAAGGTTATGGTTGGGGTGTTACACATAACCTTGATCTACAACCACTCTGCTTCCTCGATCCTCATCCTACAGTATAAATATGGAGCCCCCGAGGGGGTCAGCAACCCTTGGCTGGTATGGTTAACGTGCAGCCCATCGGCTACCGGGATACGCGCAACTAATTGTCATGATGACATGGCATTCATTTAACACATAACATATACATATGGCATAGCAATAATATTGCATAGCACAACATCACATACACAGTGGATTCACTTTCCACAATAACAAACCAAGAAGGTTTAGCAACATAAGAAGCCTAGAGAATGGTTCACTCTCATGTTAAGCTTGTTACACACACTCATTACCGTTCTGTTAGTCGAACGAGTAACTTAAGTCACAGATGGTTCGGATATTGTGACCCGAACACACCACACAAACACATGTTCCCACTAAACCGATCATAAGTCAGAATAGGTAAGCTTTGGAGGAAGCTAGCGGGAGATCGAACGCCAAATAAAGGAGAACAATCTTAACAACATAAGAGTCGAATCTGATACAGATATCTACTCTTAACTTACACGCGTGACCGGACAACCGGATTCCTCACTTCCCAGTTAACACTTGTTAGAAGTTCAATAGTGGAACTTAACGAACAATTTACAAGCAAGTGGTAAGTCATGTTAGACACACACAAGGGAAATGAGTCACGTCATAACATCACAATAATATAAACAACTGTAAACTCATTACATGATTTAAGTCTTATAACGTCATAAACATACAAAAAAACAAACAACACACAAGTCGGTGTAAACCGGAAGGCAACAGACTGCAAGAAAACCATACCTTGGTCCTTGCTTCGATTGATTTTCACCGTAGGCCACTCCTATACATAATTAAGAATGTCGGTTAATTAACTTACTTAACTTCAAATTTACTAAGTGTTTAACATGTTTATATGACATGTTTTAATGCCCAAACTTATCCTTGATTACCTACATTATACCCCCTAGGGTTAAATACTTAAGCCATTCTTGTTTTTTTTTTTTACAAGTTTAGGTCCGACCGAACTTACCGACCGACCTTACACAAGGTCGATCCATTCCAGAACCTATTACCGTCAAAAGTTTCTACTCCGACTGACCTTGTAAGTTCGGTCACATGTTCGGTCAATTCCCGAGAGTTTCTTCCCTTTGAAAATTCAGGCTCGACCGATCTTGGCAGGTCCGGTCGCAAGATCGGTCGATTCCCGAGGCTCACTCACGTACAAAAATTTAGGCATGACCGAACTTGTAAGTCCGGTCCCAAGTTCGGTCTATTCCAGAGACTCAATCCGTACTAAAAATCCATGCCCGACCGACCTTGTAAGTCCGGTCCCCAAGGTCGGTCCATTCCAAAAACCATTTCTCGCAGGGTAAACTGGGCTCGACCGATCTTGGCAAGTCCGGTCGCAAGATCGGTCTGCTCCAGACCCTTATTTTTCATTGCCCATTTAACTCCAAACTTCACCTCATATATCCTAGTATGTTCTAACCTTATTTGGGCACTTCAAACACACCTTAAGACCTCCACAAAACTCCTTAAATAATTCACTAAAATCCTCCTCAAGATTTACACAAATTCTTATAAAAAAGGATTACACTTGTAATGTTTTTCACTAAGTTTCTATGTGGTATTTCATACCTACAACTTCCACTATTTCCAAATGTTTTCTCACCACTACAACATCATCTCCAAAGCATCTTTTCTTCCTAACCAACTCCTTGAATATCTTTACAAGTTTATAGCCCCTTCATGCAACACATCACTTCTTCTTATTCACCAACATTGCACAAGTCCTAAACACAATCTCTCCATGATCTTGAACTATCCCAAAGCACTCATTTGCATTGTAAGTCCTCTAAAATAATGCTTAAGTCCCCTTTTTACATCTTAGAATATCTTAATGCATGTTCTTTCACTAATAGAACACTTAACCATTCCAAACACTTCCTAACTTACCAAAACTCATTTTAAACCCTTAGAACTTCTTGTTTATTACCTAAATTTTGACATGAACTCTCCTAGAACATTACTAAACCAAAACACATTGTTTTCACCATTAAACAATCAAGAACACTAAAATCCATCAAGCACATTCTTATACACAAAACTTCACTCATTTAGCACTACATCACAATATAGTGCATAATTTAAATTGCTTGGCACTTAGGCCCTTAAATAACATGGCTCTTAGGCCCTTAAGATGCATAAATCGTAAACACTGAATTTCCACAATATATTTGCCTTTGACCTGCAAATACACTCAACAACACATATACCTTTTACTAAGCCCTTGAGAACATTTTACTAAGTCATTCACCATTGACTCCTTAGATCATTTTAATAAGCAACATAAGCTCATTTCTCCTAAGACATTAAACCACATTAGGTTAGCACATTTACCTCTTTTCCTCACAACTTCTTTCTTGTTTCCTTGACTAAATCGGCAAGGCTTTTAATTGTTTGTCAACTTCTAAATAATATACAAGCAAGGTAATGAGAATTCAAGCTTCAAGCTTAAACTCATTGTAAACCCTAGATTTTACATTATTTTAAAAACATTAAGATAGTTGTTTTACCTTAGAACTTGAAGAGAGTTTGAATATATATCAAGAGAGGACTCCACCTAGTCCATGAAAGGTTGAAATGAAGCTAGAACAAAGCAACATAAGGACACCATTAAGGGTGATTTTCGGACAACACAAAAACATGAGGGAAACATCATTTTTCTTTGAGTTTCCTTACCTTGATGCGAAGGAGAACAATAATATATGAAAAGATGAGCTCAAGCTCCTCCCATGGAGATTCCTCTTGGCACCGAAAAGGAGCTCTTGGAATTTTGAAAGGATAGAATTGAAGTGCTTGATGAGAGGAAGAGAATGGTGGTCTTAGAATTTGATTTGGCAAAGTGAGCTAGGAGATATAAGTGGTCAAAGATGGAGAATGATGGTGGTGGTGGTGTTGCTGTAGCAAAACCGTAGAAGAGATCAAGGAGGAAGGTAGAAGACGTGGGAAATGAAGAGAAATGAGAGAATGAAGATTGGTATTTGCTTTTAGAAGATATTTGTAGTTAGTAAAGTAAATAGTACCTAAGTAGTCATTATTTTCTTTACTTAATAAACTAGCATATGTGGTGACTCATTACCATAAAAACCGGCCCCTTTATGTTACTAAGGGTATTTTAGTCTTTTTGGCCAATTTAATTACTTACATAAACATATGTTACAAACTAGCTTATTTAGTTACTATTCATAAAAACAAGGCACATAGATGTGAAATTTTTGATTTCCCATTGATATAGACTTCCAATGTGATACTAAGTAGTACACATATTAATTAAAGAGTAATGATGGACATTTAGCCACTCAAAACTCATTTACAAGACAATTTTTCAAAAATGTGCTTTAAGACTTCTTAAAGCACATTTTGTGTTTTAACTTGTTTTCAAGTTTGGTTTTCTTTGGTAATTGGTTTAATATGTTCATTAGTATATAAATAAGGTCTTGGTAAGCTCACTAGGTCTTAACCAAGCTTATCCCAAGCTTAGAGCACATTTTAGCCCTAATTGACTTTAAGGTACTTATTTGTGTTTTCTATGGTTTAAATTGTTTACTAATGTTTCTAAGACTCTTTTTAGTCTTAATATACCATATTTAAATGTTTAAACAACACACTAAGGTTTGGGGTATTTCATTATCTAAAGAGATCTCCGGCCCTTTCCTAGTATTGGTCCAGGTTTATAAACAAGTACATATACCCGGACCATGTCTAAAGGTGGGCAGTAGGTTTCACGGAGGGCTGGTCTGGGTTTATGAACAAGTACGCCAACCCGGATCAGGTCTGAAATTAGGAAGAAAGGTCACCAAAGAGCTGGTCCGGGTTTATACAAGTACCCAAACCCAGACCATTTGTAAACTTGCATTTTTTCATTGAAAAATCATCATTTGACTCCTGGATTGACTTCCATTGGTTGACTCAATCATAACCATGAACCCAAGCAAGTAGGAAATGCTCAAAGCTAACGAATACCAGCATGAAGTGTAGGATAAGAGAAGAAAAGAAAATGACTAAAACTTCCGAGGAGTGTGAGCCATCACTTACTAGTGGCATGGGCGTGCTTCGGGTAAAATAAAATATTGAGTTTTGGGGGTAAGATCTGGAGTGCTTCAAATTTTTGAAAGATATGTAACTTGAAGAACTTTTACCATGGCCAACTTCTCTCAAGAATGGTCATTGAGAAGAAAACAAAACGAAATTAATTTATGCATTTGTTTCACGTGTGCATGAGAGATGAGGAGACAAAATTTAGGCATTTAGCCTTTGCATTGAAGAACACTCAACTCTCATTGTTGGTTACAATGGTGTCTTGCATGTTCCTTAAAGATTTTCACAAGGAAGCGCCCTTTAGCAATCCCTAAGAGAGAAGACAGAAAGCACCCGTAGCAATAAAAATCCAACCATTCCAAATCACTTGGTCTCACCTAAAGGTGATCAAATGGATCGGGCAGGCGGGCCAGGAAACCTTTTTAGGCTCGTCTGGCCTATTTAAGACATTTGGGCTTGGCTAGTTTTCTTTTCCTTATTTTATTTTTCTTCATTCTGTTTTTGTGATTTTACTAGGATATAGCCGTACTTTTAGGAATTGAGATTTTGATTTCCTTTTATTTAGGATTTTTTATTTTGGATATGTATCGGTAGTTTGTTTAATAGTTTAGTTTTTAATTTCATTTATTTCAGTTTTTATTTCGATTACGGTTCTTGTTTACGTGTGCGTTTAGTATTAGGTTTTAGTTTTTTTTCTTTTCTTTTATTTTGATTAATATTTGTGAGTTTATTTATTGAATTCTATTTTTTAGTTTAATTAGATTTGTGTTACGGTTTTATTTTGTTTATCTTTTCTTTTTCTTTATCTTTTCTTTTTGTTTAAGCTCTTTTCTTTTTATCTTTTCTTTTTTATTATTCTAGTTTCTATTTTCGGTGATCTAGTTATGTTCATTTATTTTTAGTTAACTCTTTGTTTTGTTTTGTTTATATTTTCGTTTCTATTTTATTTTTGATTTATTATTTATTTTAGCAATTCTCATTTACTTATATTTTATTTTTCTCTTAGTTATTTTATTTAATTCATTTTACTTCTGTCTTTCTTTTTTTAGTTCTATTTTACTTTTATTTTTGTTTTTGTAGGCTAGTTACTAAGAATGGAGAGCAGTTATGATGAGGAGACGAGATTGATGGTGGAACAAGCTTTGCAGCGCAAGCGGGAAGCAGTACTTTCTTTTCAGAGACTGATTGGGTAACAACCACCACCACAATCTGATCGAGAACTTTATTGGTGGGAATGTCCTCCACCCGTAGAGCATAATATCTTGTCTGAGCCTAACTCCGAGCCAGTAGAGACACCAGTAGTGGATGATTTCATAGATAATGAAGGCATTGATGTGTCTACTACAGTTGTCTATGAGCAAGTGTAACACCCCAACCGTTAGACTCATCATTACCTCTTAAACTGACCCAAATTGCCCTTATTCACGCAGCGGAACTACACTACAACGAAGGGTGGTACAATGCCTTAGCCACCCACGTGGCTAACCGGGCCTGACTCACATACAGTAACGGTCTGATGGACTGGAACAACCGAGTACACAATACAAATACAAATCTCAATTCATCTCTTTACTATACCGAGTCTACAATACATGGATGCCGATAACATGTTCGGTCTTACACCTCATTCAAATACACAAGTAATTAAAATCTAACTACCCATGCTAACCACCGACCCACGTCCTACTCTCGAATGGTATCATTTTCGGTGTACCTGAAAAATAAAAACGATGCCCCTAGGGGCTAGCTTTACGCTGCACATGAAATTCGCATACCCCAAGCGCTAACCGGGATACACCGACTACTTTTGTTGAGAGCATGAGATTCATTTAATTCAATCAACATGCAACATAGCAATGCATTACATATGTACACTACACACGAATTCAAATTCACCCATGGAATACAATCCTTAACTAACATAACAAGGTTGCTAGTTGTATTAATTTGCTTTAGGCCTTGAGGGTTCCTACCTCACTATGCCTTGGTTACTTACTCATTCACTCACCCATACACTCGGGTTACTTATTCTTATTCTCACCCATTCTCTCGGGTTACTCGTTCTTATACTCACCCATACTCTTGGGTTACTTATACTCAAGCTCACGTGGTTCTCGAGACACTACAGGTCTCCTACGCTCTTCTCGCTTGTTTCTCTTAATACATACTTAAGCCAAAACTCATGGCTTTCGAATTAGTTTACTAGCTCCGGAACTCACTCTTAGTTCCTACTGCTTTCGCATAGGTCCGACTACTCTCGGACTACTCACATTCCCATACACTCCTCTCTTGAAGTTATACTATCATTATGTATATTAGTCTAGATGCATCGCTCTTGATGTTTCTAATGACTTGGGAACATCACTTAAGTTCGGGTAGTATTAGGTTTAAGGGTTACCCATACATTCATTTACTTATACTTTTGGTTATTTTCTTATACCGGGTAAAATCCTCATATAGGAGGTCGACCATGTCTCAAGGGAGTTATTAATCCCTTAGGCCTCTTTTACATTTCTTATGAGTTCACATCATTGGACTAACCTCGATCCTCACGATGGAGGTTCATTTATCTCTCCACTCTTATTTATCTCGTGGATTGTTTCAATATGGTTTTCTAACCGTTATCGGGTATTTACTCAACCCGTATATCTCCTCACATTCTAGGGAGTTCATATGTTTGCGTTATCGTTATACTTTAATCGATAGCTTACGTGTGTTTGCATATTTCCATTGTTTATGAGACTACCCGATCTATGGGTTTCTAGTCATTGAATACTCACTATGAGTCGGTCTATTCACTATGTTAGACCACACCGGCATACAAGTATGTTAGCTCATACAACATACACCAAGGCATACATAATCAAACCAGGGATTATTTTCATGCTTTAACCTTGATTAAGCCGGCACACAAACACACAAATCAACGTAACTCGGTTAGTACGCGGGGAATGAGAAAATCATACCTTTCATCGGGGTTTTTACTTTTACCGTGTCATCTCACCATGCTTGGTTCACACACGATCCTCTGATAATGTTCCAAACATTATTATTAATACTAAGCTCATACGGTACATAATTAAACGCTACTCCCGTACTTACCTTGTTATCCCGTTATCTCGGTTTTACTCTTGTTAATTTGAACTCTTACTTCACACTCACTTCTAGCACTTGTTAGGACCTTTACATGTCACCAAACAAGGCCTAAACATCATATAACATCATTAACATTCAAACCCCAATCATTAGAGGCTTTAAAATACTCACGGGGCATTTCTGGGGGTGGTCCGGGACTTGGTCCTTACCCTAAGTCCCGGACCAATACTGGTCTTAACTCTCGGGTGAAATTCTACTATGGTCCGGGACCATGTCCCTATCTCTAGTCCCGGACCAGCAGCTTGATCCAACTCTCGGTGCAATTTTCACTATGGTCCGGGACCTTGTACCTAGAGCAAGTCCCGGACCAGCTGTTTGTAGTAACTCTCGACAGGAAATTGAGGTTGGTCCGGGACTTTAGCAAGGGACCAAGTCCCGGACCATAGCAGTTTTACACACATATATTGCATTTTCAAGGTCTATTCAACCCTTAAACCATACTCATTCCTTCCCAAATCTTTCCATAGGTTTTCTACATGTTTAATCACCTTAAAACATGCTCTAAACCTCTTCAAAACTTAGGTTTAATCCTTACTCAAATTATTGCCCCAATTCACAAATTTTGCATTCTCATTATGCACTAATGCACACTTGTGCATTTTCTAACCTCTCTTGGCACTTGCATTATTGTTCTCGCCCTATTTGACCATTCCGAATATTCTAAGACAATGCACTTCTCATTCCAAGATTCATGCCTCACTCTTAAAGCCTTAACTCCTCATCATTTTCCTAAAACTCCCAAGGTACTTAAACAACATCTTGCTACAGATTTTGCATCAATCTCCCCTCTTTGAACAAATACTCCCATGGTGATTTGCTAAGCCAAATCAATCTCCAATCATACCTAGCTAGCCCTAGGTTATTCTTCACTCAAACCACCACTTAAACCTCTTATATTTCTACCGGAATTTCGCCATAGTCCGGCTACTTTTCTATCATTGCCCAAAACTCATTTCCTCATTTAATTCATCCTAAAACTAGCCAAACCCACGAGGGTTCTACCAGCACACATATAACCACAAAACTCATCAAATTCTCCAAATGCAACACAATACAAAAATCATAAAGTGCATAGCTCTTAGGCTCTTAAATCAAGCATTAACTCACAATGCATTAAGCACTACTACAACTCCTCCTCATCTCAATAAGTCACACCCCAACACATGATTGGGTTCATTCATTTATTTATTTTCCCCTTCCCAATTTCTAAAAGCATTAAACTAGGCTCCAAGGTAAATTACTTACCTCTTGTTCACAAGTCTTTCCTCTTTTCACTCTTCTTCTTTCTCTTCTCTTTTCTCTTGCTTGGAAATCGACCCAAGGCCATTGAATTGCCCATCTCCAATCAATTATTTAAAAAGAAATGAGTTTAAGTAAAAACACTTAACCTCATTAATTAGAAATGCTTAAAGCTCTAAAATTGGTGATTACCTTGAAACCCTAGGATGGGGTTTGGATCAAGAATCAAAGGGGAACTCCCAACCACCATTGAAGACTTGGAGAATAGCTCAAACAAGAAAAAACCAAGGCATTACAACTTTCCAAAATCGGCCAACACAAGAGGGTGAAGAAAGGATGCATTTTTTTTTTGGATATTTTTACCTTAGATGAAAGAGGAGACTCCAAGCTCCAAGAATCTCTAACTTTCTCTTCAAATGGGATATACCCATGGAGGTGAACTTCAAGCTTTTGAGATTTTGAAAAGAGGGAAGTGTAGAGCTTGATGAGAGGAGTTCAAATATGCAATTATTTTTCAATTCGGAGCAAGGATGAAGCTTGGGCAAGATGAGAAAGTGGGGAAGCCATGGGATAGGGCTCCATTTTTGTTCCACACAAAGAGAGGGAGGAAGAAATCGGTGGGGAGAGGTGAGGAGGAAGAAGAAGAAAAATGAGAGGAGAGAGAGGGAGACAAGTTACTTTATGCTTTTTGCTTTTACCTTTTTCCCTCTCTTTTCTTTTCTTCTTTTCTTATTAGCTTAATGTGTGAGTGAGGGGGATGACTCACTAATTAAAACTGGCCCCCACTATACTAGTAAGCTGGAGCGTTTTTTGTCTTTTATAGAAAACGCTCGTTATTTTACCCGGTTTGGCACTATTCACTTATCGGTCCGTTTTTCGGATTTTTCTCGTTTCTTTATTTTTAATGGTTCTCAATCTCCCATTAATACTTAATTATAGTTATATAGTCAACCATAATTTTTACGGGCCTATTTGACCACTTAAAGTCATGTTTTCGGGTTTTCTCAAAAAATGTGCTTTAAAACTCCGTTAGCGTTTTAATCCATTATTTGGATCCGTTTTCTTCAGGAATCATTGCCGTATACTAATTAGGCCTAACTAAGCCTTAGGAATCCATCTCGGACCCTAACGAGATCATATATCTCTTATACTCGTTTAATGCGTGTTTTAGCGTTTTTCGCGTTTCACGCATTTTCTCTTTTTTTTGGTTTTATTCTCTTTACCAATACTCTCTAGGCACCATTAGGCCTTTAATATTCACATTAGGGTAATTTAATCACTATTTTTAAGTCCGGGGTATTAAAGCAGGATTCCACGATTGAGCCTCACCAACCGAAAGAGGATATTTGTATCCTCGAATATGAGGAGAAAGCACCACAACCAATTGATCTGCAATTTCAACCTTGCCTCCAGGAGCCTCAACAAAAAGAGGAGGTTTGCTTTTAATCCAGGTGGTTTGCTTTTATTTTCCTACCGACAGTATCTCCTCAAACATCAGGTTTTGTGGAGTATTTATTTTCCTATTTTATTTGCTAAGGTGACGTTTTGTTTTAATCCAGGTGGTTTGCTTTTAATTACTGCCTATTTCGTTTTCCTAGCAAGGTTGTTGTCTACTTTTATTTTGATCCAGGATAACGAAGCATGAGTCTAGCCAAAGACTATAAGACAGAACTTACTGGGAAGGCAACCCAATGGTTAAATTTATATTTATATTTTTGTTTTTGTTTTCTGGTTTTATTTTTATTTTTCTTTTATTTAGAAGTGACAATGGTGTATGTGCTTTTAATGCAACACTCTTTTGCGTTCTGTGGTAGTTTTATGAGTGTGTGCAAATGAAGTTCTTTTTATGGTGTTTGATGTTCTTCAAGGCTGGACACTTGTTTGGATGCCAGTGTGAGGAATGTTGCAACCCCATGTACGAGCTTAAGTGTGAGGAAGGGAACCTTCCTCAATCTAGGATATCAGGGGAGTTTCAGTTTGCTTTTTTTTTAATGTTTGTGTTCAGCCTATCAGGCTTTTAATGATTATCTATTTTATCAGTCCATATTGTTCTGAATGAAATTCTTCATGAGTTTGGCATATTTTGAAAGGTCTTTTCTTGATTTTTATTTTTGAACAATGAGGACATTTCTCCTCTTAAGTGTGAGGAAGTAGAGACCTTTCCCTGAAAATATGCTAGTTGCACTTAAATGTCACACTTGTTTTTGATTGTCTTCTTGCTTTGAGAGAATCACTTCTCTGAGTGCTTATAAATATTGAATTCTTGGGTGAAAATGTTTGTGGAAGTTTGAAGTTGAGCCAGGTGACAACCTCAAGAATTCTCTTACTTAAAGTTGTTTGTCTAATCTAACTTATTTTTATTAAACTAATTTTGTTTTCACTGAAATCTGGCGCATTAGCTGATTGTGTAGACAGAATTAGTTTAGTTTGGGATTTTGGAAATGATGTGAAAGGTTAGAATGAAAGGATAAGGCAAGGTACTCCGCTGATCAGAAATTTTCCTAACTAGGCCTCGTCTATCCGGTTATTAAGTTCTAAGGGGCGCCTTAACACCTATCTACCTAAGGCCACGGGATCTGGGATAGTTGGCTCAACACCGTTACAAGGATAGAGAGAAAAGTTTGGGTTACGGAATAACTCTGCAATTCTCAATAATTTGTTTGTTTTGTATATATTTCTTAAATAAGAATGTTTTTGCAAGCAAAGAAAAGTTAATTGCAGTTTAATTTTTTGTTTCTGATCATGAGTATGTGGTGTTGAAAGGTATCACGGAATAAGGTGTTACTTCACACCCCTTGTCATCCAAAGGTTAGAGGAAAGAAATTGGTGGAAGATCCTAAGCTATCCTATATTTAGTTTATGCAATCAAACTTCTCCATGATTTTACTTAATTGTTCTTTTTCTCTGTTTGTGAAAATCTACAGCTAAGAGCAGGATTATTCTTTCGATTGCCATTTTGCTTGATTTCCTTCTGCACTTGTTCGATCCTGAGGTTTGACACTACGACCTTAGAGATAGTTTTATTCTTTATTTGCTTGAGGACAAGCAAAAGCTAAGTGTGAGGAAGTTTGATAAGTGCGAAATATATCTATTTTTAGGACTTTAATTCTTCCTATTATGATAACAATTCATGTCATATTTCTCACTTATCATATACTTTTTACTAAGATTTATATTTAGATGAGAGCTAATGTATTTTATGTGTCAAATGCAGAAAAATTGCAACATATATATATATGAGATTCACGGCTGCAGCACCCACACTCACGAGAAGATTGATGATTCATGATAATCATTACTACATCATTTGATTCACGTAACTTTTGACCACTTTCCACATACTTTGGAGCAATTAATTAATGATGTACTACACATCATTATGGACAATGCAAATCACTCACGTTGGCTAGGGTATTATTTAGCAAATAAAAGATGCTGCTATTTAGGGAGGTCGACGAATTCACAGCCAATGTGCCGCGCTTGAGTAAGAAGATAATATATTGAAATTTATGCATACGGATTGGCTGGTATAAATAACAGGATTAGGGTTCAACGCGAACGGACATATACATGCCGGCCTGTGCCTTCACCAGGGGCCTGCCTCCTCTCTCACACCCACACAAGTCCACCATTGTCAGTACACCACACTTCTGACAGAGGATTAATGTAGAGACACGTGACAACGGAAGGCGGAGTGGGGAATCTTCTAACAGAGTTTATTCTTCCTTTTTATTTAATCTGTCAATGTGTTCTTCCTTTGTTGTTTTTGTTATTTTTATAATTATGTTAGTGTAGTTAGATTATCTCCCCGGATTAGGGTAGCAAACCGGATCTTTACATTTTTTATAATATTTTCTCGAATTCATTATTGCAATAGTTTAATTCCAATTCTTCATGTGCTTTAATTCTCTGATAAATTATTAAAGCTATTTTTGTATTCTAATCAACACGCGAGAGCTGAGATAGATAATAAGACATAGGAATTAAACCTGATTAACAACTAGAAGCATGACCCCGCCTATAGGTTAATTGGTCTCAAATAGAAATTGTTCTTTATGCGATTAGTTCCGGATTAGAGCATTAGTCTGATGCTAGTTCTAGCAACTGGTTAGGATTCGTTAGACTTAGCCTTTGACGAATTAATTATAGTTTATGAGTTTATTGCAGAATTAGGGAAAAGTTTATTAATAGATTAGAAAGTGAAGGTTTGCAAAACAATCCGGGGTGCTTCTTTTTAATTTGAGTTTTACTCTTTATTTATTTGCTTAGTTTATTTTACTGTTTTATTATTTTATGTTAGTTTGCTTGGTCATCCTTTTTATTAAATTAAGTAAAATCTGAAAAAGTGACATTTCTTGTTTTCTTAGTTTAGATTCTCAGTTAGTAAATAAATTGTCAATTAATTGAACGAGGTCCCTGAGATCGACAATCCTCACTCAATTCACTATTCCGCAAAACGATAGGTACACTGCCTAGGTAGAAGTATAGTAACACATATTTCTGCTAACAACTCCCCACCAAGCTTTCTGGAAAATACAGACGATAAAGTAGGTATTTGAGGGATTCTAGGGTAACGGGTTTTCTCCCTCCACATAATGACAAATTTTAGGATCTATGCTTTTCAGCCAAGAACCATAGTTAGACCTCCTCCCCTCATACCGAAAAATTCACCATCCATAGGTAGAGATCGAGAATGGGATTGAAGATCACTAAACTCTTAATCCTATTTAATATGATCATAAATAAAAGACAAAGTTCAAAAAAATTAAGCACCTTATGAGTTGTATTTAAAAGTTACATCAATCAACCTAGCACATAAGTAACTAGAAATCAAAGTACAAAAATACTAAACATTATATATTAGTGAATATAATAGTGGAGGTTGAAGAAAATGTTAGCATTGAACTGGAAACCACCATCTTGGATGATACCAACTTGATCCCATTCAACTCAACTCAAACCATGGGGATGAAAAAGTTGGCGAAATTACCTTCAAAAGTATAGAAGAGAAGAAATAATTAATTCTAGCATTGAACTCTACACCGTTAGGATCACTTCCTAAGTGGGAACTGAGGTCTTTCAAACCGAGGTCTTTCCAAGGAGCCATGGGCTGTGTTCGTCTTTGGCATATTTGATAGCATATTTATGGCATAAATGGGTGGGTCTCGTGTGGGTCCTACATGGGATTCTACATTCTAGTCCAATAATATACGATCACATATAAAAAACAGTGGAAAAAAGCCAGACCAAAACAACCGCAAAATAAGCAACCAAAGAGCTAATGGCTAAACCATTTATGTAAATTCACGAACATATTTATTTTCAACTTCTTTGTTACCACTGCCAAATTTTGTACTCCTCTTATTCAGAATATCTGTCATTTTAGAGATAAATTTTTGTCCAAATTCATTTCTAAAATGACAAATATTTTGAATAGGGTGGAGTATATAGTTTGTTGGCAATTATTAGAAGTTATTAGATCCATATTAGTTTATGGTATGTTGACGATGAAGAAAAAAGTGGACCCCTTAAATGTTTCTAATTAATAAATTTAACAGAAAAGCTTTTAGTAATAATTAGGAGACCCTGGCGCTGATGCTAGGGTATAGTATGGGTTATGCCACATGTCAACAATCTGTTGGAGAGAAGAAATGAAGCAAAAAGACAAAAAAGAAGGAAAACAATGCAGGCACTCGTACTTGAGTCTTTGGGGGCATTTGAATGTGGTTTTATTAGTAGGAGAGAGAACCATTGTTCCTCATTTTTCGTGCTTTTCAAAACAAGATGCATCATGGATATGTTTTGGTAAACTTAAAATTTTATGTTTTTAGAATGAGTATACATTACATAGTGAATATTCTTCATTAACAAAATGAATCTATTTTAAGATTTACTATTGTAACACCCTAACTCCTAAAACTGGGATTATCGCATAAACCTTCAAGTACTTATATTAACAACACAGAGGAAATTTCTACAAAGTCGGTGTTACCACCGTTAGTCACCCACGTGACTAACTAGGCATGCTACATTCTCCAGTTACGGTCTGATGGACCCGAATATACCGAACATAAGTACATACAAAGCTTTAACCAAAATACATATACCGAGTACCAGGTAGCTCACATCCTAATACAACTTACTACAACAGTCTACAAGACGAGTGTACATGCATGTCTCATATGACAAATTATAAACCCGAAGTACATCTACCCATTCCTACTCTCAGGATAGGTCGTCTTCTGTCGCTTACCTGAAAAATAGTATGGATGCCCCGAGGGGCTCAGCACCTTCACTAGTATGATTAAAGTGCAGCCCACAAGCTAACGGGGCTACACACGACTATTTTGTCGTATACATGCAATTGATTGATCATACATACAATAATAAGAAGTACGATAACACACAATGCATTCATATGAAATAATCATAGCTCAAACAGATCGATCGACTTAATGGTCGTTCATTAAGAAGCTTAAACACATATGACCGGACTGTCCCAGATTCCTCACCCCCCAAGTTCTAGTTAGTAGAAGTCTTGAAGACATGTTTGTTAGTTAAACCTATTTTGGATATTAACCAACCAAGAACAAGGAGTGTTTCTTATTCCTTCACGTTCGTTTATTAACCGAAGTCAGTACGTAGACTCAAAGATAGGTCGTGTTAGCATAATATGAACACGAAACAAAATACAGTAAACCGGTTTCATGCTTTATCGTGTATGGTAGTAACATATAAACAAACAACACAAAAACTGAGGGACACCTCGTTAGCAAGCAAGCTATAAGAAAACCATACCGTTCGCCAAGGAACTACTCTAGCGTGTCGCCTCACGCTCCTCGTATAATTCTCGAATAGCTGATAACATTCCAAGTGTTTCTATTAACGTCAAGACAATACGGTATTTAAATGACTAGTACGCCCGTAATTAACCCCGTTGTCTTTTTAACCTTAACTTTACTTATATGGTCATAAGTTCTCAACTTTCACATTCAATCTTATACTTGTTTAATCATTCACATGATCATTATATGTCACCAAACAGGTTCGAATCATCATCTATTACCAATATCATCCAATCCCATTCATTTAACTTCAATTTCTAACTTACGAACACATTTTTAGGGTGGTCCGGGACATGGTACGGTCCCTAGGTCCCGGACCAACTCATTGTAGTAACTCTCGGGGGTCTTGAACATGTGGTCCAGGACTATGTACTGGACCTGGGTCCCGGACCAAGTCTCCAGGTTTCTCTTGGGGGATTTTCTTCTGTGGTCTGGGACTTTATACAAGGACTAGGTCCCGGACCATGCATTATTCTGCAACATTTGATAGTGTTAATTGTCATTCTACACTAGTTTCTTTGTCCATTTCTTTTCTAATCATTCCATATGTATCCTAGCATGTTCTAACGCCATTATAACACATTAAACCTTCCTAATTCATTGACCAAGCTCATCACCTAATCTTTGATCATATTACATCAATTCCTACTCTTTTTGCTAACACTTGCAACTTAGTTTCCTTGTAACTCATTTCTAACCACATATCAAGTGGTACTACTTATCAATTCTTTTCACAACTCTTCCTAGAGTGTGCTAACTTTATCTCTTCAACTTTAAATTCATAATCCATTGTTTACCAATCTAGTTATACTAGACTTAGTCACCTTGCATCTCCATGCATAATTTCCTAAGTTTCTAAAATGTCCATTTGCTCACAATCTTTACTAACCCAATTGTTTCACTTACAATCATCTATACTCCATTATTCTTACACACCTTGGTTATACTAGCCCTTTCTAACTTATTTCCCTTCCTTTACACATTATACTCCTCATTTTCAAAGCTTGCACATATTAATGCATTTTCTAGTCATCCTCATGACACCTTGCATCTTACTCTCAATCATTTTGACCATACTAAATCCTTTTTAGACATTTACATCTCCATTACTCAATCTACTCATCATTCTCAAGGTCATACACCCTAGCTCATACCTAAACCATCTCAAGGCATTCTACCTCATCTTTCCTAAAGATTTTTGCACAACTCAATACATCCTCATACCATAGTTTTGGTGTGTTTAATTTACCCATTTGATCTCTAATCCTCCTAATCAATTCTAGGTCATTCTAATTAGGGGTGAGCATTCAGTTTGGATATTTTGGATTTGTCCTAAAACTGAATTAACCGATTTTATTTTTTGGATTTTTAACCTAATTTTCTAACCGAATTGAAAATTTTGGTTAACCGAATTTTCCTAATTATAATTTGGTTTGGATTTGGTTTTGACTATGTCTAATTTGGTTAACCGAATTATCCAAATTTTCTTTACAAAAGAATATTCTATTTTCTAATTCTAGTCTTTAGTGAGAAATAGTCAAACACAAACCCCAAATTTTGGTAAGTTGAAATCCAAACTAGCTATAATTTGGATTTCAGTTTGGATTTCGGATTTCACTTTTAAAAAAAATTGGATTTCAGATAATTTGGATAATGGTTAATTCAATTTCGATGTTAATTTGGATAATTTTGTAATTTTAACCGAAATAACCGAAATCCAATTTATTTTTTTCAATTTGGATTTCGGATAACCGAATTATCCAAATGATCACCCCTAATTCTAAATCATAAGAACAGCTTAGTTAATTCATTTCTACCCAAATCTCACCATAACTTTGTTACTACTCTAGCACATCCAAATTTATTGTATTCCTCCCATAATTCAAAAAATTCATAATCAACACAATATGGTGCAATAATCTTAAATTGCATATGAAATTCCCCAAACTAATAAAACATGGATTAAACATCTAATCACATTAATTAAGGCCTAAACATGCCTTAAAAGTCAACTGAGAACAACAGTGGTCAACACAAAGCAAGATATTGCACCCTTTGACTGTTTAGGGTAAATAAATACCCATATGAACTTCTTAGGACCTAAAACTTTGTCCTAAGCTTATTAACACATAACTAAACATATTACAATTGTTGGACAACACTCCAACACAAAGAACAAGCATTTGCAGGCTTCAAGGTCTAGTAGGGCAAAAATGTGCTCTAAGAAAACCTTAAAGGTCTAATGACCTCTAAATGATATAAATTGGATTCCATGATCAAATATCATACAAGGAACACAACAAAACTTTTCTCAAAGAAAACTGAGAGAAACACCTTGCGACACAAAATGTGCACTAAAATACCTTAAAACACGTTTTTGTGTATGAGCTCTAAGATAATGACTTTTTGTCACTGCAAAGACTAGATTATACTCTTTATATCATTAATGTGACATGATAGACTATATTATAAATTCTAAATCAAAGTTTAAAAATAAAATCAAAATGGGCAATTTAGTATGAATAGTACCCAAAAATAACATTTAATTACTTACCTTTAACCATGGTCAAATGTCACCCATTTCCTTGACCACCGATTGCTGACTTCATATAGCTGGAATGCCCACTCATTAATCAATCTCTAAGCAATTATTCAGCCAATCTAATGAGTCATCTATTACTATTCCAAAAGTAACATTAAACTAATTAAAAGCAAAACTCACTTATTTTCCTCATTTGTCTTTCTTCCCAACAAACACCCAACTTCCACACTCTCTCTTTTGCTTCTCCAAAAACATAAGAACACACCAAGTTCAGAGGAGAACATCAATTGACATAGGTAAGCTTATTAAGCTATTTTATGTTCATTCTCTTCACAATTCTTTCCTCTTTCCATGGAGCAAAGCATCAACCATTTCCATCAATGATTCTAGGTTGATTTGGAGGTTAAAAGAAGGGTTAATCCCAGCTGTAAAAAGGGAAGAACGTGGAGAAATCTAATCTTGTTCTTAAGGTATAAAAATGTGCTTTAAGCACTTATATCTTGTTTCTTTTCAATTCCGGTTGTAAAACCTGTTCTCCTAGACTTATAATCTTCATCTTAACATACTTATTCAGTTGGTATATCAAGAGCTTCAAGGTATAGCCAAATCCAAGCCAAAAACACCATTTTTGGCATTTTAATCAAGGTAAAAATTAGCCATCTTCTAATCTGAGTTATACCAGTTTAAAGCTTGGTTATAGTAGCTCTTTTGATGCTCTTTACCTACTGTAAATACAGGCCGAAGAACATCTTGTTTACCTTGGTATTCTAAGGTAAATTTTACCTTGAAAATATACATTAAACACTTCTTATGGTTAGATCTTGCTTCGAGACTAATCATGCCTTAATTGCTGTTTGAAAACATGTAAACTAAGCTGTGGAAAATTAATCTCCAAACAGCCATGGCCAAACAAGGCCTAAACTAGGCAAAAACAAGGTATAAATCACTTAAACCTTCACTTGGTATATTAATATGTGTTTATACATATGTGTATAATATGTGCCGTGAGTGAACAAGGTTTATAGGTCTTATTTTGACCTTAGGTGATTAAGGAATGGTTTAGTAAATTTTATAACTAATTAATTAGCATAATTGTCAAATTTATGACATTATGTGGAAAATTGGTAAATATGGAAAAGATGGTGGTAAGGCCGAGAGTTTAATACATTTTTGGGCATTTATGTGTAATTTATTTTATGAGCTAATGTTTGTAATAAGGCCATGTACTTTAGGCCATTTTATTTATGTATTTTTAAGGTTTTATTATAAGATAAGTATTTAATTGTAACAACTTTATAACATATGTGGTGAATATGTTATTACCGAAAATTAAGGGTGTATAATGGTATTATAAACACCCATGGGCTATTAGGAATTTTTAGGAATTTATTTGGTTGATTTTGGAATTAAAATAAACTATATATGTATAATATATAGTTATTATGTCATTATGACACTTTGGATAAATATAAGTGGTGGAATAGTGAATACCGAGATTATAAGGGTTAGGAATAATATTTATAACCCTTTGGTGAAATTTGGTGATTTTTAGAATTATATAAGGGTATTTTATAAGATATGTGTATAATGTATAGTTTAATGATATTATAAAACTATATGTTATAAATTGGGCCAAATGGCAATTATAGAAACTTGGTGGGTCTATTCGGAAATTTTACAAAAATAAAACCATAGGTTATACCCTTTTATAAGTTAAAAATGTTATATTATATGGTATATATAACATGGTATAAATAATGGGGTGATTTTGTAAATAAATAAATCTATGGGATATGAAAAGAAATATGGCTATAACAATGTTGCCTTCTCGGCAATATTAATAGTTTTGTATAAAAACTATAGGTTATAAGTTTAAAGGAAATAAAAATATCATATTATATGATATTAGTATATGGTATAACATTACATAATGTTATGTGGTCAAAATGGAATTTAAATAAAATAAGGTGTTGTACCGAATTATTAAGGTTAGAAATATGAATTTTAGACTATGGTCTACAATGTTATAAATGTTATAACAATTGTATGGTTTAAATGGAATTAATAAGTAAGGATATTCACATTAAATAATGTGACAAACTGTAAATAAATAAGATTTATAAACTAAGGTATTTATTGATTAAACCTTAGGAGTTGTAATTATACAACATAAAATGTTACATAATATTAGGATAATAATCTTAATATAAATTGTATGATATAATACAACTAATGGGAATAATCATCTAAAATAAGATGATAAAATGTAACATATGATAAAAGAGTTTTATAACTCATGAAACTTACCTATATTGGTAAATATATACATATACAAGAATAATGTATATAAGGATGGATATATATTATGGTTGGAAACCATATAATATAATGGTGGTGGTTATTACACAAAAATAGTTACAAACTATAAGTTATGAGCTTTTGAATGCAAATATAATTTGCTAAGATAATGGATTTGTAACACCCCAACTCAATCCAAATGTGGTCTCGCAACTTAACAGCATATATATATACATGTCACAGCGGAATTCTTTACACTCCAGGACCTTGCCACGGTCTGACTACAGAATATACCGAACATTAGTACATAACAACCTTAACCAAATACATATTATTCTTACAATCCTCTCACATCCTATACATCTTACTAACTCAATTGCCATACGAGTGTACATGCACAACTCGTAGGCCACACTTAATCCTTAACACTTGTATCCTCTTCTTACTCTCGTGTCGGCCGCCTCCTGATGTACACCTGTGTAGTAAAAACAGCCCCCAAAGGGGGTCAGCACGAATGCTGGTACGATCCCCTCATGGCCCCCAAGCTAACGTGGCTATGACGACTAATTGTCGATAGCATGAAGGTTGATTAAATGCACAACATAATAGTAAATGCTGTAAACAACAATCCATATATGAACAATCAAAGTTCACACACAATGAACGACTTAAATGCGTTCCCTTAATTAGAGAGTTAGTTATTTAACTCCTTAAGTAATGTTCCCTCTTAACCTTAGTCCATCCTTATCTCACCTTAATCTTAGTCTTATCTTAACCTTAGAAACAACCATCCTTTAATAAGGAGTGGATGTCGCTTATCTTAATCTTAATTATACAAACCATCCTTTAAAAAGGAATGGTTGCAACTCATCTTAACCTTACCTTAATCTTAAACTTAACAATACAAACCATCCTTTAAAAAGGAATGGTTGCAACTTATCTTAACCTTACCTTAATCTTAATCTTAACTTAATCTCAATATACAAACCGTTCCTGGAAGGGAATGGTTGTAGCTTAATCCGAACCTGGGATTTAGGTGATCCCACCGCACCATCTTAATGCCACCTACTCTGGACGGGAGTCCAGCGCAGCTGAGCCGGCAACCGGCCCTAGGCTACAAGTCCGAAGACAAGTCCTTAAGAGGAGGGCGGATCTGATTCAGATACCGTCCCCCTTTTCCTTAGCATGCATGACCGGAGATCGGTCCCGGGTTTCCTCACTCAAGTTCAGTTAGTAGTAGTCTCAAGACCATATTGTTGGTTAACCTCTTCGGTTTACATCGTCCCATATTAGGGAGCGTTCCTTAATCTCACTCATTTCCTTACTAATCGTTAGTTAGTAAGTTCTCACAGTATGTTGTGTTAGTTTTCAAACATCACACAAAATACAATAAATATAATATGTCCCGGTTGCATGCTTTATCTTGTTTAGTGAGCACACAAAAACAAATAGCACACAAGCCGAGGGACACCTCGTTAGCAAGCAGGTCACAAGAGAACTTACCATTCACCGTTGGTCGTTCGGCTGCTTACTCTCTTCCAGAGTCCAAACTCCTAAGTCCTAAAACAATTCAGTTTTAGGTTGTTAATCACTTAACTTAATTCAACTTACTACTTACTTACTTATCCCTTAATGATCCCCACCTAACACTTAAGTCTTACAACTTAATCTTGCAAACTTAATCTTAAACTTTTAAGTTTATTCTTAACTTAATCCCTTAGGTTATGCCTATAATCATCATCGCCCCCTTAATGGTACCATTAATACCACTAAACTCTCTTAGGGTTTTTTCTTTTTTTTTTTTATGGTCCGACCGACCCACCGACCGACCCACCCCCTGGGTAGGTCGGCTGCAGAGAACATCCAACTTCACAGTTTCAGCCCGACCGACCAGAGTGGGGTCAGTCCCCTGGGTAGGTCGGCTGCAGAAACTTCCCATACATTGTCAAACTTTCTCCAAATTTTTCCTCAAGCCTCCTAATGTGTTCTAACATCATTTGGCACATCAAACACACTTATAACCTCCACCAAACTCATTAAAACAACTTCCAAAGATCTTCTCAAACATTGCTCAATTTTACAAAACACTCCTACACTTATCATAATTCCTTACATTACCAACTTGTATCTTTACCAAAACTTCACCAACCCAAGTGTTCCCTCCTTAACAGTTTGGGCACTTCATAAACAATTATTTCCATCTTGAGTTCATTTACCAAAACTTCCTCAAGTCATCTTGCATAACCATGCACAAATTCCTCTCTTTTCCATTTGTTACTATCATTCCTAAATCTGGGCCATACCTAAACATTTCTTGTCATCCTTAGCACCTTAACCTTGTTCTTCTTACCTTAACTATACTACACCCTCCATGGACATTTCCACCTCCTTTTACTCACTTTACTACCATTCTCACGATCATACGCTCTTTTACATTCCTAGTCATTCACTTGATGACTTACAACATCTCCTACCTTTTTCATTCCATCACCAAGTCCACACATATACCATTCAACTAAACCTTACTAGTCCACCACTAACATCATCACTTTACACAGGTCTCAAAACTCTATTGTCTTACTCTCTAGTTCATACCTAAATCTCCTTAAGGCATTATAACCTCCTTAAAACTTATGCACAAGTCTTACATTCCTCATATCATGATTTTGGTGGTTTAGTACACTCGCCAATCCTCTAATTCCTCCTAGACATCTCTAGGTCACTCTAAACCTCAAGAACCGTAGTTAATTCATTTCCACCCAATTTTTCTTTTCATGCTCCCTAGTAAACCCTAGGGCATATTAACTCACCACTACCACTTAAACACTTTGTTTTCTACTCAAATTTCGCCATAGCTCCTCTAGTATCTTATCATGCCCAAACACATTATTTTTCCTCATTCAACCATCTCACACACATCAAGTTCTTCTCATCATATCTCATCACCCAAACCAACTTATTCACAACAAACTCAATATATTGCAATAATCTTAAATTGCATAGCACTAAGGCTCTTAAATGACATGGCTCTTAGGCCCTTAAATGACTTAAACTTAAACACTGAATTTCCCACATATAAAAGCTTTCAACCTGCAAATACACCCATCAATCTCATAGTAGTTATAATGCTCTTAAAATCCACCTTAAACTTATATTACTAACTCTTCTCATTGGCTCCTTAGTCACAAGTTCATAAGCTTGTTTAAATTCTTTTTCTTAGGTTATATATCCCATTACACAATGTAAGCTCTAAGCCACATTAGTACTTATCTAAATCTCATCCCTTAAAACCTTAAACCACCATTAGGTAAGCAATTTACCTTGTTTCTCAAGCTCCTCTTAACTTCCTCCTTAGGGATTTTCTTGAATGAATCTCGGCCACCCAATTAATTTCCTTTGCCAATGTTCTATTCAATATTCAATGACTCACATGAGTGATAAACAATACACTAACCTTAAGGAATGAAAACCTAGGTTAAAAATGTGTTTTAAGGTCTTATAATGAATATTTACCTTGAAGTCTTAAGGTAGGCTTGGATATGAATCAAGAAGGACCTCCTCTAGCCCTTGAGAATAGAAAACAAGCTAGAACAAGGCATAAAAATGAAGCCCCATGAGTATAAATTTTCGGTAATGGAGAAGAATGGTGGAAACCTAGTTTTTCTTACATATTCTTTACCTTAAGAGAATGGAGAAGCTAATGAGCTCTTCAAACTTATTTTTCCCCCTTCAATGGCGATTTCCCATGGCTCCAAAATGCGGCTTTTCAAATTTTGAAAAGATAGGAAGCAAGGCCTTGGTCTAACTAAGAGAAATCTATGCTTAGTTTTTTGATTTGGAGCTAAAATGAGCAAGTTATGGACAAGGCAAGGTGAGGCAACAATGGGGCTGCTTGGGAACGGTTTAGAACAGAGAGAATAAGAAAAAACCGTGGAAGAAGAAGGGAAATGAAGAAGAGAGGAGAGAGGTAAGCAAAGAAGATATTTATCTTATAAAAGGGTGAATAGTGAACTTACTACTTTTCCTCTCATTTCCTTTAATGTGCTGGATACTAATGGTGAGTCACCATTAAAAACCGTCCCCCCCTTGGTATACAAGATACATAAGGCCTTGTTTGGCCATTTGGCTAATTAAAGTTGACTTAAGTCAAAACTAGCACTATTTGAGTACTATTCACTACTTAGTGCACATATTCGGGAAATTTTTGGTTTCCCATTGATTTAGACTTCCTAATGTGATACTAATTAGTACACATGTTGATTAAAGAGTAATGATGGACATCTAGCCACTCAAAACTCAATTCTAAGACAATTTCTCAAAATGTGCTTTAAGACTTCTTAAAGCACATTTTGTGTTTTAGCTTGTTTTCAAGCTTGGTTCTTTGGTAATTGGTTTAAAATGACCATTAGAATATTACTAAGGTCTTATCATGATATTTGGGTACTCACCCAAGTCTCTCCAAGCTTAGAGCACATTTTTTGCCCTAATTGCCCTTAAGGCATTTTCTTGTGTTTTCCTTGGTTTAAATTGTCTACCAATCTTTCTAAGGCATATTTAGCCTTACTACATCATGATTTGATGTTTACTTAGCATACTCAGGTTTGGGGTATTTCAAACTACCCCCCCTTAAAAGAACTTTGTCCCCAAAGTTCCCATGCATCTTTTCTTATTAGAATACATGTCTTACCTCATTCCTTAGATCATATAGATCATACTTATGTATACTTAATCTCATTGGATCATTAGATCCGCCATATTCTTATACTTAAATATCACACAACATGCTTAAGCATGTATAGCACTCAAAATTCTCCTTGTTTCTTTTGATGATTAAAACATTCACATAATTTTCTTTCCAACGCATTCTCCCATGTCACCGGTCCGTAGACAATGGCTCATTCGTCCTCGTCACCATGGGCCAGAATACAAAACACGCTGCTCTCCCCATGTCACCGGTCCGAAGACAAAGGCTCGTGCGTCCTCGACTTCATGGGCGAGACTCAGTAAAAAGGTAATCCTTTTTACGAGGTCATGTGAGGAATAATTCCTCTAATTAAAAATACAATCAGCTCCAATTTCATTTTATCCTAAGGCCTCTATCCATAGTGTGATTTACTTGTGACCACTGGTAGGGAGTTTCAGGAATCATCCTACCCTGATGTGATCAGCATCAGTGTAAAACTATCCTTCCACCCCAATTTGTGTTCGGTTTCCCTTGATCCCTAGAAAATCAAGTTCCACCTCCCACGTCATTTTCAAACATCAGATAATTCACTCATGTCCAATTTTCTATCTTTTTAGTTCTTCTAATCATAATCAATAATCTCCCAAGTGTGGACTAAGTCCATCCAAACATTCCCGATTCATTTCTTAGTAATTACCTCAAGACTTATATTCCTACTAAGTTCTATAACCGTCCCATACCAATTCTCACCATCTTATATCTCATAGCATTACAATTTCCTTCCTTATACTCATATCAAATTGTATCTCATAATGTTATCTTATTCTTATCTCACACATAGTCTCATATCGACTCATACCTCATATATTCCTTATTTCTTAAGTCTCCTTAATCCTCTTCCTTAATTCTCCTAACTTGTACTCACACCGGAGTTAACAAGATAGGTACTTAATATGTATGGTATTCACATCTTCTGTGTGCAATAACCATAATTTATCTCAAAATGTTTATGTAAAACATATTCTCAAATTATTTTGTGCTATGCACACCGTAGTTTATGTACTCAGTACACAAACATACGCTAAGCGGTTTTCGCTCTACCCCCCTTAAAATGGATTACGCCCACGTAATCAGCGTCATATCATCCTTGAACATAAGTTCAAGATGTCTAATTCTCACCAAGTATTCTAGCTTCCAGTCATCGATCTCACTTACGATTCGATCAGAGGGTCATAACTATGCTAATGACTTAGTCTCTGCATCGAGGATTCTTAATGGTACTTATACCATATTCTCATCTTAGTTTGGTCTAACCTCAAAGGTACTGATCTGCTAGCTTTCGCTGCGCAACTCTGATAATCTTAGGCTTAACTGCTTTTCTTATACTTCATGGTATTATATATCCTCCTGCCTCCTTACAGTTTAGGAATATTGGTCTCTCAATGGACACGTGTTATCTTTATATATACACGGCCTTAATGAGTTGTAGCTCGTCTATCCATTCTCCTTGAAGGTCTTATGCTCATACTCTTAGTATTTTCTCGAATGTCTAAATTGTTCTCCCCAAATGACCTTTGGTCTGAGGATGATTCTTAGTCTGAAACTACTGTTTAGTGCATATCGCGCTTTACAGTCTTAATCTCTTACATCTTAAGACATGTCCAATGTCTGTACTTAACAATCCGTGCTCTTCGCACTTCATAGTCCTTAATTATTTGTTCTCTGGTTCCTCTGTGTTGCTGGTTCAACTGAATTCTTCTCTTCGACTGTCTGTGGTAGTAGCTGCTCTTGTGTGATCTTGCGTCGTTGTCCGTGGTACGGAGTCGACTACCTCTCGTGTTCCTTACACCATTCGTCTACATGCATGGGGTACCTTACTGGTACATTACTACTTACCCAACTAACTCATAAATGAGCGTGTCAGGCCTGCAAGCCCCTGTGGGGTGCAGTCGTCCCACGTCTCGTTTTAGTAAACTCATAGTGTCCGTCACACGTTTAGCTATTGCTAATTATGAAGTATTCTGTTGTCGATCTCCTCTTTCATCGTTCCATAATAACATTTATTGTTCTTCTTGAAGTTAATCAAGGGAAGTCCATCATTGTGTTCTTGGTATTGTATGCTCTAGCTCTTTCTGTATCCCGTATTGATTCGGTCTCTTAATAATTGAGGCCTCTTTCCGTAGAGCCTCTTATCTTGTTTCTCATATTTATGCTACTAGGAAAGCACTTCCAGTTCCTTAAGGAATGGGTAGTGTGCTTCCTGTGAAATCTTACCTAACCAGGTCCAGACTACTGGCATCAATGCTCAGTTCGTCTACCATCTTATTTCCTTACTTATACTGGTCTTAACTCATAAATCTAATTGCCTCAGTGTCAATATTTGACGGCTCATACATAATGGTCGCCTTACCGCGTACCATGACTTAATCCACCTTTCTAACTATTGTACTCACGACCACTACTACCGTGGTAGTTGGCCCTTACCATGTTGCCCATTAATGGTGCAACCTCTTATTCACTTGTTCCAATGCCTTACCTTATACTCAATCCCTTCTTGGTGTAAACACACTGGGAGTTCTCTCATTCCGGTGTATGGCGGTTGCCGTACGGTGTTGTAAAATAGTTGATTCTTGATGTAAAGATGTTCTGCTCCAATCTCAGATTCGTAAGTAGGCTAATTTCTTTCGCTTTCTTTCATCCTTAGTGATGTTATCTACCATGTAGTTTAACTGGTTACTGAAGAAGTCATCCACTGAATCACAAGCTCTTCTGAGCATTGGTTAATTGACGTGCCATAATGTGCAGCCACAATGTTTATCTCTGACCATTACTAATTCTTACATCCTGGGTGTTGGGATATGGGGTCTATCTGTGCAACCTTCCTTATTACTCAAGTGTATCTGGTATGTTCTAAGGTAATCTCAAGGTTCATAGTTTCCATTTTCTAAATAAAGTATATTTTATCTCTAATATGTGAAAGCCCTTTTGAGGGGTTCATTCCCACTCATGGCCTCACCACAAGGAGAGGTATCCCCACCCTAAAAGGCATGGTTTGTTCTCCGCTCCTGTCCTTAGCATTATCTCAATATTCTCATTGGTACCCTTTCTTGGTAATGTTCTTCCCAATCTAAGTTATAGGTTTGGTAACCGTTCATATCTACAAATTGTAGTCCCTTCGTGGCTTAAACAAGCTCTCTTATAACTTATTGCGCCTCGGGCTCTGATGTGGTTAACATCCTTGGCTCGTAGGCTCTTAATGTTTAATGTCTCAGTTCATTATTTGTACTCTTACTCATCTGCAGGTCATCCCTATAAGATCCTAGTTCTTTGAGCACTATCCACCGTTAGGTTACATACTAAATGTAGTATCGGATTTCATGATAAGTTGCTGCATCCTGCTTCCTGCTAGGGAAATTGTTCAGGTGATCTGAGGTTACTTAGTGTCTTTGGCAATACTGTCGTTTTACTAGACTTATGTCTTTTAATAGTCGAGGTTAGGTTCGTATTAGGCGTTTGCCTTACGGTGTCCAAGTTGGATATCATCCCGTCGTCTTATACTTCCATCTCAATGCTTCGTTCAACTTCTGTTGATTACGCCACCCTTTGATGATCCATCATACTTGGGTGTTAATGAGTTAGACGAACAGTACTAGCTGTCATTCATCAGTTTGTTGGCTCGACTATGCCCGCTCTGTGGGGGTAGTCCTCTGAGCTTTCCTCCGTGGGATTCGTATGTCTTTAACTCTTGGTAGGTTATATCTTAAGTCTACTCTCTCTGTCCTTGTTTCCGGGGTTTACTAACATATTCATCGAAGTTTGTTGTTATCGGCAGGTTTTAACGGTCATCTCGGGAGTTTTATCCCGCTCTTTTTAGAGAATGTTATGTCAACGGTCTCACTGGTATCTTATTATACATTCCTCGTATGTTATTGCTTACATATTGTTTTGCTCGGATTATTGAGCGATCTCTTAGGTTCCTCTTTGAGATCCGGATTTGGTATCCTTACCGCACTGTCGGTTGTTGTTGTCGTAGTACGTTGTACTGTTGCTAACGTCCATTTGGTCTAATATTATGTCCAAATTCCGCTCCCGGCTGACTGGTGTGTTACCTTATCTCATCATGGTCAGGCCGTCGGGCCTTTCCAAGGTCTTATTTTTCTATTCTTATGGATTTACAATCCGGTATTAATATATGCTACAACTGTAGCGTTCTCCTATTTCGCCTTGATGGCTTTTCGTGTAGCTTAACCGTGGTAGCACTTGCTATGGCAAGTGCGCCATGCAGGATGGGTTATTGGTACGAGGTACATCGGTAGTGACACTCCCTTCTAATTTCCATGTAATTGGTAGTCCTCGGGACTCCTTCGATAATCTTTTATTTTGGATAACCGTCCATCCGGCAGTTTCCTTGTTGTTTGACAGTACTGTCATCTATTAGGGCGTTCCTCTTTCTGAGGGAATCCCTTAATATTTTCTTATGTCTTAATCCTCGCTCCTGTCTCCACACACTTTGTTGTGGTTACTCAGTAATGATTCTCCTTTAGGCACTACATCGTAGCCCTATTTCGGTATACAATTTATATGAGTTCCTATCGTCGTCCGCATTATGTCGGCCAGGCCTTGTAACCTTCCTCATAGTATGGGGTTTGGAGTTCCCGTTTCTAACTGGACTTTCCAGTAATCTCAATCCTCATGCTTTGTATTATCCCACTGTTATGCTCACTCGGACCGCTGTCCGGTACTCATGTCTCTTATCATTTCCTTATCCATTGCACGTGTAGTGCTTCCCTTACCATTGGTATCGCGGGTTATTCGACTGCGTAGCATGTCGACCCATGTTGCCGGTAATTTCCGTTCCCTTACTGATAGTATTCCATAGGTAGCGCCTGTTTCTCTGTTGCGCTCCTTTAAAAACCTCCAAGTTCTCCATAACTGTTGCGCAACAAGATGTTTCTCGTATTGCTCACTGTTAGCTAACTGCCAGATCGGGTTTCCCCGAGTAAGAGAAGGCTTTCTTCTCTCTGGCGTTTGTTCCACATATTTAGGGTTAGGGATGTGGAGGGCGGGCCTAGGTACTATGGATGTCCGGTAAACACCGGAAAGTCCTGACTAACGCACCTCTCACTCTATCTCTCAACCCTTAACCCATAACTCAATCTCAACCTCATCATTCTCCTAAGTTCGGTATTTCTTGTCTTCAGAGCGTAACTACGCTCTGATACCACTTTTTGTAACACCCCAACTCAATCCAAATGTGGTCTCGCAACTTAACAGCATATATATACATGTCACAGCGGAATTCTTTACACTCCAGGACCTTGCCACGGTCTGACTACAGAATATACCGAACATTAGTACATAACAACCTTAACCAAATACATATTCTTCTTACAATCCTCTCACATCCTATACATCTTACTAACTCAATTGCCATACGAGTGTACATGCACAACTCGTAGGCCACACTTAATCCTTAACACTTGTATCCTCTTCTTACTCTCGCGTCGGCCGCCTCCTGATGTACACCTGTGTAGTAAAAACAGCCCCCAAAGGGGGTCAGCACGAATGCTGGTACGATCCCCTCATGGCCCCCAAGCTAACGTGGCTACGACGACTAATTGTCGATAGCATGGAGGTTGATTAAATGCACAACATAATAGTAAATGCTGTAAACAACAATCCATATATGAACAATCAAAGTTCACACACAATGAACGACTTAAATGCGTTCCCTTAATTAGAGAGTTAGTTATTTAACTCCTTAAGTAATGTTCCCTCTTAACCTTAGTCCATCCTTATCTCACCTTAATCTTAGTCTTATCTTAACCTTAGAAACAACCATCCTTTAATAAGGAGTGGATGTCGCTTATCTTAATCTTAATTATACAAACCATCCTTTAAAAAGGAATGGTTGCAACTCATCTTAACCTTACCTTAATCTTAAACTTAACAATACAAACCATCCTTTAAAAAGGAATGGTTGCAACTTATCTTAACCTTACCTTAATCTTAATCTCAATATACAAACCATTCCTGGAAGGGAATGGTTGTAGCTTAATTCGAACCTGGGATTTAGGTGATCCCACCGCACCATCTTAATGCCACCTACTCTGGACGGGAGTCCAGCGCAGCTGAGCCGGCAACCGGCCCTAGGCTACAAGTCCGAAGACAAGTCCTTAAGCGGAGGGCGGATCTGATTCAGATACCGTCCCCCTTTTCCTTAGCATGCATGACCGGAGATCGGTCCCGGGTTTCCTCACTCAAGTTCCAGTTAGTAGTAGTCTCAAGACCATATTTGTTGGTTAACCTCTTTCGGTTTACATCGTCCCATATTAGGGAGCGTTCCTTAATCTCACTCATTTCCTTACTAATCGTTAGTTAGTAAGTTCTCACAGTATGTTGTGTTAGTTTTCAAACATCACACAACAATACAATAAATATAATATGTCCCGGTTGCATGCTTTATCTTGTTTAGTGAGCACACAAAAACAAATAGCACACAAGCCGAGGGACACCTCGTTAGCAAGCAGGTCACAAGAGAACTGTACCGTTCACCGTTGGTCGTTCGGCTGCTTACTCTCTTCCGGAGTCCAAACTCCCAAGTCCTAAAACATTCATTCAGTTTTAGGTTGTTAATCACTTAACTTAATTCAACTTACTTAACTTACTTATCCCTTAATGATCCACACCTAACACCTCTTAAGTCTTACACTTATATTGCCAAACTGAATCTTAAACTTTTAAGTTTATCTTAATTAATCCCTTAGGTCTTTATGCCTCTAATCATCATTGCCCCCTTAAGCGGTACACATTAATACACTAAACTCTATTAGGGTTCTTTCTTTTTTTTTTCTTTTTATGTCGTACGACCGACCCACCGACCGACCACCCCCTGGGTAGGTCGGCTGCAGAGAACATCCAACTTCACAGTTTCAGCCCGACCGACCCAGACTGGGGTCGGTCCCCTGGGTAGGTCGGCTGCAGAAATTCTCATACATTGTCAAACTTTCTCCAAATTTTCCTCAAGCCTCCTAATGTGTTCTAACATCATTTGCACATCAAACACACCTTATAACCTCCAGCAAACTCATTAAAACAACTTCCAAAGATCTTCTCAAACATTTGCTCAATTCTTACAAACACTCCTACACTTATCATAATTCCTTACATTACCAACTTGTATCTTTACCAAAACTTCAACCAACCCAAGTGTTCCCTCCTTAACAGTTTGGGCACTTCATAAACATTATTTTCCATCTTCAGTTCATTTACCAAAAACTTCCTCAAGTCATCTTGCATAACCATGCACAATTCCTCTCTTTTCCATTTGTTACTCATCATTCCTAAACTCTTGGGCATACCTAAACATTTCTTGTCATCCTCTTAGCACCTTAACCTTGTTTCTTCTTTACTTAAACCTACACACCCTCCTTGGACATTTCCACCTCCTTTTACTCACTTACTCACCATCTCACGATCATACGCTCTTTTACTTCCTAGTCATTTTCCTGATGACTTACAACATCCTCCTACCTTTTTCACTTCCATCACCCAAGTCCACACATTACCATTCAACTAAACCTTACTAGTCCACCACTAACTCATCACACTTACACGAGGTTCTCAAAACTCTCATTGTCTTACTCTCTAGTTCATACTAAATCTCCTTAAGGGCATTATACACCTTTCCTTAAAACTTATGCACAAGTTTACATTCCTCATATCATGATTTTGGTGTGTTTAGTACACTCGCCAATCCTCTAATTCCTCCTAGACATCTCTAGGTCACTCTAAACCTCAGAATTCCTTAGTTAATTCATTTCCACCCAATTTTTTTTTCATGTCCCTAGTAAACCCTAGGGCATATTAACTCACCACTACCACTTAAACACTTTGTTTTCTACTCAAATTTCGCCATAGCTCCTCTAGTATCTTATCATGCCCAAACACATATTTTTCCTCATTCAACCATCTCACACACATCAAGTTCTTCTCATCATATCTCATCACCCAACCAACTTATTCACAACAAACTCAATATATTGCAATAATCTTAAATTGCATAGCACTAAGGCTCTTAAATGACATGGCTCTTAGGCCCTTAAATGAATTAAACTTAAACACTGAATTTCCCACATATAAAAGCTTTCAACCTGCAAAGACACCCATCAATCTCATAGTAGTTATAATGCTCTTAAAATCCACCTTAAACTAATATTACTAACTCATCTCATTGGCTCCTTAGTCACAAGTTCATAAGCTTGTTTAAATTCTTTTTCTTAGGTTATATATCCCATTACACAATGTAAGTTCTAAGCCACATTAGTACTTATCTAAATCTCATCCCTTAAAACCTTAAACCACCACTAGGTAAGCAATTTACCTTGTTTCTCAAGCTCCTCTTAACTTCCTCCTTAGGGATTTTCTTGAATGAATCTCGGCCACCCAATTAATTTCCTTTGCCAATGTTTATAATCAATATTCAATGACTCACATGAGTGCTAAAACATACACTAACCTTAAGGAATGAAACCCTAGGTTAAAAATGTGTTTTAAGGTCTTATAATGAATATTTTACCTTGAAGTCTTATGGTAGGCTTGGATATGAATCAAGAAGGACCTCCTCTAGCCCTTGGAGAATAGAAAAACAAGCTAGAACAAGGCATAAAAATGAAGCCCCATGTAACACCCCTACCATTAATACCATGCTTACCGTTCCAATTTTCTTACATATCAGATACACGCAGCGGTTATGCTTACATACAATGGGTGATATAATGCCGTTAGTCACCCACGTGACTAACAAGGCTACTACTTCTACATAAAGCATCGGTCTGATGGACCGGAATCCGAGTACTACAAGTCTACAATACGTTCTCCGTTTACCAAATACTACTACAATCTTCACTCAATACAATACTCCAAGCACAATACAGTATACTCTACATACCGAGTTTACTAGGTTCCTTATACAAGTATAATACCTCTTCCAGTTCATACATACTCACTAAGAGACTACTTACTACCCATTCCTCACTACTACATTACTTTCTAAATACAAGGGGTGTGCTAGTTAATACACCTCTCATTCTGCTACTACTATCCAATGTACACTGGTCTCGTGCCTTGACCGCATTCGCTTCGGGTACCTGCACACTAAAAAAAGTCCCCCGAAGGGGTCAGCTTTCGCCGAGCATGATAACCGCATACCCCGCGTACTAGTGAGGGTACGCCGACCACTTGGTCGAATACATGCGGTTGATTCATTCAAACATACATGCATACATGCTCTTATACACAATACAACAATACTTACGCAAGGCATACATACATACACTACATTACATACAAGGAATACAATAAACCATCCAATACATACTTACCTTCTTCCGAAATACACATACTCGTTACATACACAATATACAATTCTTGTTAGCTTCATTGGTCCACCCGGGTTAATCGGGTGGAGATTACTCTTTTACTCGTTACTTCATACACATACATACTCATACTCATACTTACTTACGGATCCATACTTACTTACTCTTACTCTTACTCAAGTTAAGTCGTCGGGACCTCCGGCCCTGGGGACTACACCGTCCCACCTCCGGGATTTACTTGACTCACCAATCCGGGATGCTACCCATTTAAGGGATTTGGGCCGCGGACCAGTTTAAGAGTCAGGAATTGCAGCCAACCTCTTGTGACTCCGCATCCTCACGCGTGGCCGAAGCTATATGGACTTGTACTCATTCCAATTTACTCACTTAAGTTAGGAGTTAGATAGTTAGGAATTAGTACAAGTCAGCATCCAAGCCACAATAATACAATACCCATATACACTTACATACAAAATACATTACAATATACAAGTACACTACAAGTATGATACACTTCATCATCATTCATATGTTTCATGAATTATACAAACTATTGTTCAAGACAAATATCAAGAACAATGTAAACAAGCACAAGTAGGTGCAATATAGTCCGATTCATGCATTATCTTATTAGGTGATCAAATAAGCACACAAATCGGGGTAACCAGATTAGGATACAGGGCATGAAGAAATCATACCTTTCACCGTTGACTTTGGACACACCGACTCCTTCGGTTTCAACTAGTCGAATCCTATGACATACATACAATTGGGTGGTTAATTATCCATATCTAACCTTACTTATTACTTTCCAAAGGTTTCCTAGTTCATACTTACTAACTCTTTGTTACTTAAATACATTTACTTAAGTTACTTACTTACAATTATTTTCTAGGCTTGTTTATAGCCTTAATGACCTTTAAACATCATTAATTATGTCTTAATCATCTTATAATATCATTACCCATCTTTACCCTACCTTGGAATAGCTTTAGAACACATTCTGGAGGGTTTTTAGGGGTGTCCTGGTTTGTGTCCTGGTTTCAAACCCGGACAATGGTGTTTGTGCAGTCTCGGGTGTAAATTAGGTGTGGTCGGGGTTTAGGGCTGGATTTAAAACCCGGACCATACACTGCTTGTTCCTCTCGGGTGAGAATTTTGGGTGTTCCGGGTTTGGGGATTGGTTTCAAACCCGGATCATCCCTCCTGTAATACTTTCTGTCGTGGTTTTTGACATGTCCTGGTTTGTGTCCTGGTTTCAAACCAGGACAGTTTGTTTCAGAAACCTACGGGTGTATTTGTGGGGTTGTCCCGGTTTGTGTCCTGGGTTCAAACCAGGACAATTCCAGCCTGTTGCAAAATTTACAGTTTTTAAGCTTTGTTTTAATTCCAAACTTCTACCAATCTCTTCCCCATAATTCATACATATAGTCTAGCATATTTTAGCATTGATTAAGCACTTTAAACTAGCCTAATCCACCCTACCAAAATCTGTTACAAGATACACTCCACTGTTAAATTTTCTCCTCTGTTCCAGTTTCTTCTTCCATAAATGCTACAGATTTTTCCACAAACTCCTACCATTCAATACTTCCTCCACCAATATTACTCCTAGCATCCCAAATACCTCCTCTTACCATGCCCATTCATTTCCAAGTACTTGTACCATCTATACCCAAGTCCAACATCCTTTTACTAATTCTTGTACACTAATCTTTCCTAGTTCCACAATGCAATTTGATACCTTTTGCTACAGATTTTGGTCCCTACTTCTCCATACATAATTTCCTCTCCTAATGTCATTTCTAGCACCTCTAATGCATTATGACTACATTGGCTATCTCTCCCAATATGTAACACCCCAACTCAATCCAAATGTGGTCTCGCAACTTAACAGTATATATATACACATGTCACAGCGGAATTCTTTTACAATCCAGGACTTGCCACGGTCTGACTACAGAATATACCGAACATTAGTCTAACAACCTTAACCATTTACATAACCTTCTTACAATCTACTCACAACCTATACATCTTACTAACTCAATTGCATACGAGTGTACAGGCACAACTCGTAGGTCATACTTAATCCTTAACACTTGTACTCCTTCTTACTCTCGCGACGGCCGCCTCCTGATGTTCACCTGTGTAGTAAAAAGAAGCCCCCGAGGGGGTCAGCACGAATGCTGGTACGATCCTCTCATGGCCCCCAAGCTAACGTGGCTACGACGACTAATTGTCGATAGCATGGAGGTTGATTAGATGCACAACATAATAGAAAGTGCAGTAAACAACACTCAGATATGAACAATCAAAGTTCACACACAATGAACGACTTAAATGCGTTCCCTTAATTAGAGAGTTAGTTATTTAACTCCTTAAGTAATGTTCCTCTTAATCTTAGTTCATCCTTATCTTACCTCAATCTGATTTTATCTTAATCTTAGAAACAACCATCCTTTAATCAGGAGTGGATGTAGCTTATCTTAATCTTAATATTACAAACCATCCTTTAATGAGGAATGGTTGCAACTTACTTTAATCTTAATCTTAACTTAATCTCAATATACAAACGTTCCTGGAAGGGATTGGTTGTAACTTATCTCAGTCTTAGAATACAAACCATTCTTTAAATAGAGATGGTTGTATCTTATCTCAAACCTTATCTCAATCTTATCTCAGTCTTATCTCAATTAAGTCAACCGTTCTTTAATTAGAATGGTTGTACCTTAACCCATGTTTATCTGTCGGGTCATGTAACCCTAACCAATGAGTTATCAGCTCCATTGGTTTACATAAACAATATTTATTAGAATTAGTTGGGCATTTAGGTAGATCCCACTACACCATCTCAGTATGCCTCCCTCCTAAAACAAGAAGTCCGAGGAGGTCGAGTCTATTTGTCGACTCTAGGCGACGAGTCCAAGGACAAGTCATCTTAGAAAGACGGTATTTGATAAGAATACCGACTTCCCCCAATACACATGTGCCGGTACCATTCCGGATTCCTCACTCAAGTTCCAGTAGTAGTAGTTATCTCAAGACCATGTTTGTTGGTTAACCTCTTTCGGTTCATATCGTCCCTCATTAGGGGGCGTTCCTTATTCTCACTCAATTTCTTACTAAACATTGGTTAGTAAGTTCTCACGGTATGTTGTGTTAGTTTTAAACATCACACAACAACACAAATATATATAATATGTTCCGGTGCATGCTTTATCTTGTTTAGTGAGCACACAAACAAATAGCACACAAGCCGAGGGACACCTCGTTAGCAAGCAGGTCACAAGAAGAAACAACTGTACCGTTCACCGTTGGTCGTTTCGGTTGCTACTCTTCCTCCGGAGTCCAAATCCCCAAGTCCTAAAACATTCATTCAGTTTTAGGTTGTTATCACTTAACTTAATATGACTTACTTAACTTGTTTAACTTACTTAATTCCTTAATGATCCCCACCTAACACATCTTAGGTTTACACTTATCTTGCAAACTTTCAAGTTTATACTTAACTTAACTTAATCTCTTAAGTTCTTAGGGTCCTAATCATTACCACCCTACCAAAGGTATCCTCATTACCCATTACCATTCTTAGAATTCAAAATTTCCTTTTTTTTTTTTTTTTATGCTCGACCGGACTTACCGACCGGACTTGCCAAGTCCGGTCCATTCCAGTACCCTTTTACCGTTGGAAAACTCACTCCGACCGGACTTACATGTCCGGTCCTATGTCCGGTCGATTCCAGAGACTTACTACAGTACAAAATTTCATGCCGACCGGATTGACAAGTCCGGTCCCATGTCCGGTCTATTCCAGAAACTAATTCCCTCACAAAACAGAAGCCCGACCGGACTTGTAAGTCCGGTCCCCCAAGTCCGGTCGATTCCAGAAACATTTTCCGGTAGTGTAACAGAGCCCGACCGACCTTGCAAGTCCGGTCCTAAGGCCGGTCGGCTCTAAAAACTTGTTTCTAGATTCCTTTCAACTCCAATCTTCTCCTCATATATTCTAATATGTTATAACCTCATTTGGGCACCTCAAATACACCTTAAGCCCTCCTTCAAATACCTTAAATCATCCCCCAAGATCCACCTTAGTCATCATGCATTTTTCCTTGTAATAATGCTAACACTTGTATGTTTTTCCTCTATGTTTCTAGGTGGTGGTTCATACCTAGTGTAACCACTATGCCAAATGTTTTCTTCACCACTATAACATCATCTCCCAAGCATCTCTCACTATCTAAAACTCTTTTAAGCACTTACTTAAAGTTCCTTCCTAAGCTTAAGCTTCCATCCACCAACACCTTATTTCCTTCCTAGTGTTTTTACCAACATTTGCCTAAGTCCTAGATGCTCAATTACATTCTCTTGATTCTTAAATCCTCCAAGTAATGCCTAAGTCATTATAAACTCATCACCACACTTTATCTCACCCCCTTTTCATCAAGACAACCACTAAAACTTCCTAGTACTTCCTTAGTCATTAATTCCCCTTAGAACATATTCAAATCACCTTAATTTACACCTCCTCCTTAAACTTATGCTCAAGTCTTATATTCCTCATCTCATGGTCTTGGTGTGCTCAAAACACTCGCCATTCCTCTAACTTCTCCTAGACATCTCTAGGTCATCCTAAACCTCAAGAACTCCTTAGTCAACTCATTCCACCCAATTTTCTTTCATGCTCCCTAGTAAACCCTAGGGCATATTAGCTCACCACTACCACTTAAACACTTTGTTTTCTACTCAAATTTCGCCATAGCTCCTCTAGTATCTTATCATGCCCAAACACATTATTTTTCCTCATCCAACCATCTCACACACATCAAGTTCTTCTCATCATATCTCCTCTCCCAAACCAACTCATTCACAACAAAATCAATATATTGCAATAATCTTAAATTGCATAGCACTAAGGCTCTTAAATGACATGGCTCTTAGGCCCTTAAATGACTTAAACTAAACACTGAATTCCCACATATATAAGCTTTCAACTGCAAATACACCCATCAATCTCATAGTAGTTATGATGCTCTTAAATCCACCTTAAACTTATATTGCTAACTCATTCTCATTAGCTCCTTAATCACAAGTTCATAAGCTTGTTTAAGTTCTTTTCTTAGGTTATATAACCCAATACACAATGTAAGCTCTAAGCCACATTGGTACTTATCTAAAACTCATTCCTTAATCTTAAATCACCATTAGGTAAGCATTTACCTGTTTTCTCAAGCTTATCTTAACTTCCTCCTTAGACTTCTTCTTGAATGAAAATATCGGCCACACTCAAACTTCCTGCCAATGTTCTAATCAATAACCAATGACTCATATGAGCACTAAACAATACACTAACCTTAAGGAGTAAACCCTAGGTTTAAAAATGTGTTCTAAGGTATTAAACTGAATGTTTTACCTTGGATTCTCAAAGCAAGCTTGGATATGAATTAAGTAGGACCTCCTCTAGCCCTTGGAGAATAGAATCAAGCTAGAACAATGGATAAAATGAATCCCCATGAGTAGTAATTTCGGTAATGGTGTAGAAATGGTGGAAACATGGTTTTTCTTACATTTTCTTTACCTTAAGAGAATGGAGAAGCTAATGAGCTCTTCAAAATTGATTTTCCCCCATCAATGGAGTTTTCTCATGGCACCAAAATGGAGCTTTGAAAGATTTGAAAAGATAGGAAGATAGGTCTTGGCCTAACTAAGAGAAATCTACACTTAGTTTTTGATTTGGAGCAAGATGAACACTTGGTGAGCATTTGAAGGTGGAGCACCCATGGAAGAAGCTCTCTCGGTTTGGAGCAAGAGAAGGGAAGAAGAAACCGTGGGTGAAAGAGAGAAATGGAGGAAAGAGAAGAAAAGGTAGCTAATATAAGGTATTTTGCTTTATTAAAGCAAATAGTAACTTCTTTACTTATCTCTTCTTTTCTTTCTCATTTGATGACTCATGTGGTGACTCCCCACATAAAAACCGGCCACCCCATTAATATAAGGCTAACATGGTCTTTGTTGACCAATTAATTGACTTATATTGTTTAAAAACTAAACTAGTCACTAAATAGTTACTATTCACTAATCAAGGCACATAATCGGGAAATTTTTGATTTCCCATTGATTTAGACCTCCTAATGTGATACTAATTAGTACACATATTGATTAAAGAGTAATGATGGACAATTAGCCACTCAAACTCATTCTAAGACAATTTCTCAAAAATGTGCTTTAAGACTTCTTAAAGCACATTTTGTGTTTTAAACTTGTTTTCAAGCTTGGTTTTCTTGCTAATTGATTTAAAATGACCATTAGGATATTACTAAGGTCTTATCATGATATTTGGTACTCACCCAAGTCTCTCCAAGCTTAGAGCACGTTTTTGCCCTGATTGCCTTTAAGGCACTTTCTTATGTTTCCTTGGTTTAAATTGTCTACCAATCTTTCTAAGGCATATTTTAGCCTTAATACATCATGATTTGATGTTTACTTAGCATACTTCGTTTGGGGTATTTCAATCTACCCCCCTTAAAAGAACTTTGTCCTCAAAGTTCCCATGCATCTTATCTCATTAGAATACATGTCTTACCTCATTCCGATCATATAGATCATACTTATGTATACTTAATCTCATTGGATCATTGGATCCATCATATTCTTACACTTAAATATCACACAACATGCTTAAGCATGTTTAGCACTCAAAATTCTTTTTATTCCTTTGGTGATTGAAACATTCACATATTTCCAACGTATTCTCCCATGTCACCGGTCCGTAGACAATGGCTCATTCGTCCTCGTCACCATGGGCCAGAATACAAAACACGCTGCTCTCCCCATGTCACCGGTCCGAAGACAAAGGCTCGTGCGTCCTCGACTTCATGGGCGAGACTCAGTAAAAAGGTAATCCTTTTACGAGGTCATGTGAGGAATAATTCCTCTAATTAAAAATACAAGCAACTCCAATTTCATTTTTATCCCAAGGTCTCTATCCTTAGTGTGATTTAATTGTGACCACTGGTAGGGAGTTTCAGGAATAATCCTACCCTGATGTGATCAGCATCAGTGTAGAACCATCCTTCCACTCCAATTGTGTTCGGTTTCCCTTGATCCCTAGAAAATCAAGTTCCACCTCCCACGTCATTTTCAAACATCAGATAATTCACTAATGTCCAATTCTATCTTTTTAGTTCTTCTAATCATAATCAATACATCTCCAAAGTGTGAACTCATTCCCTCAAACATTCCCAGTTCGTCTCTTAGTAATTACCTCAAGACTTAAATTCCTACTAAGTTCTATATCAGTCTCATATCAACTTCCACTGTCTCATACCACATAGCATTACTATTTCCTAACTCATAATCATATCAAATTGTATCTCATAAGTTATCTTATTCTTATCTCACACATAGTCTCATATCGACTCATACTCATATATTCCTATTCCTTAAGTCTCCTTAATCCTCTTTCTTAATTCTCTTAACTTGTACTCACACCGGAGTTAACAAGATAGGTATTAATATGTATGGTATTCACATCTTCTGTGTGCAATAACCATGATTTATCTCAAAATGTTATGTAAAACATATTCTCAAATTATTTTGTGCTATGCACACCGTAGTTTATGTACTCAGTACACAAACATACGCTAAGCGGTTTTCGCTCTACCCCCTTAAAATGGATTACGCCCACGTAATCAACATTACATGATCTTTGACATAAGTTCAAGATGTTAATTCTTACCAAGCATTCTAGCTTCCACGTCATCTATCTTACTTATAATTCGATCAGAAATGACTTAGTCTCTGTATCGAGGATTCTTAACGGTACTTATACCGTTTCCTTAACTTAGTTTGGTCTAATCTCAAAGGTAGTGATCTGCTAGCTTCCGCTGCACCACTCTGATGTTCTTAGGCTTAACTGCCTCGCTTAGCTTTTGATAGCATTGTATATCCTTCTGCATCCTTACTGTTTAGGAATATTAGTCTCTCAATGGACACGTGTTATCTTATATATACACGGCCTTGATGAGTTGTAATCGTTATCTATCTATGTCTACCTTGTTCTGAGATTTTATGCTCATACTCTTAGTATTTTCTCGAATGTCTAAATTGTCCTCATCTCCCCTGACCTCTGAGGTGATCTTAGCCTGAACTACTAGTTTTGTGTGTAATGACGACTGTCTGATGACACTGTACTAGTTAATCCTTACACATCCCTTAAAGACATATCAATGTCTGTACTTAATAATCCGTGCTCTTCGCACTTCATAGTCCTTAATTATTTGTTCTCTGGTTCCTCTGTGTTGCTGGTTCAACTGAGCTCTTCTCTTCGATGTTTGTGGTAGTAGCTGCTCTTGTCCGGTCTTGCGTCGTTGTCGGTGGTACGGAGTCGACTACTTCCCGTGTTCCTTACACCACTCGTTCACATGCATGGGGTACCTTACTGGTACATTACTACTTACCCAACTAACTCATAAATGAGCGTGTCAGGCCTGCAAGCCCTGTGGGGTGCAGTCGTCCCACGTCTCATTTTAGTAAACTCATAGTGTTCGTCACACGTTTAGCTATTGCTAATTATGAAGTATTCTGTTGTCGATCTCCTCTTTCATCGTTCCAAAATAACATTTATTGTTCTTCTTGAAGTCAATCAAGGGAAGTCCATTTACTGTGTTCTTGGGTATGGTATGCTCTAGCTCCTTCCTGTCTATTCCGTATTGATTCGGTCACTTAATATCTGAGGTCTCTTTCCGTAAAGCCTCTTATCTTGTTTCTCATATTTCATTCTAGTAGGAAAGCACTTCCAGTTCCTTAAGGAATGGGTAGTGTGCTTCCTGCGAAATCTTACCTAACCAGGTCCAGACTACTGGCATCAACGCTCAGTTCGTCTACCATCTTATTTTCTTATTATATTGGTCCTAACTCATAATTCTCATTGCCTCAGTGTCAACATTTGACGGCTCATACATATGGTCGCCTTACCGCGCACACCATGACTTAATCACTTATCCAACTATTGTACTCACGACCACTACTAGTGGTAGTTGGCCCTTACCCTGTTGCCATTAATGGTGCAACCTCTTATTCACTTACTAATGTCTTACCTTTGTTCAATCCCTTTTTGGTGTAACACACTGGGGTTCTCTCGTTCCGGTGTATGGCGGTTGTCTTACGTGCTGTAAATAGTTAACTCTTAATACGAAGGTGTTCTACCTCAATCTCAGATTCGTAAGTAGGGCTAATTTCTTTCGCTTCTCCTCAATCTAGATTCACAAGCTCCTCTGAGCATTGAATTAATTGACGTGCCATTATGTGCAGTCACAATGTATATCTCTGCCCATACTAATTCTACATCCTGGGTGTTGGATATGGGGTCTATCTGTGCCACCTTCCTTATTACTCAAATGTATCGATATATTCAGGTAATCTCAAGTTCATAGTTTCCATTTTTCTAATAAAGGTATTTTATCTCTAACAGTGTGAAAGCCCTTTTGAGGGGTTCATTCCCACTCATGGCCTCACAACAAGGAGAGGTATCCCCACCCTAAAAGGATGGTTCGTTCTCCGCTTCCTGTCATTCTAGCATTATTCTCAATATCTCATTGGTACTCTTTCTTGGTATTGTCTTTCCCAATCTAAATTATAGGTTTGGTAACCGTTCCTATCTACAAATTGTAGTCCCCTCATGGCTTAAACAAGCTCTCTTATAACTTACTGCGCCTCGGGCTCTGATGTGGTTAACATATCTTTGGCTCGTAGGCTCTTAATGCTTAATGTCTCAGTTCATTATTTGTACTCTTACTCATCTGTAGGTTATCCTCATAACTTTTGGTCCCTTGGAACACCATCAATCATAGGTTACATACCAATGTAGTATCGGGTTTTATGATAAGTGTTACATCCCGCTTCCTGCTATGGAAGTTGTTCAGGTGATCTGAGGTTACTTAATGTCTTTGACAATACTGTCATTTTACCAGCCTCAGTTTTTAATAGTCAAGGTTAGGCCCGTATTAGGCGTTTGCCTTACGGTGTCCAAGTTGGATATTATCCTTGCATCTTATACTTCTACTCAACGCTTCGTTCAACTTCCGTTGACTGCGCCACCCGTTGATGATCAATCATACTTGGGTATTAATGAGTTAAACAAACAGTGTTAACTGTCATTCATCAGTTGTTCGGCTCGACTATGCCCGCTCTGTGGGGGTAGTCCTCTGAGCTTTCCTTTTCCAGGTTGTTACGACTTTAATCCTTAGTAGGTTATAGCTTACGTTTATCGTTTTGCCTTGTTTTTCTGGTCGTCCAACATCTTCATCGAAGGAGTTGTTATTGGTATCCTAATGGTCACTCTGGGAGCTTATCCCGTTTTCGTTGTAAGTCAATGCTTCAACAGTCTCAATAGTATCTTATAATACATCCATTGTATATCATTGCTTATATAGTGTTTTTGCTCGCATTACCGAGCGATCTCTTAGGTTTTTCCCTTGGAGTTCGGGATTGGTGTACTTAACATACTGTCCGTTGTTGTTTGTTGTAGTAGGTGGTATCGTTGCTAATATTTATACGGTTATACTTTGTCCAAGTTCTGCTCCCAGCAGACTGGTGTGTCATCTCTTCTTATCATGGTCAGGCCGCCGGGCCTTTCCAAGATCTTATTTTTCTGTTCTTATGGATTTACAATCCGGTATTAATATGCGTTTCAACTGTAGTGTCTCCTATCTTGCCATGATGGCTTCCGTGTAGTTTAACCGTGGTAGCACTTGCTATGGCAGTGCGCCATGCAGGATGGGTTATTGGTACAAGGTACTTCGGTAGTGACACCCTTCTAATTTCCATGTAATTGGTAGTCCTTGGGACTCCTTCGATAATCTCGTTTTTGGATAACCGTCCATCCCGGCAGTTTCCTTGTGTTGACAGTACGTCATTTATCAGGGCGTTCCTCTTTTGAGGGAACCCCTTAACATTTTCTTATGTCTTAATCCTCCCTCCTGTCTCCACACGTTTTGTTGTGGTTACTAGGCAACGGTTTTTTTTTCCTTTAGGCACTACTTTGTAGTCCTATTCCGGTATACAACTTGTATGAGTTCCTATCGTCATCCGCGTTATGTCGGGCAGGTTTGCAACCTTTTCATTGTATGGGGTGTGGAGTTCCCGGTTCTTAACTGGACCTTCAGTGATCTCAATCCTCATGCTTTGTATTTCCCTCTGTTCGCTCACTCGGACCGCTGTCCGGTACTCATGTCGCTTATCATTTCCTTATTCATTGCACGCGTAGTGCTTTCCTTATCATTGTATTGCGGGTTATTTCGACTGCGTAGCATGTCGACCCATGTTGCCGGTAATTACCGTTCTTTTACTGGTAAGGTTCCATGGTAGCGCCTTGTTTCTCTGTTGCGCTCCATTAAAAATCTCCAAGTTCTCCATAACTGTTGTGCAACAAAAGACGTTCCTCGTACTGCTTATTGTTAGCTAACTGCCAGATCGTGTTTCCCCGAGTAAGAGAAGGCTTTCTTCTCTCTGGCGTTTGTTCCACATATTTAGGGTTAGGGATGTGGAGGGCGGCCTAGTACTATGGATATCCGGTAAACACCGGGAAGTCCTGGCTAACGCACCTCACACTCTATCTCTCAACCCTCAACCCATAACTCAATCTCAACCTCATCATTCTCCTTAGTTCAGTATTTCTTGTCTTCAGAGCGTAACTACGCTCTGATACCACTTTTTGTAACACCCCAACTCAATCCAAATGTGGTCTCGCAAATTAACAAGTATATATATACACATGTCACAGCGGAATTCTTTACAATCCAGGACCTTGCCACGGTCTGACTACAGAATATACCGAACATTAGTCTAACAACCTTAACCATTTACATAACCTTCTTACAATCTACTCACAACCTATACATCTTACTAACTCAATTGCCATACGAGTGTACAGGCACAACTCGTAGGTCATACTTAATCCTTAACACTTGTACTCCTTCTTACTCTCGCGACGGCCGCCTCCTGATGTTCACCTGTGTAGTAAAAAGAAGCCCCGAGGGGGTCAGCACGAATGCTGGTACGATCCTCTCATGGCCCCAAAGCTAAACGTGGCTACGACGACTAATTGTCGATAGCATGAGAGGTTGATTAGATGCACAACATAATAGAAAGTGCAGAAACAACAACTCAGATATGAACAATCAAAGTTCACACACAATGAACGACTAAATGCGTTCCCTTAATTAGAGAGTTAGTTATTTAACTCCTTAAGTAATGTTCCCTCTTAATCTTAGTTCATCCTTATCTTACCTCAATCTGATTCTTATCTTAATCTTAGAAACAACCATCCTTAATCAGGAGTGGATGTAGCTTATCTTAATCTTATATTTACAAACCAGCTTTAATGAGGAATGGTTGCAACTTACTTAATCTTAATCTTAACTAAATCTCAAATATAAACCGTTCCTGGCCTGGAAGGGATTGGTTGTAACTTATCTCAGTCTTAGAATACAAACCATTCTTAAATAGAGATGGTTGTATCTTATCTCAAACCTTATCTCAATCTTATCTCAGGTCTTATCTCAATTAAGTCAACCCGTTCTTTAATTCGAATGGTTGTACCTTAACCCATTGTTTTATCTGTCGGGTCACGTAACCCTAACCAATGAGTTATCAGCTCCATTGGTTTACATAAACATATTTATTAGAATTAGTTGGGCATTTAGGTAGATCCCACTACACCATCTCAGTATGCCTCCCTCCTAAAACAAGAAGTCCGAGGAGGTCGAGTCTATTTGTCGACTAAGGCGACGAGTCCAAGGACAAGTCATCTTAGAAAGACGGTATTGATAAGAATACCGACTTCCCCCATACACATGTGCCGGTACCATTCCGGATTCCTCACTCAAGTTCCAGTTAGTAGTTATCTCAAGACCATGTTTGTTGTTAACCTCTTTCGGTTCATATCGTCCCTCATTAGGGGGCGTTCCTTATTCTCACTCAATTTCTTACTAAACATTGGTTAGTAAGTTCTCACGGTATGTTGTGTTAGTTTTCAAACATCACACAACAACACAATATATATATAATATGTTCGGTTGCATGCTTTTTATCTTGTTTAGTGAGCACACAAAACAAATAGCACACAAGCCGGGGGACACCCTCGTTAGCAAGCAGGTCACAAGAAGAAACAACTGTACCGTTCACCGTTGGTCGTTTCGGTTGCTTACTCTCCTCCGGGTCCAAATCCCCAAGTCCTAAAACTTCATTCAGTTTTAGGTTGTTAATCACTTAACTTAATATGACTACTTAACTTGTTTAACTACTAATTCCTTAATGATCCCCACCTAACACATCTTAGGTCTTACACTTAATCTTGCAAACTTTCAAGTTTATACTTAACTTAACTTAATCTCTTAAGTTCTTAGGGTCCTAATCATTACCACCCTACCAAAGGTATTCCTCTTACCCATTACCATTCTTAGAATTCAAAATATTCTTTTGTTTTTTTTGTTTTTATGCTCGACCGGACTTACCGACCGGACTTGCCAAGTCCGGTCCATTCCAGTACCTTTTACCGTTGGAAAACTCACTCCGACCGGACTTACATGTCCGGTCCTATGTCCGGTCGATTCCAGAGACTTACTACCGTACAAAAATTTCATGCCGACGGACTTGACAAGTCCGGTCCCATGTCCGGTCTATTCAGAAACTAATTCCCTCACAAAACAGAAGCGCCCGACCGGACTTGTAAGTCCGGTCCCCCAAGTCCGGTCGATTCCAGAAAAACATTTTCCGGTAGTGTAACAGAGCCCGACCGACCTTGCAAGTCCGGTCCTAAGGCCGGTCGGCTCTAAAAACTTGTTTCTAGATTCCTTTCAACTCCAATCTTCTCCTCATATATTCTAATATGTTATAACCTCATTTGGGCACCTCAAATACACCTTAAGCCCTCCTTCAAATACCGTAAATCATCCCCCAAGATCCACCTTAGTCATCATGCATTTTTCCTTGTAATAACTGCTACACTTGTAATGTTTTTCCTCTAGGTTTCTAGGTGGTGGTTCATACCTAGTGTAAACACTATGCCAAATGTTTTCTTCACCACTATAACATCATCTCCCAAGAATCTCTCACTATCAAAACCTTTTAAGGCACTTACTTAAAGTTCCTTCCTAAGCTTAAGCTCCATCCACCAACACCTTATTTCCTCTAGTTGTTACCAACATTTGCCTAAGTCCTAGATGCTCAATTACTTTCTTGATTCTTAAATCCTCAAAGTAATGCCTAAGTCATATAACTCATCACCACACTTTTATCTCACCCCCTTTTCATCAAGACAACCACTAAAACTTCCTAGTACTTCCTTAGTCATTAATTCCCTTAGAACATATTCAAATCACCTTAATCTTACACCTCCTCCTTAAACTTATGCTCAAGTCATATTCCTCATCTCATGGTCTTGGTGTGTCTCAAAACACTCGCCATTCCTCTAACTTCTCCTAGACATCTAGGTCATCCTAAACCTCAAGAACTCCTTAGTCAACTCATTTCCACCCAATTTTCTTTTCATGCTCCCTAGTAAACCCTAGGGCATAATAAGCTCACCACTACCACTTAAACACTTTGTTTTCTACTCAAATTTCGCCATAGCTCCTCTAGTATCTTATCATGCCCAAACACATTATTTTTCCTCATCCAACCATCTCACACACATCAAGTTCTTCTCATCATATCTCCTCTCCCAAACCAACTCATTCACAACAAACTCAATATATTGCAATAAATCTTAAATTGCATAGCACTAAGGCTCTTAAATGACAGGCTCTTAGGCCTTAAATGACTTAAAAGTAACACTGAATTTCCCACATATATAAGCTTTCAACCTGCAAAATACACCATCAATCTATAGTAGTTATGATGCTCTTAAATCCACCTTAAACTTATATTGCTAACTCATTCTCATTAGCTCCTTAATCACAAGTTCATAAGCTTGTTTAAGTTTTTTCTTAGGTTATATAACCCAATACACAATGTAAGCTCTAAGCCACATTGGTAACTTATCTAAAACTCATTCCTTAATCTTAAATCACCATTAGGTAAGCATTTTACCTTGTTTTCTCAAGCTTATCTTAACTTCCTCCTTAGACCTTCTTCTTGAATGAATATCGGCCACCACTCAAACTTCCCTTGCCAATGTTCTAACAATAACCAATGGACTCATATGAGCACTAAACAATACACTAACCTTAGGAGTAAACCCTAGGTTAAAAATGTGGTTCTAAGGTATTAAACTGAATGTTTTACCTTGGATTCTCAAAGCAAGCTTGGATATGAATTAAGTAGGACCTCCTCTAGCCCTGGAGAATAGAATCAAGCTTAGAACAATGGATAAAAATGAATCCCCATGAGTAGTATTTTCGGTAATGTGTAGAAATGGTGGAAACATGGTTTTCTTACATTTTCTTTACCTTAAGAGAATGGAGAAGCTAATGAGCTCTTCAAACGTGATGTTCCCCCATCAATGGGTTTCTCATGGCACACAAAATGGAGCTTTGAAAGATTTGAAAAGATAGGAAGATAGGTCTTGGCCTAACTAGAGAAATCTACACTTAGTTTTGATTTGGAGCAAAGATGAACACTTGGTGAGCATTTGAAGGTGGAAGCACCCATGGAAGAAGCTCTCTCGGTTTGGAGCAAGAGAAGGGAAGAAGAAGAAACCGTGGGTGAAAGAGAGAAATGGAGGAAAGAGAAAAAGGTAGCTAATATAAGGTTATTTTGCTTTATTAAAGCAAATAGTAAGTCTTTACTTATCTCTTCTTTCCTTTCTCATTTGATGACTCATGTGGTGACTCCCCACATAAAACCGGCCACCCCATAATAAGGCTAACATGGTCTTTGTTGACCAATTAATTGACTATATTGTTTAAAACTTAAACTAGTCTAAATAGTTACTATTCACTAATCAAGGCACATAATCGGGAAATTTTGATTTCCCATTGATTTAGACTCCTAATGTGATACTAATTAGTACACATATTGATTAAAGAGTAATGATGGACAATTAGCACTCAAAACTCAATTCTAAGACAATTTCTCAAAAATGTGCTTTAAGACTTCTTAAAGCACATTTTGTGTTTTAACTTGTTTTCAAGCTTGGTTTTCTTTGCTAATTGATTTAAAATGACCATTAGGATATTACTAAGGTCTTATCATGATATTTGGGTACTCACCCAAGTCTCTCCAAGCTTAGAGACACGTTTTGGCCCTGATTGGCTTTAAGGCACTTTCTTATGTTTTCCTGGTTTAAATTGTCTACCAATCTTTCTAAGGCATTTTTAGCTTAATACATCATGATTTGATGTTTACTTAGCATACTTAGGTTTGGGGTATTTCACAATATACCCCTATCTTCCTCTATCTAAATCTGTTACAACCTATGCCATTCACCTAGTTTCTAATCCCTTAAGTGTTCTATTCCTAGGGGAATTTTGCCATAGTCTCCCCTATATTCTTATATTCTCACTCACATTGTTTTCTCACACATTATCATCATCCCACCTGTTTTCAACAACATTAATACACAGGCTTTCATATAACTTCCAACACTAAACACTACCAAAAATTCTTGCACTCAACAAACCAATCCCAATCTGTTTTGTAACCGTTTTTAAATGTCCTTCAAGGCTTCAAAATACTTATATTCTCTTATACATTACTCACTACCAAAATACCATTTTTACAATACACATTTTCATTTCTAAAATCTGTTAATATACAAATATACACAAGGCTACACGATGAGCATTCTTACCTTGTTTTCCTTCTAGATTTTTCTCGTCCTCTTACTTCTTCATTTCTCTCTTTCTCCACCGGTTTAGCAAATACAAATTCTCTACTCTACAACCCATACACATACACATTTCAATACACTAATAACTAACCCTAACTATTATTTAAAGCTTAATGTAAATTTTAGGGTTTTTAGAATTGTATTACCTTCCAAGAGTGCAAGTGCTGTTTGGAGCGGTTCAAGAACAAGGTTTCCAACTCCTTCAACAAGCCAAAATCGGCTAGAACACAAGAGACCAAACAAGGTTTAGTCTAAATTTTTGTTTTGCCTTTGAGGCTAGAAAAAAGAGGAGTTTTCAAAGATATTTTTACCTCAATAGAACAAGGAGAAGGAGGGCCTTCTAATGGTGGTGTTGAAGCTCCAAATGGGGTATACCCATAAAAACGAAAATGGTGTTTTCGAATTTTGGAAGGATGAAAAGTAGCTCTTGATGAGAGGATTACAATGGTGGTATTTTATAATTTTTGGAAGAGTTTTACTAGAGTAACAAGAGGAGAGAAGGGAGTTGTGTGGGTTCTTCTCATTTCTCCATGGAAATCGCTGGAGGAGGAGAAGAGAATAGAAAAGAGGAGAGTGAGGGCTGGTTCACGTGAGAGAAGAATGGGGAAATGAGAGTAGGAGAGAGAGTATGTGAGAGTGGGGTTACTTTGTGTTTTTAATTGTTTTGTCTCTAGTGAGTTAAAAGAGAAATAAAGAGAGAGTGTGAGGGGCCTTAAAATCGGACCACACACAGACCCTTGGGGTTTTGAAATTTCTTTTACATTATTGGACACATAAGTTTGTGTTATTTATATTTCTATCCCACGACTTTCCGTTTTTGACAGTTTTTACTATGTTTCTCGTTTTCTTGATTTATTGGTTCTAGAGCTTCACTAATATTTATTAATGATTATTTAGTTGACCAAGATTGTTACGAGTCTATTTGACCCGCTTAAAGACACGTTTTCCCGGTTACTCGAAAAACGCGCATTAATGTTCATTAGTGATTTTAATCCATTTAAGGATCCGTTTCTTCGGGATTTGTTCCCTCATATTTATTAGACTTAATTAAGCCTTTATAATCCTTACAATACGCTAACCGAGGTTTCATACCTCCCATGGTTATTTAACGTTATTTAGCGTTTTCCCGCTTTTTAAGCGTTTCTTTATTCTTTTGGATTTATTTTTCCTTACCAATATTACTTAAACATTATTAGCTCTTAAATACCTATTAGGATAATTTAATCGCCATATTTAAGGTCGGGGTATTTCACCCCATGAGTATAAATTTTCGGTAATGGAGAGAAGAATGGTGGAAACCTAGTTTTTCTTACATATTCTTTACCTTAAGAGAATGAGAAGCTATGAGCTCTTCAAACTTATTTTCCCCTTCAATGGCGATTTCCCATGGGTCCAAAATGAGGCTTTTCAAATTTTGAAAAGATAGGAAGCAAGGCCTTGGTCTAACTAAGAGAAATCTATGCTTAGTTTTTGATTTGGAGCTAAAATGAGCAAGTTATGGACAAGGCAAGGTGAGGCAACAATGGGGCTGCTTGGGAACGGTTTAGAACAGAGATAATAAGAAGAAAACCGTGGGAAGAAGAAGGGAAATGAAGAAGTGAAATACCCCAAACTTTGGTATGTTGACTAAATGATTAAATGTGTTATCTAAAGGCTAAAAAGTGCCTTAGGAACATCAGGGTATAGTTTAAACCATGGTGAAACACAATAAAACACTAAGGACACGGTATGAGCAAAAACATGCTCTAAGCCATGAGTGAACTTGGTTAGGACCCAAAGAGCCTACCAAGACTTGATAATGATTAATTATAACTTTATAAGGCTAATTAAGTCCTTAGGAACTTTGGTAGACAATGAAACCAAACAAAACACAAATAACACCTTAAGGTCAATAAGAGCAAAAATGTGCTCTAAGCTTGGGATAAATATGTATAAGGCCTAATGGTCATACCTATGCCTTAATTATATGTTAATGAACATATTAATCGATTACCAAAGAAAACCAAGCTTGAAAACAAGTTAAAACACAAAATGTGCTTTAAGGAGTCTTAAAGCACGTTTTTGAAAAATGTCTTGTAAATGAGTTTTGAATGGCTAAATGTCCATCATTCTCTTTAATTAACATGTGTACTATATAGTATCACATTGGGTGGCCATATTAGTGGGAAATCAAAAATTTCACTTCTATGTGCCTTGTTATTAGTGAATAGTGATTTTTATAACTAGTTTGTAACATATAATGTTATAGTGAGACAATTGACTAATAAAGTCTAAAGTACCCCTAGGCACTATTTGGGGCCGGTTTTTAAGGTGTTGTGACTCACCACCTTTGTTAGTTACAAAGAAAAGAAAGATGACTAATTAGTATACTATTGCTTTATAAGGATAAATATCTTAACAAAAGCAAACTTACCTTCTCATTCTCTTCTTCCCTTCATTCCCACGGTGGTTTCTTTTCCTCCTCTCTCCATCGGTTTCCAAACAGAGCCATGCCATTCTCATCCTTCCTCACTTGTAACTTATGACTCCATGCTCCGAATTTAATTCCGAGACACTACCGTTCTCTTAGTTGGAGCAAGCTCTTCAACCTTGTCCTTTCAAATCCTCAAAACCACCATTTCGGTGCCAAGAGGAATCACCATGGGAGGAGCTTGAGCTCACCTTTTCACATATTCTTGTCCTCCTTTGCTTCAAGGTAAGGAAACTCAAAGAAAAATGACATTTCCTTCATGTTTTGTCATAACCGAAAATGCACCTTGTAATGGTGTCTTCTCTTGTCTTGTTTTAGCTTCATTTGAATCTTCCAAGGGCTAGGAGGAGTCCTCTCTTGATATATATTCAAGCTCTCTTTCCATTCCAAGGTAAAACAATCATGTTAATACCTTAAGATAATATATGTAACTAGGGTTTACAATGAGATAAAGCCTAAAGCTTATATACTCATTTTAATGTTGGTATATTGTTTAGTTGTTGGCAAGGAACCAAATGCCCTACCGGTTCTACAAGGAAACAAGAAAGAAATTTGTGAGGAAAAAGGTAAACAACCTATTTTAATGTGGTTTAATGCCTTAGGAGAAATAAGCTTATAATGCTTGTTAAAACTACCTAAAGAGCAAATGGTAAATGAGCTAGTAAAATGCTCTCAAGGAGGTTATTAAATATGTATTGTTGGGTGTAATTGCAGGTCAAAGCATTATTATGTGGGAAATTCAGTGTTTAAGGTTTATGCAATTTAAGGGCCTAAGAGCCATGCATTTAAGGGCCTAAGTGCCAAGCAATTTAAGTTATGCACTATATTGTGATGTAGTGCTTAATGTGTGAAGTTTGTGTATAAAATGTGTTTGATGGATTTTAGGTGTTCTTGGATGAATTAAGGTAAAAACCTAAGTGTTTGGATGTGGGTATATACTAGAGAAGCTATGGCCAAATTTGGGAAATGTGTAAGAAGTTGTTTAAGGTTTAGGTAATGTTGATGTTCAAGGAACAAGTGATGTTTAGGTATGATGTAAAAAGGAGATTTAGTTAGTGAAAATGATGCTTAAGAGATGATGTTAAGATGAGGAGAAAGTGTTTTGGGATAGTAGTTATGATAGGTGAAATGCCACCTAGAAATTATAAGGAGAAAACATTGTAAGTGTTAGGAACTTTGTGGAGATATAAGTAAAGGTTTAAGGAATTAGGAAACATAGTTTTGTGAGTGCTTAAGATATCTTGAGGGTGTGTTTGAAGTGCCAAATGATGTTAGAACACATTAAGAGGTCTTAGGAGAAGTTTGGTGAAGATTTGACAAGTTTGGGTAAATTTAGGAGGCGACCGACCCAGGGGCCGACCCAGTTTGTGGGTCGGTCGAGCCTCTGTAAAATGTTAGGGAAGTGTTCGGTAATGGACCGACCCAGAAGGTTGGGTCGGACATGGGTCGGTCGGTCAAGTTTCAAAGGAGGGAAAATGTTCGCACATGGACCGACCCAGAATGGTGGGTCGGACGTGGGTCGGACGGGCATGTTATAAGGAAGTAAAAGGGGTCTGTAATGGACCGACCCAGATGTGGGTCGGTCGGTGGTCGGTCGGACCAAAAACATGGTTTAAGGTTATGAAATGAAATGAGATGATGGGGATTGGTAGGTAATGATGATATAAGGATGTTAAGGACATGTTAGGTGAGTTTTAATGACAATAAAGTGGGCTAAAGTTGTATTAAATGTGAAAGTAAAACAAGTTAAAAATGTTAAGATATATAACTAAGTTAACGGGGAAAATTAAGCATTGACATTAAATAATCAAGCAAACCCCGATGTTAATGAAAACACATGTGATGTTAACAGTTGTTCGAGAATTTGCTCGAGGAACATAGGTGGACGTGGTAAAGTGGACCCGGTGACAGGTATGGTTTTCTTGCAACCTGTGTCCTAACGGATTACACCGGCTTGTATGCCAATATGTTTTATTGAATGTTTGCCACCTTGTAAGATTAAAACATGTAATGAGTTTATAGTAATTCATTTATGTGGCGAATTTGGTATCCGATGCCGTTTAACCTCAATATGTGTTAAACCTTAGCTAACTAAAACTAGGAACACATGAGTGATCGGTATTCGGAGTTGACGGCCCAAACCTTGGGAACGTGCTAACCACGGCTATGTGTGAGTTGGTTGGATATTGTTGTTGTATGCAAGTGTGTGAACCTCCCTTGTGTGCTTAACTCGGTTATGATACCGCATGTGTGTGGATGTGGTAGGCTCCATAATGGATCCCTAACTACTTATTTATATGGTATATGTACTAATGGGGGGTGAGGAGTCCGGATTGTTTCCGGCCACGCGTGTGATGGACGGGAGTCGTTATCTTATCCGGTTCGGCTCTCTTGGTGTATGTATAGGTGGTATTCCAATTTGGTTTCTACCTTCCCTTAGCTTATCCAAAGCTAGTTACTGACTCACGTCGGGCCACAGGGGCATGCGTATGTTATTTCGGTGTGCTTGGGATTACTATATCCGACACACCTTGGGTATAAGTTAACCGTTCTATATAACCGGACGGTAACGAGGATGGTAACGAGTTTAACATGGGATTGGTAAAAATCCCTAGGCTCACATGGTATACTAACTATGGTGGAAGGTTCCTTGTGAGAACCGATGTATATGGTGTTATGTAATGTTATGGTGCTATGCAAATTCCCTTGCTATGCTTTGGTATAAATATATTATATTGGATGCTTTAAATGAATGCAATGTGGTCATGTGTGCATGGAAGCAAGAAAGGTTTGCTATGTTTTGTTATGTGAGAAAGAGTTATGATGTATGATATGGAATGTGTGGATCATGGAAATGAATCCCAGTTGTACAAGAGGCGTTTAAGGATAACCCGATTGATGGGTACACGTCGTTCGTTAAGGAAGTAGCTCCGTTTAGAGGAGAGCCACTCTAGGGTTTAAGGAATCATTGGATGGTTGGTTAAGTGTGGATGTTTGGTTATAGGTTGAGCCCATTGAGGCGAAATGCTATGTGTTGTGTTTATGGTTTGTATGCATGATTTAAATATAATCAACTGCATGCTAGACGACAATTAGTCGTGCGTGGCCCGGTAGCATGCGGGCTGCGGGATTACCATACCAGCAAAGGTGCTGAGCCCCTTGGGGCCACCCCTTTCTCTTCTTTTTCCTATTTCAGGTACAGAAGTGCTGGAAGCCGTTCGAGAGTAGGACGGGTAGTCGTTGTACATGGGTAAACTTTTAAGTGTATGTATACAGTAGGTGTAGTAAGACCGAAATTGTTATCGGCAGCAGTTTGTAAATACTCGGTACAGGGGGAGTGTATGTATATAATAAATGTTGAAGATGGAACGAGGATTGTATTGTGTAGTTGCTCGGGAATCTAGTCCATCAGACCGATATAATTGTGTATGTATTGTATTAGCCTTGTTAGCCACGTGGGTGGTTAACGGCGTGTAACACCATTGGAATAAGTAATGTGATGAGTTGAATTTCCGCTGCAGTTTGTTGTTGTGTGGTTGTTGTTGGATGGGGTGTTACAAAAAGTGGTATCAGAGCGAAGTATCGCTCTGATGACTGAGTTACCGAGCTTAGGAAATACCGAGTTAGGATTTAAGTACTTCGGGTTAAGGGTTGAGTGATAGCGTGAGAGATACGCTAGATAGGAACTACCAGTGACTACTGGAAACCTACAATATCCATCCCACCCTCCACAGTCCCTGTTTGATAACTTGGGAAAGAACGCCAGAGAGATGGAAGTCCTCTCTTACTCGGGAATACCCGATCTGGCTGTTATTAAATACCTTTAGGGTACGGAGAACCTGTCACACGGTTGATCCCGAAAACTGGGAATCCCGGAGACGGTCTCCATCTGAACAATGTTAACCGCATTCCATAGCGGCAAATGAAGGATTTTGTGTAAAGAGGAATAGAATTTCTGGCAACCTCGGTCGACATGCCGAGCAGTCGAGGATGACCAGCTTGCAACGCACCAACCGTGCAACAGGCAAGAAATGGATTAATGGAATCCGAGACAAGAGTCTACGGAACCACAGTTGATAAATAATACACCAACGGTATACCAACCGACTAGGAACTACCACGTAGTGCCCAAACAAGAGACAAGTCTCAGTAACCACGACAAGTGCGTGGAACGGGCTACAAGGTGAGTATAATACTAAGACAAAGGGGTCTCCCAGAATAGGAAACACCCTAGTGAATGATTATTACGTGGAAACAGTGAGAAGTCACCTAGAGGAGTATCCATCAAGGCAGTAAGATCAGTGTGGGCCAACAAGGCCACTGAGGACAATATGTGTCAAAACAATACCACAGTCGGTATGTGTTGAACCGATAGCCAGTTAGCATGGCGCACTTGCCATAGCAAGTGCTGCTATAACAGGGCTATTCGGGAAATTTATAACCACTACACAGTACTTGGAAAAGTATCATGGAGTTAAATGTGAACGTCATAACAGTGGAAGGGCCTGTTAGCCTAACCTCTGTAATTGGGAGTACACCAGTCAGCAAGAAGCTAGACTTAGTTAAGGTAAGAAGATGTTGTGAAACCATGGAAATTTTTCTTTCAAACCTAATCTTTCCCAAACCCTTTTCTTTTCAAACCAGATTTTCTTTCAAACCAACACTTCTTTCCAACTTTTTTAAACCAAACCAGTGAAACCAAGAGCGACTGACAAGGATGCGACAGTGGATAAACCTTCCCTCGATTAAGTTCGGGAAGTAAGGAATGAATATTGTCACGGGACAATATAAGGGCGTTGACAACAGAATACTTCACCTAGGCGTGTGACGGACACTACAAGTGTACCAACTGTGTTGTGGGACGACCGCACTCCGATAGGAGCGTGTGGACCTGACAGACCTACTTATAGGTTAGTTAGGTAAGTAGTAATGTATCAGTATGATACCCCATATATGTATACCAGTAGAGTCCGAAGCACGGGAAGTAGTCGACTCCGTCTACGGTCAGCAGTATAAATCAACAGGATACAAGGAATGCTTGAAGTAAAGGAACTCAGTTAAGTTAACGAGGCTAAAGGAATTAGTGAATTCCTTTCAAGGAAATGTTTTAAGAGTCAGGAAGTGCAAACTGCACTGACTGTTATATAAAGACAGCTTATGTGACTTAAGGATCCCCAGGGATAAACATGATAGCTGAAAAGCAGGGCAAGGCAGATGCCTAATGTGGACACATTAATGTGCAACGAACGGGATGAAACTCCCAGAATCAGTACCTACACTATCTGGAAATGTTGATCTTTACAGAAGAAGATAATAACAGAATGTACCAAAAAGTGTGAAACATATGTAAGACATAACGTAACGACACCCAGGAGAATCCTCGAAGGGGTGCGCATCAACAATTGTTGAACGAAATACATGACAGAAACACAAGGGTTGAAATTAACACCCAATTTAGACATAAGTGGTCAGGAGACGGACTGACAAACCTAAGGGACATCCCATGGAAGGAAACGGAATGTAACGACCTTGTCATGGAGCCCGCTATAACCTCTAAACATATAATTTGTACAGAGAAGTACATGTGTATGGATAGCCTACAATGAGCCCAGCTCAAGGCAAATAAGGCTTATAAGCCACAAACAGATATGTTATGTAAATTTGAGTTAATTGTAGAAGTTAATGTGGTACAAGGAAATAGAGCGGAGAACGAACCACTGCATTAAGAGTGGGGATACCTCTCGATATGTGAGACCGCAGGAGCGGTAGTTGTGTGAATCAAGTTCAAGAAATATGTGGAGGACGGACCATGTCGTTATTACCACAGGAGGATTTGAATAAGAATAATACGAAAGGAAATATTTGTACCAGTTGTGTACGCAGGAAGAGTAATAAGTCTGATAGCAATCACCGTAGGTGTGTGAAGCTAAATGTGTAGCGAACAACGCTCAAGGGAAAGATAGTAACATATTCAAAAAACCAGCCAAATAAGTGGCCAGATAAACCCAGCATAATAGCAGAAGCTAATATAATAGCAGATGCAGTATAAGTTGATGTTATATAATGAGAAAGGACACGGCGCGCAATAAGCGACCGTTGTATGAGGATGGTTAGATGATAAAATGGTGAGTAGCAGAGTTGAGTTAAACCCAGTGGAGGTACAACATTAAGCGATAGCAAACGAACCGAGCAGTAAGCCGGTGGCAGGTGTTAAAGGATTTCAGTGAAAATTCCTATCGCAATCGCATAAGAGAGTTGCTGTCAAGGGTTTACGCCTCTGCACTCTGTATGACTGAGTGTTTTGGTATTGCTCTTGCACAGTAATGATCGAGTGGGATAGCTAGGAATCAGAAGCATGGTAATGGTGGAAAAATAAGTTATAATGGCGGTTGCATAGGAAATGCGAGGCCGCACCAATAAAAGAGTACTTGTATAAAACCAAACATGGAGACATGATTAACAGTAAGTGACTACAGTAGCACTAACTGCCAAATATCGGTATGGAATATACCCCAAATATTGTAATAGCTGAGAGAGCACTACACACTAGGTAGTAGCTCAATCTCAACCGACAGTAAGTCGGTAGAAGCAAGTCAATCATTGTGAATTACCTAGTAGCTTACGCTGTAACCTACTGGAGAAATGGATGGAAAATTGTGAAACTCACCGAATTCGCTCAGGGTAAGAGATACCATGCGTCGGTGGAGAACCCATTGTTCCCAAGATAAGGGCAATACAGATGTACAACACATTAACAGTAACGAATGGGGCAAACCAGCTCTATAATTATCAGGGTTGCGCAACAGAGGCCAGTGAGCCCATGCGTTAGGTATCGGATACATATGGTGAATATGAATAAATGACTAGTTATCTATACCTAAAAGCCTCACAGGCCAGGACCGAAACCGGTTATGAGTTACAACTCCAATGCGAATTCTTGGTTTAGGGACTAAACCGCCAATATGGTTAAGATCCTCTAATCAGAATCCATTGTGTAATGGACCGCGTGGAAGTTAAAACACTTCACGACGGCAGAACATTTTAAGCCAAGGTTTAGTGATTGATTACGTGGGCGTAATCCCTTTTAAGGGGGGTAGAGCGCAAAAACCACTTAGTGTGTTTTACCGTACAAGCGTACGCGAACTAGGTGTGCATAGCACTGAATGATTGTAATGATGGTTGGCGCGTGTGTTATATAAACATACGCATTTATTTGTGGTTAAATTGTGGTAATTGCGCACAAAAGATGCGAATACCATTGTGGGAAGTGTGTCATTTTGTTAACAGTGGTGTGTTAGAGTACAAGTGGAAGGGAGTAAAGAAACTCCCGGGGATCTACAACCCCGATGGTGCATAAATATAAACCATGTATTGTATTTTGATAAAAATATGTATATATACAATGTTGTGATTTATGAAGGGTTACGAGACCGACATAGAACCTAGTGAGATTTAAATTCTCTAGGTAACTTGAATTAAGTTGGATTGGGATGATGATTGATAGACAGAGTTCTATCCCTTGGAGATGTAATGATTATGACTAGAGAGATTCAAAGATAGAAAATGGGACATGCTTGAATTAATTGTTGGTTGAAAATGAAGTGGGAGGTGAAACTTGATTATCATGAGATCAAGGGAAGCCGAACACAAATTGGGGTGGAAAGATAGTTCAACACTGATGCTGATCACATCAGTGTTGGATGATTCTTGAAGCTCCCTATAAGTGATTACAAATAACCATGTTAAGAAAGATACAAGGAGCATAAACTGGACTTGGAGTTGTGTGGTGTTTTCAAAAGAATTTTCAATTGGTGTTTTAAAAACAATCGATTAATATCTTGAATAAAGATCTTCTTATATACTTAACCTAGTAAAGAATATTTTAGTAGTACTTGCTCACGAGCTGAGGACGTATGAGCCTTCGTCTTCGGACCGGTGACATGAGAAGTACATATGTTAAAAATTAAGTGAATGTTTTGATCTCCCAAAGGAACGGGGACCAGAAAGTGTCCATCGCGACCGGGTTCCGCGGGATCACAATGTATATGTACTCAAAGTGGGATTCGAACCCATGGAGAGATGGAAAAGGTATTTCTGTTTGATATACATGCTATGACATGTTGTTTGGTATGGGTGATAAGGGTTATTTGACTTTGAGTCTAAATGTGTTGTGCTATCAAGACCTATGAGTCTAAACGTGGTTATGTCACCCAGACCTAAGAGTCTGAGGGATATTGTATGGGTGCAAGTGTGATGAAGGTACCCGGACCATTGAGTCCGAGGTTACCATGTGAATATGATATTTTATGTATAAGGTGGATATGTTGCCCGGACCATTAAGTCTGAGGTTGGACGTGAAAGATGGTTGGTAATGGAAGTCTTGTGGCTATAAGTAATTCCCGTATTCTAATCCAATGATGCGAGGAAATGTGAACTTCGAGGACGAAGTTCTTTTAAGGGGGGTAGATTGAAATACCCCAAACTTTGGTATGTTGACTAAATGATTAAATGTGTTATCTAAAGGCTAAAAAGTGCCTTAGGAACATCAGGGTATAGTTTAAACCATGGTGAAACACAATAAAACACTAAGACACGGTATGAGCAAAAACATGCTCTAAGCCATGAGTGAACTTGGTTAGGACCCAAAGAGCCTACCAAGACTTGATAATGATTAATTATAACTTTATAAGGCTAATTAAGTCCTTAGGAAACTTTGGTAGACAATGAAACCAAACAAAACACAAATAAACACCTTAAGGTCAATAAGAGCAAAAATGTGCTCTAAGCTTGGGATAAATATGTATAAGGCCTAATGGTCATACCTATGCCTTAATTATATGTTAATGAACATATTAAATCGATTACCAAAGAAAACCAAGCTTGAAAACAAGTTAAAACACAAAATGTGCTTTAAGGAGTCTTAAAGCACGTTTTTGAAAAATTGTCTTGTAAATGAGTTTTGAATGGCTAAATGTCCATCATTACTCTTTAATTAACATGTGTACTATATAGTATCACATTTGGGTGGCCATATTAGTGGGAAATCAAAAATTTCACTTCTATGTGCCTTGTTATTAGTGAATAGTGATTTTTATAACTAGTTTGTAACATATAATGTTATAAGTGAGACAATTGACTAATAAAGTCTAAAGTACCCCTAGGCACTATTTGGGGCCGGTTTTTAAGGTGTTGTGACTCACCACCTTTGTTAGTTTACAAAGAAAAGAAAGAATGACTAATTAGTATACTATTTGCTTTATAAGGATAAATATCTTAACAAAAGCAAACTTACCTTCTCATTCTCTTCTTCCCTTCATTTCCCACGGTGGTTTCTTCTTCCTCCTCTCTCCATCGGTTTCCAAACAGAGCCATGCCATTCTCATCCTTCCTCACTTGTAACTTATGACTCCATGCTCCGAATTTAATTCCGAGACTACCGTTCTCTTAGTTGGAGCAAGCTCTTCAACCTTGTCCTTTCAAATCCTCAAAACCACCATTTCGGTGCCAAGGAATCACCATGGAGGAGCTTGAGCTCACCTTTTCACATATTCTTGTCCTCCTTTGCTTCAAGGTAAGGAAACTCAAAGAAAAATGACATTTCCTTCATGTTTTGTCATAACCGAAAATGCACCTTGTAATGGTGTCTTCTCTTGTCTTGTTTTAGCTTCATTTGAATCTTCCACAGGGCTAGGAGGAGTCCTCTCTTGATATTATATCAAGCTCTCTTTCCATTCCAAGGTAAAACAATCATGTTAATACCTTAAAGATAATATATGTAACTAGGGTTTACAATGAGATAAAGCCTAAAGCTTATATACTCATTTAATGTTGGTATATTGTTTAGTTGTTGGCAAGGAACCAAATGCCCTACCGGTTCTACAAGGAAACAAGAAAGAAATTTGTGAGGAAAAGAGGTAAACAACTATTTTAATGTGGTTTAATGCCTTAGGAGAAATAAGCTTAAAGCTTGTTAAAACTACCTAAAGAGCAAATGGTAAATGAGCTAGTAAAATGCTCTCAAGGAGGTTATTAAAGGAATATGTATTGTTGGGTGTAATTGCAGGTCAAAGCCATTATTATGTGGGAAATTCAGTGTTTAGGTTTATGCAATTTAAGGGCCTAAGAGCCATGCATTTAAGGGCCTAAGTGCCAAGCAATTTAAGTTATGCACTATATTGTGATGTAGTGCTTAATGTGTGAAGTTTGTGTATAAAATGTGTTGATGGATTTTAGGTGTTCTTGGATGAATTGGTAAAAACCTAAGTGTTTGGATGTGGGTAATACTAGAGAAGCTATGGCCAAAATTGGGAAATGGTAAGAAGTTGTTTAAGGTTTAGGTAATGTTGATGTTCAAGGAACAAGTGATGTTTAGGTATGATGTAAAAAGGAGATTTAGTTAGTAAGAAAATGATGCTTAAGAGATGATGTTAAGATGAGGAGAAAGTGTTTTGGGATAGTAGTTATGATAGGTGAAATGCCACCTAGAAATTATAAGGAGAAAACATTGTAAGTGTTAGGAACTTTGTGGAGATATAAGTAAAGGTTAAGGAATTAGGAAAAATAGTTTTGTGAGTGCTTAAGAATATCTTGAGGGTGTGTTTGAAGTGCCAAATGATGTTAGAACACATTAAGAGGTCTTAGGAGAAGTTTGGTGAAGATTTGACAAAGTTTGGTAAATTTAGGAGGCGACCGACCCAGGGGCCGACCCAGTTTGTGGGTCGGTCGAGCCTCTGTAAAATGTTAGGGAAGTGTTCGGTAATGGACCGACCCAGAAGGTTGGGTCGGACATGGGTCGGTCGGTCAAGTTTCAAAGGAGGGAAAATGTTCGCACATGGACCGACCCAGAATGGTGGGTCGGACGTGGGTCGGACGGGCATGTTAATAAGGAAGTAAAAGGGGTCTGTAATGGACCGACCCAGATGTGGGTCGGTCGGTGGGTCGGTCGGACCAAAAACATGGTTTAAGGTTATGAAATGAAATGAGATGATGGGGATTGGTAGGTAATGATGATATAAGGATGTTAAGGACATGTTAGGTGAGTTTAATGACAATAAAGTGGGCTAAAAGTTGTATTAAAATGTGAAAGTAAAACAAGTTAAAAATGTTAAGATATATAACTAGTTAACGGGGGAAAATAAGCATGACATTAATAATCAAGCAAACCCCGATGTTAATGAAAACACATGTGATGTTAACAGTTGTTCGAGAATTTGCTCGAGGAACATAGGTGGACGTGGTAAAGTGGACCCCGGTGACAGGTATGGTTTTCTTGCAACCTGTGTCCTAACGGATTACACCGGCTTGTATGCCAATATGTTTTATTGAATGTTTGCCACCTTGTAAGATTAAAACATGTAATGAGTTTATAGTAATTCATTTATGTGGCGAATTTGGTATCCGATGCCGTTTAACCTCAAATATGTGTTAAACCTTAGCTAACTAAAACTAGGAACACATGAGTGATCGGTATTCGGAGTTGACGGCCCAAACCTTGGGAACGTGCTAACCACGGCTATGTGTGAGTTGGTTGGATATTGTTGTTGTATGCAAGTGTGTGAACCTCCCTTGTGTGCTTAACTCGGTTATGATACCGCATGGTGTGTGGATGTGGTAGGCTCCATAATGGATCCCTAACTACTTATTTATATGGTATATGTACTAATGGGGGGTGAGGAGTCCGGATTGTTTCCGGCCACGCGTGTGATGGACGGGAGTCGTTATCTTATCCGGTTCGGCTCTCTTGGTGTATGTATAGGTGGTATTCCAATTTGGTTTCTACCTTCCCTTAGCTTATCCAAAGCTAGTTACTGACTCACGTCGGGCCACAGGGGCATGCGTATGTTATTTCGGTGTGCTTGGGATTACTATATCCGACACACCTTGGGTATAAGTTAACCGTTCTATATAACCGGACGGTAACGAGGATGGTAACGAGTTTAACATGGGATTGGTAAAAATCCCTAGGCTCACATGGTATACTAACTATGGTGGAAGGTTCCTTGTGAGAACGATGTATATGGTGTTATGTAATGTTATGGTGCTATGCAAATTCCCTTGCTATGCTTTGGTATAAATATATTATATTGGATGCTTTAAATGAATGCAATGTGGTCATGTGTGCATGGAAGCAAGAAAGGTTTGCTATGTTTTGTTATGTGAGAAAGAGTATAGATGTATGATATGGAATGTGTGGATCATGGAAATGAATCCCAGTTGTAACAAGAGGCGTTTAAGGATAACCCGATTGATGGGTACACGTCGTTCGTTAAGGAAGTAGCTCCGTTAGAGGAGAGCCACTCTAGGGTTTAAGGAATCATTGGATGGTTGGTTAAGTGTGGATGTTATGGTTATAGGTTGAGCCCATTGAGGCGAAATGCTATGTGTTGTATGTTTATGGTTTGTATGCATGATTTAAATATAATCAACTGCATGCTAGACGACAATTAGTCGTGCGTGGCCCGGTAGCATGCGGGCTGCGGGATTACCATACCAGCAAAGGTGCTGAGCCCCTTGGGGCCACCCTTTCTCTTCTTTTTCCTATTTCAGGTACAGAAGTGCTGGAAGCCGTTCGAGAGTAGGACGGGTAGTCGTTGTACATGGGTAAACTTTTAAGTGTATGTATACAGTAGGTGTAGTAAGACCGAAATTGTTATCGGCAGCAGTTTGTAAATACTCGGTACAGGGGGAGTGTATGTATATAATAAATGTTGAAGATGGAACGAGGATTGTATTGTGTAGTTGCTCGGGAATCTAGTCCATCAGACCGATATAATTGTGTATGTATTGTATTAGCCTTGTTAGCCACGTGGGTGGTTAACGGCGTGTAACACCATTGGAATAAAGTAATGTGATGAGTTGAATTTCCGCTGCAGTTTGTTGTGTGTGGTTGTTGTTGGATGGGGTGTTACATTACCTCTGCCCGGATCTCTTTAGATAGTGAAGCGGCGTTGGTGACATCGCTGGAATTGATGTCACTGTGACATCATTAATCTCAGCTGTTGGATTAATCTTTTTCTTCATCCAACGATTTGTATCCATTGTAGGAAAAGAAGGGGTGTATTTGTAATCTCGCATGTATGTCAGGGGTACACAAGGGTATTTTTGTAAACTTCCCTCCTATCAATAAAGATATCACGTGCGATTATTTTAGGTCCCCCCCCCCCAAAAAAAAGGGTTATACCTATCACATTTATAGCGAATTTTCTAGACCATCGACTAGAAGCTCATTAATTTCAGAGTGTTGCTGGGGCAAAAGTCTCATTTTGTCGTTAATATGTTGGCACATTAATTTTAATTTTGCCTATTATCCTCTATTTAGTTCGTTTTTCATTCTACTACACAATGTCGACGGTTCATAGTTTGATTGATGACAGAGTGCAAATTGGACCTTCAGACGTTGCGCGCTGGCAAACAATCATGTTTGATGTTGAACAGAATGGGTATAATTTCTATAGCAATTATGCACGGAGGGTTGGATTTACAGTACTTGTCAAAGGTTCAAACGCATGCAGGTATATCAAAAGGGTTACCCCTGTATGGCCGTATGTTTTTCTTGTTTGTAAGCAAGAAGGTACCTAAAGAGAAATAACAGAAAGAACCTTAAATATCTTAACAAGATGGGTTTTGACATTAATGAACCTGAATGTCAGGCAAAGAGGCATTATGCAAAGGAAAGGTGTGGATGCAAGGCTTTCATTTGATGAATGGAAATATCCAATCATAGAATGGATGGGTGACACAATGGGCACGTACTAATTCCCCAACTACTACGGTGATAAGTGTGAAAATATATCTACTTTTAGGGCTATAATTCTTCATATTTTTACAACAATTCATGCCATATTTCTCACTTATCATATGTTTTTCCTTAGATTTATGCTTTGATGTAAACTGATACATTTTATGTATATTATGCAGTGAAAAGTCTAGGAAATGCATAGATTATCTCATGAGGATTCCAACTCAACAAATGGGGAGCGAATCGGAGCTAAAACGAAGAATCTAGGCCCCGTCGAAGTTACGTCCGGACTTGCGTCCTAACGTATGGGTCGGACACGACACAAGAGGCGCCCGGACGCATCAGAGAAGAAGACCGCGCGACGCAGACAGAGGCGTCCGGACATACAAGTCCGGACGCATGTCCGGACGCGACCGACTCAGAAGTCCAACGTGCGATTTTTATCAAAATCGGAAGATAAAACCTTTTATGTTTATCTCAATCGTCATCGCTGCTCTATATATTAAGGAAGGGCGTACGCATCAATCCCATGCCTAGTCCGAGAGGGGGCTTATGCCTCCAGATCCATCCCCAATACTCACCATACTCCCATCCATCGCCATCACCTTCATCCATCCTCACCGTACACCACACCACTGCTCACCTCCATCACCATTCATCGCCCACCATCACCACTTCCATTAAACCATCACCCATCCAGCCTAATACACCACCATACACTTCCACCAGCCACGCACCACCACCGTCACACACCACCACCATTATCACCACTACTTCCACATATTATTCTTGTTACACTTCAATGTCTTTCTCTTTTATTTTGTTATTTTTATATTTATGTTTGAGTAGTTAGACTAGCTCCCCGGATTGGGGTAGCAAACTGGATCTTTATGTTTTTTTTATAATCTTTTCTCTAGTTTATTAATGCAGTAGTTTCATTCCAATTCTTCATGCACTTTAATTTTCTAGCTAATTATTAAAGCAATATTTGTAGTTTTCTAATCAACACGCGAGAGCTGAGATAGATAACAAGACATAGGAATTAAACCTGATTAACGACTAGAAGCGTGACCCCGCCTATAGGTTAATCGGTCTCAAATAGAATCTGTTCTTTATGCAATTAGTTGTGTCCGGATTAGAGCATTAGTCTGCTGCTAGTTCTAGCAATTGGTTAGGATTCGTTAGACTTAGTCGTTGACGAATTAATTATAGTTTTTGAGTTTATTGCATAATTAGGGAAGAGTTTATTAATAGATTAAAAAGTGAAGGTTTGCAGAACAATCCGGGGTGCTTCCTTTTATTTAAAGTTTTACTGTTTATTTATTTACTTAGTTTATTTTGATTATTTTATTATTTTATGCCAGTTTGTTGAGTCATTCTTTGTATTAAATTAAGTAAAACCTAAAAAAGTAACATTTCCTGTTTTCTTAGTTTAGTTTCTCAGTTAGTAAATAAATTGTCAATTAATTGAACGAGGTCCCTGAGATCGACAACCCCCACTAAATTCACTATTCCACAAAACGATAGGTACACTGCCAAGGTAGAAGTATAGTAACACATATTTCTGCTACATACGGTCTAACAGATCTGTTAACCTTGAAGTGGGCCTGCAAGCGGAGTTGAATGCTAGTATTGGAGTTAAACTTGATACCTCATACAAAATTCTTGTTGCCAGTGGCGGGGTTCAGAACCTTGTTGCTCCAGAGTCGACCTCAAAAACCATCTGCGTACAAAGAGACAGAAGGATATGAATTCAATGGAAGGCGCAAGTCAACAAGATTACTTCAGGCGTTTTGCCAAGGAAACTCCTGGATTTCACTACGACATACAATATGACTCGCACAGACATGATTACCAACATCTTTTGGGCTGATCATAGAATGGAGATGGATTATTCGTTGTTTGGTGATTCAGTCACGTTTGACACAACCTTTTGAACTAACAAAGCGTACAAGCCTTTAGGTAATTAATTTTGGTTAATTTTATCTGAGTGTTTATGCGATGGCGTGTGTACTCATGTTGATTCTGAAGTTTACTTTGTTTTGAAAACAGATCATGTCCTGATTAGTGTCAATATGTATAGACATATTAAGTTGAGCTATATAGCAGATGTATTGATCTATTAATACAAGTAATCATCAGGACATGTCTTGAAATTGTAAGCATTAATTGAGATGATTTTTACAATTTTGTTATGAATTATCTTACACTCTAGGAAATGACTGGCAGTGATGGAGAACAATATGTGGACAAGCATAATAGAAGAAATATCTACATAGTAGCCCTTTTACTCCTTGTTGTTATATCAGGCCGTCAAAGTGGTTGAAAATATGAATGAATATGAGATATAGTTGATGATATTTATTAGGTAACAGTTTTGTGTATACATTGACATCTATGAGTACTGTAACTGTTGAAGATATTGTCTGAATTCACCTGATCGAACAGCTCAATGAGATGTATATATAAAAATTCTAATCAATTGTTGTTTGTCAGTGGTTTTTACATACTCCTAAATATTTGTACCTGCTTTGTTACTAACTTACTTCTTCTTTAGCTAATTTTGTGGCGTTTAATCACCACCGTCAAATCATTTTTGTTCGGGGCTGCACTATTATTCGATGAGACGATACCTTCATTTGAATGGCTATTCCAGGCTTTTCTCAAATGCATGGACAATAAGGCACCTGGCCCTATCTTCACAGACGAGGATGTTGTAGTGGAGTTTTACCTTATGGCTCACAAGTGTTGATTTTTCTCCTCCAATGCTTCGGTCATACTAGGAAAAGAGGTGAGAAGTGAGTTCATGTGTGGATACAAGGGTAGAACATGATTAAAGACTTAAAACTCAAATTTTGAAGGATTTACCTTAGATAGAAAAACTTGATACATTTCGGCCATGAAGGGATGTGGAACACACCAAGGTTTGTGTATGAAAAGAGTGAAGAAAAGTGTGTTAGAAGATGCTAGGAATTCAGCCATGTAAGGAACAAAAGAAAGGATTGGAAGTTTAGAGCACATTTTACCTTTGTCTTGTTGAACTTGATCTAGAATCTTTCTCCACATTTTTGTACAGGTTTTTAGCACCAAAAGATTCAGATTTTCTAGCCTAACAAGAGGGAAATAAGTGTATAAAGTTCTTGCTTTGTTAATGGAGAAATGAAGGAGTTTAGGACATTTTCTTACCTTAACTTGGATGATATTTGTTTAGCTTTTCACCATTGATTCTCTTCTGATTTTTTGTCCATGCTTGGATATTTTTGATCAAGAAATGATTTGGAAGTGGGGCATTTTTTGAACAAGAATAATGGATATTTAAGAGTAAAGAGTGAAAGAAGGTTAGTTCACCATTAATGGCTTCCTTGGAGCTTGAATAAGGAGATGATGGAGAAGGCTGGCTGCTTTCGACTGGGAGAGAATGAAGGAGAGGGAGCTGATGGTAATAGCATGGGCAAGGGAGAAATGGTGGAGGGAATGGGTATAGTAAGAGAGTAGTCTTATTTTAGGTGTTAGGTGTGTAAGGCTAGTAGTACTTTGTACTCTTATTTTATTTAGCTTGCTTTTTTGGTCTCATTTCCCCTCTCTTTTACATCCGGCTACACACCCCTTTCATTTTGAAATTCCCGCCCAACACTAGGGGAAATATGAGGTTCTTTTGTAATTTTTGAAACTTGTAATGTTAAGATGTTACATGTTGTGTCTTTGGACTTATTTGATGTGTTAGGTTGTAACATGTATTGTTACCTTGTCTTAAGGTGTATTCCTTGTGTTTTTAAGTTCTAGGTATACTTTATTGTTTATTTTAATTATATAAAGTATACCATATAATTTTATCACATGATTTGTGATCTTATCTTATGTATTAATGTACTATATGTTACATTAACTTTAGGAGTTGTTTCCTCCTTATGCATACTCCCTCTTTGGTCCATTTTTTTATGTGAGACTTAGTGCTCATTTCAGACTTTACATATTTGTTTATATGTGTAAGTTTAGAGGTTATAACATGCCTTGGTGAATTTGGCTCAGTAGCCTTTCCTTTAATGATTAAACGTTGGTTTAAATCCCTTGATTAAATTAACCCCTCTTTAATTAAGGTGATTAATGTTTGGGGTATTTCATTATGAGGTTGTAAACGTTGTAACTTGTGAGCGATTGTGTGGTGGTTTTCATAGGGTTAATATAGGTATAAGTGAATGGTTAAGATCTATCACTATAAATAGATCTAGTAACTCGTAGCATAGAATCATCCAAACTTGTGGGGATCACATCCAAGAGAGTCAAGGTTAGTTCTATGGTAGCTCAAAGGGACTTGGGTAACAACACCAAGGGAAACATGGGAACACGGGTTGATGTGTTGGTTGGGTAAATCCTCATGTAAACATGTAATCCTCATCCTCTTAATGAAAATTGCTCTATCTTTTTCCGTGGGCGTAGGTCGTGTTTGGACCGAACCCCGAATATCCTTGTGTCACTAGTTTCATTACGTTATCTTGTGATTCTTCTTTGGTAACCATGACGATCTCACCAACATCTTGAGAAAATGGGCCCGAAATCCTGATAGCCTATGATCGATGGAAATAGAACTTCATCTTTAAAATCCTTCAAGCCATGGGCTTTCCCTCCAACTGGCTATCTTCTGTTATGAACTCCATCTCTTCAATTAGGTGTGACATCCTTGCTAATGGTTCTCGTGGTCAATTCTTTCACCAGATTAGGGGTATTAGACAGGGAGACCTTTTATCTCATTTCCTTTTTTCCTGGTCTAAGAGGCATTGTCTAGCTTCCTCAACTATTCAGAGAGCACAGGTAGTTACAAAGGGATTAAGATGAATTATGGATGTCCATCAATCTCTCATTTGGCTTTTGCTGATGGCATAAAATTATTTTGGATGGCTTTGATAGACAATGTCAATTTCTTCAATGACAATGTGCACACGTTTCTCCAAGCTTCTGGTCACCAAGTGATTTTGAAGAAATCAAAGATCTTGTATAGTAAGAAAATAAACTCTTATCTTAAGTCTCTAATTACCAATATTTTGGATGTTAAAGAAGCTCCCCAATTCTCAAAAAATCTGGATCTTCCTTGAATATTGGAAGAAAAAAAAATCTCATATATATGAGTACATTATCTCAGCTATCCAGAATAGAATCTCTTCTTGGATCAAGTTCATGTCTCAAGCTTCTAATATTATTATTGACTTAAGTGTTTTACAAGCTAATACATGTTATGCTATGTCTCTATTTCTTCCCCTCAAATCCATTATCTCTAAGCTTAATTTTATAATCTTTAGGCTTTGGTGGAGAGGAGATAAGAGTTCTAAACCAATGCACTGGTTGATATGGAAGAGTGACTATAAAACTCGGGATAAAGGAGGCCTGGGTTTAGAGCTTTCTAGGATTTCAATAAAGCCTTACTCATTAAATAGCTTTGGAGGATCCTATCTCATCCACATTCTCTTTTGGTTAAATCTTTGAAATGCTTGTATTTTCCTAATGGTTGTATCACACAAGTTGTTCTCTCTTACAAGGCTACTTCTATATGGAAATCTCTCGTCCCTAATATTGCCCTTCTTAAGTTGAGCATTAGATATCAATTGAGAAAAGGGATTTTATCCTGTTCTGGGACTCTCCTTGGATGCTTAGGCCGAGTTCGTTCTCCATAATTTCCCCAAACCTTCCCATAGTCTTGATAACTATTTTGTCTTTAATCCTGATAAAAATACCTGTAATTCTATGCTTCAATAAATGCATCTTCCTTTGTAGAGTGAGTATATTTGTAGCAGAAATATGTGACTATCTCTACCTAGACAGTGTACCTATCGTTTTGTGGAATAGTGAATTGAGTGGGGGTTGTCGATCTCAGGGACCTCGTTCAATTAATTGACAATTTATTAATTAACTGAGAAACTAAACTAAGAAAACAGGAAATGTCACTTTTTCAGGTTTTACTTAATTAATAAAAAGAATGACTCAAAAAATTAACATAAAATAATAAAGCAATTTGTTGAAGACTTGGTTTTGCAGATGATTTCCTACTCACTCATAGTTGCACTACAGCGCTACTAGCCCTCAAGATATTCCAGTTCGAGTAGCACTGCACAAACACTTCCACTTCTACTTCCGATCAACCCTTGGCATGGACTCATAATGCAGAACCGGTCGACTCCGATATTTAAGCAAACGTGGAAGACATGCCTTATGGAGATCGTGGATCAGCAAGTGGATGCCGATACTTGCGCACTTAAATCTAAAGACTTGCTCCACGAATCAAGTTCCGATATTTTAGGATGTCTCTAGGTTGTATATAAGTGTACAATTGTAATGAGATACATACGCATCCGAGATTAAGCTTTAGAGAGAGAGAAAAGATAGCTTTGAGAGACGCAATATTCTGAGAGATCTTAGTGTGACTTTGTCACTTTAGCTTAGGTATTTATTACCTAGAGAGCACACAAAACACTCCCTTTATTCCTTGTTACACATTGATCTGCGCCTAGAGTAGAGCGAGTGTTGGATGAGACAGAATACCTCTGTCGAATCCCAAGATAGGAAGCTAAGTTGTAATTCACATTGAATTTCAATACAAGCAAAATCCTATATTGTTAGGTTTAAACAAAAGCTTTCGCGTTATCATCTTTGGCAAATACTTATCTCCAAACAGGGTTGGTTTGAGACTAACACCTCAGACCTACTCGGTCAGCACCCCGATCCTACCAAGTGGTATCAGAGCCTGCGTTGGCTGACAAATCTCTCAGAATGGCGGAAATCTCAAACTCCAACAATAACAACAGGATGCAAGTGGAGAACCCAAAGTTAACCTCCACGAACTACAACATGTGGAAGAATGAGATGGAGTCGCACCTCCAGTCCCTCAACCAACAAATTTGGACCGTAGTAACCAAAGGCAACTTTCCAGTACCTGAAGGTAAAGATCCAACCTCTTACACAGCTGAAGAGCGAAGATGTGTCAAGCTAAATGCCCAGGCTGTACGAGTGATCTACACAAGTCTACCTCCACTGGAAAGAAGAAGAGTATATCACATCAAAGTGGCTAAAGACATCTGGGATCACCTCCGAGTTGTCCACGTAAGAAACACTGAACTTTGAAAGTAAAAAATTCAAGAACTGAAGAAAGACTACGAAAACTTCATAGGAAAACCCGGGGAGTCTCTCAGCGACATGCTCGCCAGATTCACTGAACTAACTGCCACCATAGAAGAGCTTCAGATTTGAGAGTCAAATGAAAACATCAACAACAAGTTCCTGGATAGCCTAGGGGAAGAATGGACCGAAAGTGTCATCTCTACAAAAGCCTCAAAAAGCTTAGAAAAATGGACTATGTCCGATCTGGGGTCATACCTACAGTCCATCAACAAATATAAGATGAATGTTAAAAACAGAGGTAACTCTTCTCTCTCAAATCACACCGTATCTTATTCTAATGTCAATCAGGCTTTGCAGGTGAAAACCCCTAGTCAAACATCAGCTCTGCAGCACGAGTCTCTCTACTATGAGACTACTCCTACAAAACAGGATCTAATTCAACAACTGCGTGACACCCTGATCGACGGCATAATCGAAGAAGGCTCAGCGAACACCTTTGAGGAAATGGTCATGCTGGTAAAAAAATTTAAGAGATGCATGCGTGATCAATCAGACAAGAATGGTCCAAACAGGTTGGTCAAAATCAGAGTCGGCCATATCAGTCGTACAACCAAAATCAACAAGGAAATACTGGAACAAGAGATCGAGTATGCTTTAAGTGCTTGAAACCGGGTCACCATGCCAATAATTGTTGATTAAAGAAGAAAGACGATTGAGAACAATCATCACTGGTGGCTAATGCAGCATGGGGAGACTCCGACTCGAAAGAACCAGAGACTGGGACGTCTAGATTAATCTGCCTCATGGCTTACAAAGATCAGGTATGTAAGACTCCTTCTTCTGAGGTAATCTCAAATTTCTCAGAATCATGCACTGTCCCCTCTTTAGATCTATCTACTAATTTATAGATCCGAATCCCCCTGAATTCAATCTTACGGAAGGGCAAGAGAGGATAGCATTACTCTATGTAGAAATACATGTGCTAAAAGGTCATGTCAATAATGACCGTCTCAAACTCCAAAAATCTGAGCAAAATGTTGAAAAACTCGAAAGCGAGTTACGAGATGCACATACTATCACCAGTTCCTTGAAAGACCAAATCATGTCCCTACAGAAAAATCTCAAGGAAAAGAACTGCTCCAAAGTCCTAAAGAAATCTCTCAAACCTATTACCTTTGTTCGTGAGGTTGCTGCCATGAAAAAACCAAAATTCTTTGAAAACAAACTTCGTGAGTCAAATGAAAGGCAAGCCAAACTCGAGAAGGAGATCGACTCCCTGACCATCGCATTTAAAAAGGCGCAGATGGATTCTGTCTCATCATCGAGTCCTCCTCCCTGGCTGAAAAACAAAGGTAAGGTAAACCTGCCCAAGATTGTGTCAAAACCTAACGATCTTCGACGAAGAAAAATTTAAAAGAAAATTTGAGAACAAATTTCGTTGGCGAAAGAAGTATGTTCATCTTCCTTCATTGTTGATTTGTGGTTAATGTGGATACGACAGACATATTCACACTTCATGTCACAAGCTTAGTCGTGATCTATCCTTTAATATGCAACACATACATACTCTGTCGGAAGCCCGACGTAATCATAACTCTTTTGCATCAAAGAGGGAACCCAAGTTTGCCTGGGTTCCCAAGTCTAACCATTAATTGTTTTACAGGGAGAGAAGACCGTGGACAATGACTCTTGGTTTCTGGATAGTGGATGCTCACGACATATGACAGGAGACCCTGACAAGTTCACGACTTTATCTCAACACTATGGAGGAAAAGTCACTTTCGGCGATAATGCTCATGATGAAATCATTGGTATTGGAACCGTCGGCAATCCCTCCTTGTTCAAAATAGAAAATGTTAATTTAGTAGATGGTCTTGGACACAGTCTTCTAAGTATCTTCAAATATGTGATCTCTCTAATGTTGTTCTCTTTTCAGCATCAGATTGCAAAATCTTTGATGAGAAAACAGGTCTTCTTAAAGCTACTAGTATAAGGGTGAATAACCTTTACAAGCTATCTCTTGAAAATCCGAACCTAGATGGAACTCTTTGTCTCAGTGTACAGGATAAAAATCAATCTTTATGGCATTCCCGATTAGGTCATGCACATGAGAAGTTGCTGAACAAGATCAAAAACGGTAATCTCGTTGTTGGTCTTCCTAAGATAAACTTTCAGACTGACTCACTCTGCCCAACATGCGTACAAGGTAAACATACTAGGGCTAGCTTTCCTAGCAAACCTGAGATGTCTACCACATCCCCGTTAGATCCATTACATATGGATCTATGTGGCCCAATGCGAGTTCAAAGCAAAAGTGGTAAGAAATATGTCCTAGTCATCGTGGATGACTACTTGCGCTGGACATGGGTACTCTTTCTTAAAACCAAGTCGGAGACATTTTCTGAATTTGAAACCTTGTTTCACATGATTACTAACAAACTGTCTACCTCAGTCCAAACATTACGTTCTGACAATGGTACGGAATTTTGCAACATACAATTGTCTGAGTTTTGCAGGTCAAAAGGAATAGTGCATCAGACATCAGCTTCCCGTACTCCACAACAAAACGGAGTGGTGGAACAGAAGTACCGCACTCTAGTGGAAATGGCGAGAAAAATGCTCATTGATAGTAGCCTACTGTTGGAGCATAAATATGTCGCTGAGATAGTCAATCACTTCGAAGGAGTCACTCGTCCTCGACAAAACATAAAGAAGACGTCGGCTTCACAATCACAACAGAGTCTGCACATAACCTAGAAGCATGATCGACTCCGTCTCACCGTTGCGATATTTAAGGAATGAAAGTGTCAACACTTAAACTCCTCAATGGGCAAAAGGTGCTCAGTTGACTCCGAAGTTTACGCTTGAAGACTGGCGCAACACCCTCAGCACGCGCCCACGAAGATAGTTCCGACATTCAAGGAACTAACTCTTTTAGCCGTTGTACTTAGAAATAGTATAAATAGGAATTTAATTGTAAGTTGTAAGTGTGCTTTTCTGATTGAGAAATTGTGAGAGATTAGAGAGAGAGCTGCTTTCCGATTTAGAGAGAGAATTAGTACCAAATTCAGTTAGAGCTTATAGATAGACTCATTCTAGGTAGGACCTAGTTTCACTACGCTTATCATTGTGCTGATTAGAAATTGTATTGGGTGAGTGAGTGAAAACCACGAAGTAGATTTTATCTACGAAGTGGGCATTGTAAGTTGTTTTGTTTTGACCAGAAAATAAAATGGCTTATTTTGTGTATCTTGCTGAGTTCCACTGAGTCCGTCAATCTTTCAAGCATCGTTCCAGTTTAGTTCTTCTGAGTCTATCTTACATTACAACTTCAAGCAACTACTTATGCATACTTAGTTCGACTAAGTGTTTCCATATTATCAGTACTTTCACATACTTAGCATGATTGAGTCAAACCATCTCACAGGCTAACACCTTGAGTTGGTTTGAGTCAGCCATCCGATCCTACACGTGGTATCAGGGCCTGAGTCTAGCAGACAATCAATCAAACAGCAATGGCAGACCTCTTCGCCAATCAAAACAACAAGATGCATTTCGAGCATCCCAGGATCATATCTACAAACTATGATCATTGGAAAAATGAGATCAAACAATACATTGAGTCAGTCAACTCCGAATTGTGGGAGATAGTCATTGGAGGAGATCTCGTAGTTAATCCAGATCGATCTACATGAATTGCTGCAGATCGAAAAAGGTATGAGCTAAACCATCAAGCGACTCTAGCTATCTACACCTGCATGTCCATTTCAGAACAAAGAAGAGTCAATCATTGCAAATCCGCAAATGAAATCTGGACTCTCCTCCAAGCCACTCACGAAGGAGTCGCCGAACTCAAGAAATGCAAGGCTCAAGAACTCTGAATGGATTATGAGAACTCTCTGCAATAACCTGGTGAGTCTTTGGAAGATGTACTCGATCGTTTTTATCTATTAACAACTACTATGTAGGAAGTCAATATTCTACCGGATAGAGAGAGTGTCTTGCACAAGCTGTTAGACAGTCTCAGAGAAGAGTGGGCAGGGACTGTGATCTCCACCAAAGCCTGCAAAGATCTCTCTAAATGGAGCTGTCAGGACTTGGGATCTTACCTGCAGTCTGTAATGTATCTTCTTCTTCTTCTTCTTCTTCTTCTAGTAAAGCTATTACATTAAATGACCAAGCCTTGTAGGTTAACTCAACCCAGCACAGTCAAGAAGGTGCCTATATCGCTGACAACCAAATCAGACAAGCTAAGGCTGAATTGGTGGACATCATAGTCGAAGAAAGTGAGGCTGAGACTAGTAAAGAATTTTCGGAAATTCATGCGTAATCAGCCAAATCGACAGAGTCGGTCATTCTTGAATACCTCCAAACAGGTCTTCAACTCTGTCACCTGCTTCAACTGCAACGAACCCGGTCACTTCAAGAAAGAATGTCCTCTCCTTAAAAATCAGTTTGCAAAACCTCAAGAGAGATCACTGATGGCATCCATTGGTTGGGGAGACTCGGACTCTGACGACCAAGATGCGGAATCAAGCAGTCTAATTTGTCTCATGGCGCATGATACAACTGAGTCCATGATCCCTGATAACGAGGTAACTCGCTCTCATCTTGAGACAGATCTTTACCGTATATCTCCTATGGGTTTTATGACTTTGATTGCTAAAATGGTTTCTGAGACTAACTCTCTTAAGGATGATCTCAACAGAAAAATCACCGAGTTAACTGAGGAACTCGAGATTTCAAAAGGACTTATGTATGTTTGAGAGATGAAGTTGAGGAACACAAGACTATTTCCTACTCACTTAGGCTAGATCTGCAAGACTCTAGGCGACATGTTGACTCCCTTACAAAGGAGCTTAACATAGTCAAGAGTCTTACAGAATCTAACCAAAGAGAACAGGAAGAGTCACTTACCCAGACTGACTCTCTCAAACATGATCTCACTGTTTTTCCTGACAAATGTTGTGCCCTTCAAAATGAGTTGAATAGTTCTGAATCCAAAGTCATTTCCCTAAACTCTTATGTCAAACAACTTACTCAAAAGCTAAAACAAAAAGAGCACGCCCTCTCTCTCAAGCCATTCAATTTCATCAAACAGGTCACTTCCTCCGAATTACCTGAGTGGGCCAACTCCAAGATCAAGGAAGTCAGTCAAGATCGTGACGATCTCTGACAGAAAGTAAAAAAACTTTTTGAAGAGATTGTCAATATAAGATCTGGGGTTAGAACCACTCAATCCAAGCCCAAGTGGCACAAAAGAAAATTTGACATTCCAAAAAATATGTCCAAATCCAACAACAAACCCAAGCGCCAACAGCAAAAAGAAAATTTTAATTCGTGGTGGAAAGGACAACAAAAAATACGTCAATCTTCCACCTACCAAGATCTGCTGTTATTGTGGAAACCTAGGACATCGGGACAGTGCATGTGACAAATTAAATAGAGATCTTTTGTTCAACCTTAAACGTGTCAGATTGATTCTTGAAGCTCGAGAAAAGTTAAAACAATCTGGTTCAAAAAGGGAACCCAAGTACATCTGGGTTCCCAAAACTAACAAATGATCTCCTGTTTTGTAGGTGAAGGTGAATGAAGACTACTGGTACTTAGATAGTGGATGCTCCCGTCACATGACAGGAGACCCAAATCAATTCAATTCGCTTTCATCCTACAAATGAGGTAAGGTTACTTTTGGAAACAACAACCAAGGTGAAATCATGGGAGTTGGATCTGTAGGTAACCCCTCCAAATTCAAAGTGGATGGAGTCCATCTGGTCACTGGACTTCAACACAGTCTGTTAAGCATTTCTTAAATTTGTGATAGATTTAATTAGGTACTTTTCTCATCTTCGGATTGTAAAGTTTTCAATGAGCGTACAAGATCCCTAAAAGCCATTGGACGTAGAGAAGGAAATCTTTACAAAATGTGCTTAGTCTTAATGTTCATTCTAAGAATCAACTGCTATGGCACACCAAACGGTCATGCAAACCACCGGTTGTTGAATAAACTCAAAACTAAGGACCTAGTTGTTGGTTTACCCGATACAAACTTCAACACAGACTCCGTCTGTGAAGCATGTGTAAAAGGTAAACACACTCGGTCATCCTTCAAAAGTAAATCAACTCTCTGTACTAGCTCTCCATTTGAACTGCTTCACATGGATCTTGTTGGTCCTATGCGTACTCAAAGTCGAAGTGGTAAGAGGTATATTTTGGTCATTGTCGATGATTATTCTAGATGGACTTGGGTAATTTTTCTTTCTACTAAGGATGAAACCTTCACTGAGTTTGCCAAACTTCATAAAATTCTAATCAACAAATTCTCATTCACACTGAAAACTCTGAGAACTGTCCAGGGAACTAAATTTTGCAACAAGTCTTTTGATGAGTTTTGTAGGGATAAGGGAATCGACCATCAGGTCTCATCCGCAAGAACTCCAAAGCAGAATGGAGTCATTGAACCCAAGAATAGGACATTGGTCGAGATGGCGCGTACCATGCTTATTGATAGTCAACTGGCTCCGTCCTACTGGGCAGAGGCAGTCAATACAGCATGTTATGTGCTTAATCGTGTCTTAATTCATCCTTTTCTACACAAGACTCCCTATGAACTTCTTCGACAACGCAAACCAAATATCATTCATCTCAAACGTTTCGGTTGTTGGTGTTACATACACAATAATGGTAAGGAAAACCTGGGTAAGTTTTCACCCAAAAGTGATGAAGGTATATTTCTGGGATATTCTTCTAAAAGCAAAGCTTATCATGTCATTAATTTGAGAACTCAGTGCTTAGAAGAAAGCCCTCATGTCACACCCTCTCCTACTCTACATCGGAAATTTCAACAGGCCCTGCACATCATCCTGAAAATATTATCTCAGATCCAAATTCAGGCGTCCAAACTCGTCTTCAAGCCATGCACGGTCAAACCTATGTTCTTTTGGTGCTCTTTCTTTCAAGTACTGAACCAAAAATGTTCAAAGAGGCTTTACTTGTTAAGCTACTGGGTCACGCTTGTCAGGAGGGAAACTTATTCCCTCAACGAGATGACGGTTTGGGCATTGTCCCTCGACCCTCGCATCAACAAAACTTTTAGTGCTATGAGGGACTTTTTTTCGTAATAACTTGATGATGTAGGACAAGTTTATAGGAATAAAGCTCGTTTAGTTGTACAGGGTTACAATCAAGAAGAAGGATTGACTATGATGAGACTTCGCACCTGTAGCACGCCTGAAGCAATCCACATGCTCATTGCGTTTGCTGCATTAAAAGGTTTCACACTTTATCAAATGGATGTCAAGACATCCTTTCTTCATGGTTATATTGAGAGAAGTCTACGTCGAACAACCCCTAGGGTTCACAGACTCCGTCCATCCTGACTACGTTTACAAACTATGTAAAGCCCTTTACGGACTCAAACAAGCTCCGTGTGCCTGGTATGAAAGACTCTCTTCAAATCTCCTACAAAATGGTTTCTCACAGGTAATTAGACAAAACACTATCATACTTCATTCATCACATGACCTACTACTAGTACAAGTTATGTGGATGATATTATTTATGGGTCTACAAGTAACACCCTCTGTGAACGTTTTGCTAACCTTATGAAAAAGGAGTTTTCTATGAATGGTTAGGTGAACTTTGGTTCTTCTAGGCCTACAAATTCAACAGGAGAAGGACAGGATCAAGATCCACCAACAGAAGTACATCAAGGAAACTCCTTGAAAGTACAACCTTGCAAACGTCAAAAGCAGTCCTCTCCTAGTACACAACTTCCAAACTTCATCTTGAGACATGGAGTCGGTGTAAATGCCACAGAGTACAAAGGGATGATAGGGGTCCCCCCTTTACCTAACTGCCATCGCCCAGATATCCTTCACACAGTCTGTCTTTGTGCCCGCTTTCAAGCAGCACCAAACAGTCTCATCTCAAGGCAGTCAAACGTATCTTTCGATACCTCAAAGGTACAAGTACTCTGTATCTATGGTACCTTCGTTCTCCTACTTTTGATTTATCTAGTTTTAGTGATTCTGATTGGGCTTGTTCCCTCCAAGATCGAAAGAGTACTTCAGGGTAATGCCCAATTTCTTGGTCTTTGCCTAGTTTCATGGTCCTCTAACAAGCAAAACTCCGTTGCACTCTCCACCGCTGAAGCAGAGTATGTCTCTGCTGCAGCATGTTGCTCCCAATCCTTTGGATGAAACAACAGTTGCAAGACTACCACATCACTCAAGCTCAAATTCCAATCATTTGTGATAATAAAAGCACCATAAAAATCTCTGAAAACCCAGTCAACATTCAACAACCAAACACATTGAAATACGCTTGCACTTCTTGAAGGACTGTGTTGAAAAAAGTTAATCCAACTTGACTTTTTCCCCACTGAAGATCAACTTGCCAATATCTTTACTAAACCACTGCCTACAACAAGGTTGAGGCACTTCGCTCCGCAATTGGAATGACTTCGTCTACCTATGCGGTTGTATCTCCTTTCTTCTAACGCAATCGTCAACAGGTATGTCTTTAAGTTGCATTGAGTTAGTCCATGTCTGTGAATAAACTATCAAATGTGTTATCCTTGCATCTCTCTCTGGTTCTGTCACTACACGCACACGTCAGCGATCCTCAACTATACCCGAAATCTTCGCCCTTAATCTCTCACGCATATCCACTATTACACGCAACAACCCTGCACCTTCTGCACGCCCGCATCAGCCTATAACTAAGCCTACTCATCACCCAGCCTCACTCATCCTTTCTCCCGCTCATTCTCATTCCACTTTTTACCATGGCTAGCATCAATTTCAATGGCATCATTATTCCAGATGAAGTTTTTTGAGATCCATTACGCCTCCAAGCATACCTTCAACAAATGGCCACCCCCCCAACAAACCACCAACCACCACCGTCACTCCATCCCCCACCAAAACAGAAACACCACCTCCACCTTCAAACACAGCCTCCCCAAAAGCCACACCACCATCTGCTGCCCCAACAGAGGTGCTCGACAACAATGCTGAGGAAATCACCCCCAAAAAACCCTTTCTCCACTAGTCAAACCCCGCTCACCGTCCCCACCTCCACAACCGTCAAACCCTACCACCCAAGACCCAACCCCAACAACAACACACTCCGACCCATCAAATTAATTCCCCTCGAAATCCGTAACCCCCATACCATCACCTTCTCCCAAACCAAAACCAGAAAATGAAAATCTACAGTGAACCGTCCCACCACCAAACGTGTCCTTCGCTCAAACCAACGGGCTCCCCCTGCATCGTCGCCCGCAGTTTCCTCCATGTCTGGTGAGTCTTCCCCAGTTCAAGAAACACAGCCAGCGACAGCAGTAAGCCATGAAACCTCCACAAGAGCTACTTCAACTCGTTCTCTGAAGCCACCCAAGCAACCAACTCGACGAAGTGCCAAGATCGACCCCTTTACACAACACTACATGCTCTCCGGCCCCGCGGCGGATCGTAATTGGTTTAGGGTAATTACCTTGACTTTTCTTGGGCTTTATCCACTCATCTAGGTGAACTTGTCAAATTGTTAGAAGTTCAAGGATGGACCCATTTTTTTTCGAAAGTTTCAGAATGGTACTTGCAAGAATCTCTACATTTCTATCAAAACTTGGTCATTCGTAATGGTTCTGCACAGTCCTTTGTCAATTCAAAAGCTATCTTCAAAAACGTTGAGGTCCTTGGAGTCCCCCTTGCCGGTCTACAATTTTATGACAAAGGAGTCCTTCCTGATATTCCCAGAGTCCCACACACCAAAATTTACAGATTTTTCATCAAAAAGAAAAGTGGGTTCTCCGATTCCAAGGGGTGATCTCTCTATCCTCCATCAACTCCTTCATATTCTTGTTATAAAAAATAATGTTCCACGAAGAAGGAAATGGAACGGCAAATTGTCTTGATCTGTCCATCATGTACTGCATCCTCAACCATCATCCTCTAAATTTGGCCATCATAATTCTAAATCATTTGGCTCACTCTGTCGATACTCTCAAGCACTCCCTAGGCTATGTCTTTTGGCTTCCTAAGGTATTTAATATTTCAGGGTACCGCTGAAGAAATCAACCCCAGAGTGTATCGAGGAAGTGGACACAGTCAACTTGAGGTACTTGAACATGCTCACCTCCATCGACAAGACTCAGCTGCTGCCTCCTCCAACTCCCGTTTCCGCGCCTCAGAGCTCAAACCGCAAGAAGAAACGGCCGAGCACGATAGACTCCTTCTCTCTAGGAGAAGGTCGATCGACTGATCACTCTAGAAGGAGAGCTGGCCCAGTGCACCACAAAGATGATGGAGAGACTCACTGGCCTGGAGAAAGCCGTGTCCGCGATGCAGGATGCCATACTGGAACTTACTCTACCGTTAACCCACTCCCTGCTAAATAGATAACACCCCCCCCTGTGCGTGTGTGTGTAGTGCTAGGACTTAGGCTGGTTGTAAGTTCTAAACACTTTTGTTTTTGGATTGTTCATGGCTACTAACACTGACTCTCTATGACTGCAAGGCTTCCCCTCTGATGAAAGCAAAAGGGGGGAAACAGTGAATCCCGTCTGGTGTACGAGCAACTCTAACTGCATTTTGAATTGCTTTAAGTTTTTGCTGCTAGTTTATGTGGTTTCACTAGTACAAAACAGGCCTACCGCAGCGCCCCTATTGCAGCGGGTTGTAAGAGGAACCATTGAAATAGGATGTTTTAAAATTTTCGCGTCACCTACCGTAGCGGTTCCTAGCTAACAACCGTGCGGTAGGTGACGCGAAAATTTTAAAACGTCCTATTGCAGCGGTTCCTCTTACAACCGCTGCAATAGGGGCGCCGTGGTAGGTAGGTCAATTTTTCAAAAAAAAATCCCGCTTATTCTTTTAAAAATTTCACTATCCCGCGTTTTAAAAGCCTATTGCAGCGGTTGTTAACTAGGAACCACTGTAGTAGGTAGGTCGATAATTTTTAAAAAAATCCCGCTTATTTTTTAAAAAAATTTCACTATCCGCTTTTTTAAGCCTATTGCAGCGGTTATTAGCTAGGAACCGCTACAATAGGTAGGTCGATTTTTTCAAAAAAAAAACCCGCTTATACTTTTAAAAAATTTCACTATCCCGCTTTTTTTAAGCCTATTGCAGCGGTTGTTAGCTAGGAACCGCTGCAATAGGTAGGTCGATTTTTAAAAAAAAAAAACAAATCCCGCTTATTTTTTTAAATTTTGCTTTCCCTTTTTTAGCCTATTGCAGCGGTTGTACTAGGAACCGCGCTGAATTTGACTTTTTGTTTAATATAATTTCTCCTCTGTTAACTGACGTTAATTATGCTCTGCGCTCTCCTTCTTCTGGCCGCGGTGAACAAGGAACAACTCTGCGCTCTCTTCTTCTCTTCACTCACGGTCGATGGCGAACAAGGTACGCATGCTCTGCACCCTCTTCTTCTTTCACTCATTTATTTTATTCTCTTCCCTCATGGTAATATGCTCGAACTTATCTTTACTTCGGTAATTTTCTAACCCTAACTGAGAACAAGATGCTCTGCGCCTCCATTAATATTCTCGCGGTAATTTGCAACCCTAACTGGCGAACAAGAACATATATGCTATGTGCCTCTTTCTCTTCTCATATCTACACCTCTTTTACTATAATTTTGAAATCTGGTAGGTGGACGAGGAAGAAGGGTTGCGCCCCTGTATTCTCATCTCACGGTAATTTTGCAACAGGTTTGGAGAACAAGGAACATGTTGTGCGCCTCACGGTAATTTTGCAACTTGATCTGGTGAAAAAAGGAACATATTTTGCGCCGATTCTGAACTGGTGAATGGCTGCGCGAGGAAGAAGATGAAGCAGAATTTTTTTTAAAAAAATACCTACGACAGCGGTTCCTAGCTAACAACCGCTGCAACAGGCTTGTTATATTTTCAGAAGCCCACCTATGGCAGCGGTTGTTAGCTAGGAACCGCGGCCATAGGTAACCTACTGCAGCGGTTCAAAAAACCGCTGAGATAGGTCGAGACCCTATCGCAGCGCACCTCATCACAGCGGTTCTAGAACCGCTGCGATAGACCCAAAACAACCGCTGCGATAGGTATATTTGTACTAGTGTTATCTGATTACTATACTTGTGCTTATTACTTTATCATGCTCTTGCTTGCTTGAAGTATCTCAAGGATCAAGGGGGAACTACAATGGAGTCACTTGACTCTCACTTTATCTGCTTCAATAAAGGGGAACTTCGACAGGTTCGGTTCCCCTAGGTCTTTGGTGTTTTGTTTTCAGGATCACCTCAATCGACCCACTCGGGATTCACGAAGGTTTGCTATCATCAGCAACAAGAGGGAAATTGGAGCATAAAGATGTCACTAAGATAGTCAATCGCTTCGAAGGAGTCACTCGTCCTAGACAAAACACAAAGAAGATGTCGGCTTCACAATCACAATAGAGTCTGCACATAACCTAGAAGCATGATCGACTCCGTCTCACCATTGCGATATTTAAGGAATGAACGTGTCAACACTTAAACTCCTCAACGGGCAGAAGGCGCTCAGTCGACTCCGAAGTTTACGCCCGAAGACTGGCGTAACACCCTCAGCACGCGCCCACGAAGTTAGTTCCGACATTCAAGGAACTAACTATCTTAGCGTTTGTACTTAGAAATAGTATAAATAGGAATGTAATTGTAAGTTGTAAGTGTGCTTTTCTGATTGAGAAATTGTGAGAGATTAGAGAGAGAGCTGCTTTCCGATTTAGAGAGAGAATTAGTACCAAATTCAGTTAGAGCTTATAGATAGACTCATTCGAGGTATGACCTAGTTTCATTACGATTATCATTGTGCTGATTAGAAATTGTATTGGGTGAGTGAGTGAAAACCACGAAGTAGATTTTATCTACGGAGTGGGCATTGTAAGTTGTTTTGTTTTTACCAGAAAATAAAATGGCTTATTTTGTGTATCTTGCTAAGTTCCACCGAGTCCTTCAATCTTTCAAGCATCGTTCCAGTTTAGTTCTTCCGAGTCTATCTTACATTACAACTTCAAGCAACTACTTTCGCATACTTAGTTCGACTAAGTGTTTCCACAATATCAGTACTTCCGCATACTTAGCACGTGAGTCAAACCATCTCACAGGCTAACACCTTGAGTTGGTTTGAGTCAGCCATCCGATCCTACACCTACCCGCCTCATACTGGGCTGAAGCAATCAACACAGCTGCATACATACTGAATAGGGCATCCATCCATCCGTTTCTAGGTAAAACACCGTACGAGATCCTCTAACGACAACCTCCTTTAGTAAGAAATCTATGCCGTTTTGGATGTCACTGCTTCATTCATAACAATGGCAAAGATAACCTAGGCAAGTTTGCCTCCAAAAGCGATGAAGGAATCTTCCTTGGATACTCATCCCAAAGCCGAGCTTATAGAGTACTCAACAAACGTGCAAAATGCCTTGAAGAAAGCCCTCACATACGCTTCGAAGAACTTTCAGACTCTGGTGATTGTGAGAATGACCCCCAAGTACCTCATGAAGATTCACAAGATACAACATTCATCAAAATACCTGTAGCAACCATTCTTTTTCCACAAACACCTCTCCAGACAGATTCCTCCTCTGACAGCGATGATGACCCTGATGATTCGTTCAAAGATGCATCACCTATTCCCACTGATGACCCACACACTCAAACCACACCCACTCCTCCAGATCAACAGACACTAGAAATCTCCTCTACCCCACAACCAAGCTTCAAAAGAAAATTCCAACAAGCCTCCGCTTACCCAATAGACCAAATACTAAGTGACCCAACCAAAGGTGTTCAAACACGCAGCGAAATTCATCGAAATATCTATGCATTTAATGCCTTTATCTCCACAATCGAACCAAAAAATATCCAACAAGCCCTAGGAGACCATGACTCGATCTTAGCAATGCAAGAAGAGCTACACTCTCTGCAACGCCATTCAGTCTGGCGACTTGTTTCTTGCCCCATAAACCACAAACCAATCGGTACCAAGTGGGGTGTTTCGAAACAAACTCGATGATCAAGGGAATATCTCTCGCAACAAAGCTCGACTTGTGGTACACGGATATGATCAAGCAGAAGGGATCGATTATGATGAAACATATGCTTCAGTCGCTCGAACTGAAGCTATTCAAATACTTGTGGCATATGCAGCCCATCGGGGTATGAAGTTATATCAAATGGATGTCAAGACTGCATTCTTACACGGTTATATCGACAGGGATGTTTATGTTGCTCAACCTCCGGGATTTGAAGATCCCATTCACCCCGAATATGTCTACAAGTTAGACAAAGCACTATATGGACTGAAACAGGCTCCACGGGCATGGTATGAACGTCTCTCATCTTATTTGTTGTCTCATGGATATATCAGAGGTAAGGTTGACAAAACTCTTTTTATTCTCACCAAAGGTGAAGACATACTTATGTTCAGATATACATGGATGATATAGTTTATGGATCCACCAATCCTGAATTATGTACTTCTTTTTCGATCTAATGAGTAAGGAGTTTGAAATGAGTGCCCTAAGAGAATTGAAATTCTTCTTAGGTCTTCAAATCAATCAACAAGAAAATGGCACTCTCAAATTCATTAACAAAAATACATCCAAGAGCTACTCGTCAAATACAAGATGCAGGACTCCAAGGCAACTCCTACTCCGATGTCCGCAACTGAAAAACCACATCTCGATGAAAAAGGGATCGTTGTTGATGCAACACTATATCGAGGTATGATAGGTTCTTTGTTATACTTAAACAAGTCGACCTGACATTCTCTATGATGTATGTCTTTGTGCAAGATTTCAGGCAAATCCCAAAGAATCCCACTTGCAAAGTGTAAAGCAAATCTTTCGCTGTCTCAAAAGCACACAGGACATGTACCTCTGGTATCCAAGTACTCCTGACTTCACTTTAATGGGTTACAGTGCCTCTGACTTTGCAAGCTCTTTGTTAGACAGAAAAAGTACCTCCGGCACAGCACCATTTTTTGGGCTATGTCTTGTAGCCTAGAGCTCTAAGAAGCAGTGTAACACCCCTACCGCTAATTACACCATTAACTCGTAATCGCCTCGTTCATCATACAATTGTAGCGGATAATTCCTTTACACACAGGGGGTGAAACAATGCCGTTAGTCACCCAGGTGACTAACAAGGCCCAATAATAACAGTACCGGTCTGATGGACTAGAATTACCCGAGTAATTATATGAATACAATTCTCAAACCGACTCTAAGCCAAGTCATGTACATTCCATTTCTAAACTGAGTCAATTCAAAACAACTATACCGAGTTATCACTCCTCTATGCGGATAACATATTCGGTCTTACCCTACTAATACATACATTTACAAATGTAGCTACACCAGCTACCCATGTTTAACCGCAATTCTCGTCCTACTCTCGAACGGTAATCATCTCCATCATTCCTGAAAAAGAATGGGTGGCCCAAAGGGGCTCAGCACCTTTGTTGGTATGGTAGACATGCAACCCGCTACTACCGGGTCACACCCAACTAATTCTCATCTTAACATGCGATTGATTTTATTTAAATCAAAACATGAAGTGAAATGAACATACAACATGCTCGCAATCAACAAGTATACAAGCAATAGAGTACAACCGACAAGGATATCACATCAAGTTAATTTGACTTATTTAGCTTGTTATTAAAGCCTTGAGAATCCCTATCTCAAGTAGGACTCATTCTCATTATTCACTAACTTATCCATTCCAACTGGATAGTTTTACTTGTCTCCTAGATCTATAGACACTCTCGGTCTCGATCTAGGTTTCTCAATTATTCTTCTCTTGAATAATTCTTAAGTTAAGCCGCTTAGGCCTCCGGGCAGAGACACATATAGATCTCATCATCGGGCTTTTACAATCTCAACACGGAATTAGAAACATTCTTTCGTGTCTCCTCTTCCTTAACCCATAATACCCAGCTTACCTCTTTAGACGGGTAAGCTCTGCCAGTCTCACTCCAATCGGGCACCACTATGTGGCACATGGCCCTGTAACAAGGGAGTTCGACCACGAAATCAGAAACAAACGCTCTGTTGTTTCCTCTTCCTTGCACGCGTAACTCACAATCCCCCTAACCCAACTCTCAGGTTAGTAATAGTAATAAATACTCATTTATATATATTAGTCAGTAGCATCTCTCTTGATGCCATCTCACAACTTTAGGAGGTTTTCCTAATTCATTGTATTCACCGATTTAAGGGTCGTCCCTATACTTCCATTACTTAGAAGTTATGATTATTTTCTCACATTAAGTCACCTCCTCATATAGGATGTCGACTAATCATTAAATGTGAGTTCACTAGTCCTGTGTATCTCTTTCCTCATTTAGAGTAAATTCATAAGTTTGAGTTATCGTTGTTCACTAATCGACAGTTCTCATGTGTTTTCCACGTTTAATTTATCTCATGGTTCAACTCCTTCTATGAGTCACTAACCAACCGTTATTTAATTTCAGGACGGTCTACAACACTAAGTTAGACCACACATTCAAGCAAGGATGGTTAACACATACAACATGCATCAAGATATATACATCAAATGCATTAAACATTTTAGTGCTTTTATCTTATTAGGTCGGCACACATAGCAAGCAATTCACAAGTCGAGCGCAACTCGGCAGGACACAAGTTGCAAGAAAACCATACCTTTCACCAGGGAATTACTCTAGCGTGTCCTCTTACGTTCCTTGGATTATTCTCGAATCACTGATAACAGTTCAGGTGGTTCTATCAACATCAAGACAATACGGTATGTAAACGACTATTACTCCCATATTTAACCTCGTTGTCCCGTTAATCTTAACTTTGCTCAAGTTTCTTAAGTTCTCACTTACACATTCAATCTCACACTTGTTCAATCATCCTAATGACCTTCACATGTCACCAAACAAGTCCTAATCATCATCTAATACCATTACTAATCAATTCCCCATCGTAAAATTCCATTTATAAACATTCTGGAGCATTTTTGTGTTGGTCCGGGTTTGCGTACTTGTTTGCAAACCCGGGCCATCCTTTGATCAACTTACTGCCTTGTTTTTGTGTTGGTCCAGGTTTGTGTACCAGTTTGTAAACCCGGACCAATACCAGCGACAAACAATCTGTATAGTTTAAGGGGTGATCCGGGTTTGCGTACTTGTTTGCAAACCTGGACCAAGGCTGGTCTGTTACATTTGACAGTTTTTAAATCTGTTTCAACTTCAATCTTTTGCCCATTTCTTCCCAATCTTCCCACATGTAATATAGCATGTTTTAGCACTTTTAAACACTCCTTAAACCTTCTAAACCATTGGTCAAATTCTTTACTAAATCTTGATCAATTCTACCAATTTACACTCTAATTTCCTGCACTTTGCAATCTCAGTTCTAGGTTCCAAAATGCATATTTGCTCACCACGTTTCCAACTCAATGGTTTTCTCATACCAATTCCTTTTGACCATACCATCCATTCCTAGTCATTTTCATTTCCAATACCCAAGTCCATCCTTCATTTTCAAGGTCCTACACACTAAGCCTTCTCTAGAATTTCCAAGACACTCCAACAACACTTTTGCTACAGATTTTCATACCACCAATTTCCATCCTTAAACTAGCATTTCTAGGGTGATTAACCAACCAAATTCACCCCTTTCAACTCCTAGTTAGCCTTAGGTTCTCCAAGCTCGTAAAGTCACCCAAACCACTTAATTTCTACAGAAATTTCGCCATAACTTCCCTACAAATCTAACATGCCCAAATGCATTATTTTTGTTCACCTAAACCAATTCAAAACTCACCAAACCCATTGTGGGTTCTACCAGCATATAATTCATCCAAATCTCATCCACAATTCACCAACCATAATATAATGTAATATCTTAATCATTGGCTCCAAGGCCCTTAAATCAAACAACAATTCACAATTGCACTAAGAGAATTACAATTCTCTCTTTAGTCACCCAAATACCTTTCTAGCATATATGTTGGTTCAATCAATCAATTACCCATCCCAAAATTTCTAGAACATTTAATATGGATATCAAGGTAGATGTTTACATTTAATTCTCAAGTTCTCTTTCTCACTTCTCTTCTTTCTCTCCTCCATTTCTCTTGACTCCAAAATCGGCCAAGGGCAAATCACTTGCCAATTTCTAAACCAATATTCAAGGAGGGAATGGGACTAAGTAAAACACTTAGACTCATGAAATAGCCCTAGAATTCAAGAGGGGAGGGCTTAAAGCACAAAATTTAGGGCATTACCTTTGAAGCCCTAGAATCGATTTTGCCATGAACCAAAGGAGAGTTCCAACCATCCTTTTGTAGCTTGGATAATTGCTTACACAAAACAAAGGACAAGTCACCATAGGGAGCCAAAATCGGCTGAAAGAAGAAATGGAGGAAACCATGGATTTTTAGAGTTTCTCTTACCTTAAATGAAAGAGGAGGCAACCTAGCTCCTTAAAATCTGATTTTCTCTTCAAATGGGGCTATACCCATGGAGGCTAACTTCAACCATTTGAGATTTTGAAAAGAGGGAAAGATAGCTCTTGATGAGAGGAGTAAGAATATGTGTTTATTTTCCCATTTAGAGCCTTGTAGTGGCTTGTACAAGGGAGAGAAGTGGAGAGCTGGAAGAGGGGCTGCAAATCGCCATTGGAGCTGCTTCAGAATGAGAGGGAGGAGAAAGGGAGGGTGGAGCCGGCTGGGAAGGAGAAGAATATGAGAGAGAGGAGAAAAGGAGAATATGTACTTTTTTTTTTACGTTTTCCCTTTTCTCTTCTTTTAGCTAATTAGCTAGTTGATTAACAAATAAGGGAGAGTGCTGAAACTCTAATAAAACCGCCACTCTTATATTAATTGGGCAGGGGCATTTTCGTCTTTTCACAAGAAACACTCGTTAAATTCCTGGTTTTGACACTATTCACTAACCGGGCCCGCTTTCCGGGTTTTTCTTGTTTCTTTAATTTTAATGGTTCTTAACCTTCCATTAATGTTTAATTACATTTATGTGATCAACTATAATTGTTACGGGTCCATTTGACCACTTAAACTCATGTTTCCGGTTTTCTCGAAAAACGTGCTTTAAAGCCTCGTTTGCGTTTTTAACCCACTATATGGATCCGTTTCCTTCAGGAATTGTTACCACTTGTTATTTAGGCATAATTAAGCCCTAGGAATCCATCTAGGACCCTCATCGAGGTCATATGCCTCCTATGGTTGCGTAACACTCATTTTTACATTTTATGCTTTTTAAGTGTTTTCTCTTTTCTTTTGGTTTTACTTTCTTCACCAATATTCTTTAGGCACTATTAGGCCCTAAAAATCATATTAGAATAATTTAATCACCATTTTAAGTCCGGGGTATTTCAAACAGAACACACTAGCATTGTCATCTGCTGAGGCTGAATATATCTCTACAGCTGCTTGCTGTGCACAGATACTATGGATTCAACAGCAACTATAGGACTATCTAATTCCTCCCTCTTGCACTACCATTTTTTGTGATAACAATAGTGCTATTGATTTATCTAAAAACCCAGTTCATCATTCCAGGACAAAGCACATTGAGATTCGTCACCACTTCTTAAGAGATTGCGTTGAAAAAGGGTTGGTACAACTAAATTACGTTCCCACTTCTGATCAACTTGCAGACATATTCACCAAACCACTGCAACGAGGTCCTTTTGAAACTCTGCGTTCACAACTTGGTATGACTCGCATGACTTAGCTGAGGTTGTATCTCCTTCTCTGGTTTAACCATCAATTGGGTAATATGCATGAGTATGTCTAATGACCGAGTATAACTGTCAAACAAGAAACACCAGAGCATTAAAATTTCATATTTCATACGCGAAAAAAAAACCCACGAAATTCAAGCCCCTCAATCCGCTACCATCTTTCTCGCCCAATCAGAATATTTTAACTTGACACAGACGACAAGTCTATATTCAGACGCTACCGCTTTCTCTTCCTTCTTCTACCTAGCGCACGCTGTCCAAGCCTTAAGCCTACTCTTATTTTTCCGATTTCGACCACCACCGTAACCACAACCCTCTAAGCCATGGCAACCAACCCAGATTCAAACCCAAAACTTAACTTTCCCAACATCGACCTCCCTAAAGATCCATAACTCCTTCAAGCATAAATCAACAGACTCTCTGCTCTTCAAGCCAAACAAACGCCTACCTCCACCTCCGCCTCCACCGCCGCAGCCCCCGAATGTCCATTGACACCCAACCCCTACCCACTCCTCTGCCAACACCTCCACTGAACCCACTTTCGTAATAAATCCCACCACTTCGCCACAAAAATTGGAAACTACACCCTCCCGAACCAAGAAGTCATCACAACCCACAACTCTAATCATACCCACACCCGACACCATAACCAAATCTCCGCAGCCTGAGAACATTCAGTTTGGCTCCATCAAACCACCAGCTGCACAACCATCTGAAAATCTAAAACCCAACTCCCCCACCAAAGATTCTGATAATCCTGAAAACAAAACAGTCTTTGAAGCTCAACACTTTGCCCCTGAACAATCATCACCCCCAAAGAAAACTCGTCGTTCTAAAACCACTGCCCCCCGTCCTCTAACCACTAGAAATCTTCGATCCAGAGCCAAAATCCAAATGACATCTTCTACGTCAACTCCTGTTGTCACGGTTGCTCCACCTTCACCGGTAGTCGCAGCACCTCCTCAAGAGAAAACAAGAAGCGCCACCAACTCCTCTACTCTAGCAGACTCAGACACCGGGACTACTTCTACAAGAAAGAGACTACGTCCTCGGGCCGAGTCAGTCCCTCCAACACCAACTCCACGACTAGGTCTGATCGATACCCAAACGGCGGTCTACTCTCTCCCTACTGATGACTCCGCTGAGTCACGCAATCTGGTCAAAGGCAAGCTGTTGGATCTCGAATGGCTTCATTCGATGGGCTTCAACATGTTTAAAGAGATGCTCCGCTTCCAGAATTGGATCCACCTGTTCCACGGCATTCAAACATTCCACGAGGAAGAGGCCTACTAGTTCTACCAAAACTGCGTCATCATAAAAGGGAAAATCATGACCGAGGTACATGAGACTGCTATAATCCTTGATTCTAAAACTTTAGCAACTCATTTGGCCATACCAACTTCTGGTTTAGAGTTTTATGATAGAGCTGGCTTTCCCAATCTAGGGTTTGTTTCTGCACAAGAAGTTTATGACTATTTCCTTCTAAATAGCCGTGTCGGTCACTCTTTAGACCGACCCGCTTCTCAAATATACACCAAATGCTTCACACTTTGGTGATTAAAAACCTTGTGCTTAGAAAGGAAGGAAACCCATTCGTTCGGCCTCTTGACCTTGCCATTATGTACTATTTAATCCACCAACAAAGAATAAACTTACCCCAACTCATCCTCAATCACATAGCCTCAACCATCTCTTTACCCCGACACTATCTGAGGTACATCTTCTGGTTACTGAAAATTCTTACCCACTGCAGCATCTCCTTTGATCCTTCCAAAGCCAGTCGTATCACCAAAACTGACATATTAGGTCAGATTCCATACAACAAAACTCCATCATTTCAGATCAAGTCTGTCTCCAAACCAAATCCTCCATCAAAAAACTACCTGCTCCAAAACCAACTCCCGTTCCCGACACTTTAAATCTCACTAAAAGAGTTACTGTGATTGAAGAAAAGTTGACCACCTTGGCATCAAAGATAAACTTGCTCATCGACGTCCTCAACAACAACTACAAGAAGACGATGGACATCTTTGAAGGAGGGGTCAAGCATTTGGCTGAGGAGTTCAGAGAGTGTTTCGCTAAAGAGCTTGCAGCAGCAAACAATGAGGAGGAAGATAAGGTTTCAGTGGAAGATGGAGAGATGGCTGCTGATACAGGCGTGGACCGAGGAGATGTCTAACACTTACCCCACCCCCTCCTAACCCATAGTACCTAGGATGACTGACTATTTGAACTGAATTCTACTTTGCTTTGGTAGTTTTTGTAAGACACTAACATACTCTATTTTTGGATAATGCTTGTGCGTTTTCCCTGATGTTGGCAAACGGGGGGAGCGGTGTATCCCGCGGCTGGTTTATGCGGGCAACTATGTGTGGATACCGAGTGCCTCTGAAGGCCTCACTATGCTTTAGATTGGTTTTACTTTTGTCGAGTAGATTATGAGTAGTCTCGTACTTTAGTACTATTAGCCTTTTTTAATTGTGTATCTTAAGGGGGAATATATGCTTAAGGGGGAACAAACAGTGAGTTTTTCTCCCAACATATTGCTCTACTGTGTTCTGTGATATTTTTCAGGTACACCTCCTAAAAGGTTCGCGCTGGATACACTGAGTTTGCCATCATCAGCAAAAAGGGGGAATTTTGTTGAAGACTTGGTTTTGCATATGATCACCTCCTCAGTCATAGTTACACTGCAGCGCTACTAGCCCTCAAGATATTCCAGTTCGAGTAGCACTGCACAGACACTTCCACTTCTACGTCCGATCAACCCTTGGCGTAAACTCATAACGCAGAACCGGTCGACTCTGATATTTAAGGAAACGTGGAAGACATGCCTTATGGAGATCGTGGATCAGCAAGTGGACGCCGATACTTGCACACTTAATCTAAAGACTTGCTCCACGAATCAAGTTCCGATATTTTAGGATGTATCTAGGTTGTATATAAGTTTACAATTGTAATGACATACATACGCATCCAAGATTAAGCTTTATAAAGAGAGAAAGATAGCTTTGGGAGACACAATATTCTGAGAGATCTTAGTGTGACTTTGTCACTTTAGCTTAGGTATTTATTACCTAGAGAGCACACAAAACACTCCCTTTATTCTTGTTACGCATTGATCTACGCCTAGAGTAGAGCGAGTGTTGGATGAGACAGAATACCTCTGTCAAATCCCAAGATAGGAAGCTAAGTTGTAATTCACAATGAATTTTAATACAAGCAGAATCCTATCTTGTTAAGTTTAAACAAAAGCTTCCGCGTTATCATCTTTGGCAAATACTTATCTCCAAACAGGGTTGGTCTGAGACTAACACCTCAGACCTACTCGATCAGCACCCCGATCCTATCACAATTTAAAACAAACTAGGTAAATGATTAAAGATTATAACTCTGAATAAAAGGGATCACCCAGATTGTTTTGCAAACCTTCACTTTCTAATCTATTAATAAACTCTTCCCTAATTCTGCAATAAACTCAGAGACTATAATTAATTCGTCAACGGATAAGTCTAACTAATCCTAACCAGTTGCTAGAACTAGCATCAGACTAATGCTCTAATCCAGACACAACTAATCGCATAATGAACAGTTTCTATTTGAGACCGATTAACCTATAGGCGGGATCACGCTTCTAGTCGTTAATCAGGTTTAATTCTATGTCTTGTTATCTATCTCAGCTCTCACGTGTTGATTAGAAAACTACAAAGATTGCTTTAATAATTAGCTAGGGAATTAAAGCGCATGAAGAACTGGAATTAAATACTACATTAATGAATTATTGAAAAGGTATAAAAAAAATATAAAGATCCAGTTTTCTACCCCAATCCGGGGAGCTAGTCTAACTACTCAAACATAAATATAAAAATAACAAAAATAACAAAGAATGACATAAAACGAAATAAGACAAAGGGCAGAGAAAACTCCAGTTAGCAAGTTTGACTCTGGTTCCTCGCTCCGACTCCGTTAGAATAATATGTAACAATGATAAATTTTGGGGAGTGGTGCGATGGTGGGTGGTGTGGTGTGTGTGGTGGTGCGGTGATGAATGTGGGTTCTGGTTTGAAGAGAAAAGGATGAGGCGTGAGCCACTGGTGTGAGGGTGTGAGGGTGGAGCTCCCCTCTCGGGTGTTGCATACGGCGGATTGGCGTGGATATATGGCCTAGTTTTATTATTATATAAGCAGCCCCCCCCCCCCCCATGTTGAATCAGATTTCTTCCTTTATCTCTAGTGCAGCGATGAGTATAATTTGTAATTGAATAATAATATCCATCATAATTATTGAATCAATGTAGAGAATAATGATATTCCGCGTGAGAGTATGGTGCACAGTAATCCATCTGATGCATGAGTGCTCCAGTCATTTTGCACTTGCCGCCCCCACTTGAATAATTATTTCCAGCAATGATTTATCTTTAATGGTCTGGGCGATATTTACATGTCCAGATCCGGACATTAAGCTGGACCGGAATATGTAAGTACTTGTCCGGCCATCCATATTTGAACGTTGTCATGATATAACTTCAACAGGCCTTAGATTCTTCATTTTAGCTCCGTTGGCTCCCCGTTTGTTGCGTGTTTGTGAATCTAGTGAAGTGAAGAATGCAATCCCATGACTTTTACCTGCATTTGACACATAAAATATATCAGTTCACATCAAAACATTAATCTAAGGAAAAAACAATATAAGTGAGAAATGTGACATGAATTTTTATGAAATAGGAAGAATTAAAGTTCTAAAATAGATGTATTTCTTACTTATCAAACTTCCTCACACTTAGCTTTGCTTGTCCTCAAGCAAATAAATAATAAAACTATCTCTAAGGTTGTTGTATGGAACCTCAAGATCGAATGAGTGTAGAAGGAAATCAAGCGAAATGGCAAACAAAAGAATAATCCTGCTTGACTGTAAGTTTTTACAAACAGTGAAAAAGAACAATTATGTAAAAGCATGGAGAAGGTTGATTGCATAAACTAAATATAGGATAGCTTGGGATCTTCCACCAATTTCTTTCCTCTAACCTTGGATGACAAGGGTGTGAAAGTAACACCTTATTCCGTGATACCTTTCAACACCACGTACTCATGATCAGAAACAAAAAAATAAACTTCAATTTACTTTTCTTTTGCATGCAAAAAATTTCTTCTTCAAGAAATGTATACAAAACAAACGAATTTTTGAGAATTGCACAGTTATTCTGTAACCCAGACTTTTCTCTCTATTCCTGTAATGGTGTTGGGCCAACTATCCCAGATCCCGAGACCTTAGGTAGGTAGATGGTGTTAAAGCACCCCTAGGACTTAATAATCGGATAGACGATGCCTGCTTTTTTAGTAAATTTTTTATCAGCGGAGTAGTACCTTGCTTATCCTTTAATTCCAAACTTTCACGTCATTTCCAAAATCTCTAACTAAACTAATTCAGTTTACACAATCAGCTAATCCACCAAATTTCACTGAAAACATCAATAGTTTGAATAAAAACAAGTTAGATTAGACAAACAGCTTTAAGCAAGAGAACTCTTGAGGTTGTCACCTGGCTCAAATTCAAACTTCCACAAACATTTTCACCTAAGAATTCGATATTTATAAGCACTCAGAGAAGCGATTCTCTCAAAGCAAGTGTGGCATTTAAGTGCAACTGGCATATTTTCAGGGAAAGGTCTATACTTCCTCACACTTAAGAGAAGCAATGTCCTCATTGTTCAAATATAAAAATCAAGAAAAGAACTTTCAAAATATGCCAGACTCTTGAAGAATTTCATTCATGACAATATGAACTGATAAAATAAATAAGCATTAAAAGCATTGTAGGCTGAACACAAACATTAAAAATAAAGAAAACTGAAACTCCCCTGATATCGTAGATTGAGGAAGGTTCCCTTCCTCACACTTAGGATCGAACAGTGGGGGTAGCATCGTTCCTCACACTTGCGTCCAGCAAGTGTCCAACCTTGGAGAATAGAAAATACCATAGAAAGTTTTACCTGCACACACTTAAGAAAACACCACATAATGTTAAAAGCGTTGAATTAGTAGCACATACTCATTGCCACTTCTAAAAAAGAAAAAAAAAAGAAAACAAAAATAAAACATAAATTTAACCACTGGGTTGCCTCCCAGTAAGTTCCCGTCTTTATAGTCTTTGGCTAGACTCCCCGCTTCATTATCCCGGGTCAAAAACAGAGAAGTAGACAACAACTTTGCCGGAAAACGATGTGGGCAGCAATCATTAGCATACCACCTGGATCAAAACAAAACGTTACCTCAGCAAATAAAATAGGAAAATAAATGCTCCACAAAACCTGATGTTTGAGGAGATAGTGCGGGGTAACGAATATCGATTAAAGACCAAGTGCTAATGGCTTCTCTTCCTCAAATTGAAGAATGTAAACATCCTCTTATTGTTGGTGAGGCTCTTGGGATGAGTGCGAAATCGATGACCAGTTGGAGCTGGCTCTTCCTTTTGAAATTTAAGGATGCAGACATCTTCCTCAAGTGTTAAAGGCTCTATGGAAGATTCTGTTGGCAGACAATTGCAGAGGAAGCTTCAATTTCTTTGTAACACCCCAACTCATATAACTGTGATTATCGCATAAACCTCCTAACATATATATTAACATCGCAGCGGATAAACTACAAAAGTCGGTGTTACTGCCGTTAGTCACCACGTGACTAACTAGGCATACTCCATTACCCAGTTTCTAGCTACGGTCTGACAATCACAGAATATACCGAACTTAAGTATTTACAACCCTTAACCAAAATACACAACATGAGTCTCAAGTATCTCAAACTCTAACATAGTTTACAACAACCTCTAATATCAACAAACGAGTGTACACAAACAACCCGTATACAAAAGTAAAGCCCATAGTAAGTCTACCCGCTCCTACTCTCAAGGTGGGTCTTCTGTGGACGTTTACCTGAAAAATTAATATGGATGCCCCGAGGGGCTCAGCATCTCGCTGGTATGATTAACGTGTAGCCCCCAAGCTAACGGGGCTACGCACGACTACTTTGTCGTAAACATGCGATTGATTATTCATACAACATTTATAAGAAGTATAATAAACCACAACGCAAACATATGAAACAATCATAGCTCAACAGTTCGAACATTGTCATGGACATTCATTAGATAAGTGAGTTAGCTCTTTAACTCCTTAAATTGAGAATTATACGATCTCACTTCAATCTTCATCTCAAATAAGTCAACCGTTCTTTAATTAGATTTGGTTATACTTAGACCATTGCTTATTTTTGTCGGGTCAAAAGTAACCCTAGCCAGCGAGCTATTAACTCCATTGGTTTAAATAAGACAATGCTTCTTAAATGGGATTTAGGTGATCCCACTGCACCCTCTTAATATGCCTTCCACCACGAACAGAAATTCGAGATGGCCAAGTCTATATGTCGACTCTAGGCGACAAGTCTGAAGACAAGTCTTAATGAAAACTGGATCTGATACAGATACCGACCTCCTCCTTCAAACACATGTGACCGGACCGTCCCGGATTCCTCACCCCTCACAAGTTCCAGTTAGTAGAAGTCTCGAAGACATAATTTGTTAGTTAAAGCTTTTCCGGGTATTAACCAACCAATAACGGGGAGTGTATTATGTTCTCATGTAAATGTTTACCAAGCATAGTTAGTAAATGAACTCAAAGATATGTCGTGTTAGTATAAAACAAACATGCAATAAAATACAGTAAACCGGTTGCATGCTTTATCTTGTTTAGTCAAAACATTTAAACAAACAGCACACATGCCGAGGGACACCTCGTTAGGAAGCAAGCTACTAGAAAACCATACCGTTCACCGTTGGTCGTTCGGTAGCCTATTCTCCTCGAGAGTCCAAATACTCAAATCCATAACATTCATCCAATCGGGCGGTTAATTACTTTTAATTAACCTAGTTTATTCAATCACTAACGATTCCCGATTAATAACCACTGAGTCATTGTAGTTTAGTCTTAATCACACAAGTTAATTATCTCTCATTATATCTTGTACTTGTTCACACTTATAATGACCATAAAATGTCACCAAACAACACCAACAACAAACATAAACAACATTAATCATTATCTAATCAACCCATCCATTTCCCCTCTTAAAATAACTCACGGCTTGCAAATTTTGTTTGGTCCAGGCTTGGCCGGACCTATAGTCTTGGGACCAATTTGTCTAATGTACTATCGGCTGGAAAAATGAGCTGGTCCGGGTCTTTGTACCGACCCAGGTCCCGGACCAGTACTGGAGCTAACTTTCGGCAGTTTTTAATGTTGGTCCGGGACTTATTACTAGACCTAGATCCCGGATCAACTTAAACATGAATTTCGGCAGGTTTTTAGTGCTGGTCAGGGGACTTATCCAAGGACCAAGTCCCAAACCATACATTAAATTGTTAAATTTTACAGTTTTGAACATCATTTCACACTTGTTCTTTTGTCCAATTTTCTTCTAATCTTTTCTCATGTATACCTACATGTTCTAACACCATTTTAGCACTTTAAAACCCTCTAACTCATTAACCAACTCTTCACTAAATTCCTTGATCAATTACTCAAATTCTTACTCTTTTTCCCTAACCCTTGCAACTAAATTCCTTAAGCTTCTAAGATGTAAATTTTGCTTACAAACCATAACTAAACCAATTGTTCCACACAACCATTTTAGACCACACCTAATGCATTATTAGTCATCTTCACCTCCTTTACTCAAAATTATCAAGGTTATGTTTCTCTAGTTCATACCTAAATCCTCACAAGACATAATACATCATTTCCTATGATTTTGCACTAGTCTTAACATTTCTCATACCATGATTTTGGCGTGTTAAATCCACCCATCTAACCTCTAATTCCTCCTAGACACCCTAGGTCATTCTAATCCTCAAGAACACCTTAGTTTATTTATTTCCCCTAATTAATCCTTAATGAATCCTAGTAAGTTCTAGGTCATAGTAATTCATTAGAACACTTAAAACACTTGGTTTTTTAACCAAATTTTGACATAGCTTCCTACTCTATATTACACCCAAACACATAGTTTTCCTTCCTAAACATCCCAAGACAATCCAATCCTTAATGGATGTTCTCTACACACAATTTACACTCAAACTACATCAATTCAAATATAATGCATAAATTAATTGCTTGGCACTTAGGCCCTTAAAAGACGGCTCTTAGGCCCTTAAATGACATAAATTTAAACACTAAATTTCCATCATTTAGCTATAAACCTGTATTTACACACATCAATCCCATATGCTCTTGTAATTCACCTTATGATTATTTTACTAACTTATTTACCATTGGCTCTTTAGTCACAAGTTCACAAGTATGATCATGTTATTTCCTAGGTTATATAATCCATAATATAATGTAAGCTCTAGGCTACATTTTGTATCAAACTAAACACAATTCCTTAAGACATTAAAACTACATTATGGTAAGTCATTTACCTTATGTTTTTCAAGCCTTTCTCTCTTTCTCCTTTCTTGTATTTCTGATTGAAAACGTCCAAGGGGTTTGTTCACTTGCTAAACTATTACCCAATGATCAAAGGAAGGTAATGAGTGTTAAGTAAAACACTTAGACTCATGGAATCATCTCTAGATTTCAAAGGAGTGCTTAATGCACTAAAATAAGGATTTACCTTATGAAACCTAGGAAGGTTTTTCTGTAGAGAATCAAAGCAAGGCTTGAACTAAGCCATTGGAGCTTGGAAAATGACTAATATCATGAAAGAAACAGATCACAATGAGTTGCCATTTTCGGTTAAGTAGAAAGGAAGGAAAAGATGAGTTGTTGTGCTCTTTCTTACCTTAAACCAAAGAGGGTATAAACTAGCTCTTGAAACTGAATTTTCCTCTTCAAATGGAGCTCCTTAAATGGAGTCCAAACTTCTGGTTTTGGAATTTTGAAAAGAGAGGATGGAAGGCCTTGACTTAACTAGCACAAATATGCACTTGGTTTTGGATTTGGAGCTTGGAGTTGCATTTGGCAAGCAAATGAAGTTGATGAACTATGGAGTGCTGCTTCAACGTTTTCTTGGGAGGAAGAAGATGAATAAAAACGATGGAGAAGAAAGGAATGAGAAGGGAGGAGAGAGGTATTCTAAGGTAAGATATTTGGTAAAAGCAAATAGTACTTTCTTCCTTTCCCTCTTCTTTTCTAAATGTGCTGGCCATTGGTGATGACTCACCTATCTAAAAAACGGCCCTCCTCCCTTTCTTAGATATTTATGGACTTAATTTGACCATTCACTAATTAAAGGGGATTAAAGTCTTAATTGAGCACTATTTGGTCACTATTCATAATTAGTGCACAAATTTGTGAAATGTTTGGTTTCTCATTGATTTAGGCTTCCTAATGTGATAATAAATAGTACACATGTTGATTAAGGTATAAATTGGTCATTTAGCCACTCAATACCCATTTCTAAGACAATTTTTCAAAAATGTGCTTTAAGGAGTCTAAAGCACAATTGTGTTTTAACTTGTTTTTGAGCTTAGTTTTCTTTGGTAATTGATTTAACATGTCATTAGAATGTTAACAAGTTCTAAGAATGCTCTTTGGGTCCTAATCAAGGTTACACCAGGTCTAGAGCAAGTATTTGCTTAAATTGTCTTTATAATGTTTTCTTGTGTTTTCTATGTTTTGAATTGTTTACCAATGTTTCTAAGGCATGATTTAGCCTTATTATATCATAATTTAACATTTAATTAACATAGATAGGTTGGGGTATTTCAATCTACCCCCTTAAAAGAACTTTGTCCCCAAAGTTCACATGTATCTTAAATCATTAAAACACACGGATATCTAATACCATAAATTATATTCACATACATAAACCTTTAGACTCATATGGTCTGCTACAAAGTACAATACACAAAGTACCATACACACCTCATACATAAAACCAAGCAAACGACAAACAACACAACGTGATTGTTCGTTTACTAACTCAAAAGCAAAGAGGCTCTACCCCCTTAAAAAGGGGTACACCCCATACCCTATACAGACAATCTAGTCAGTAAACAGTGAAGGGTACTTCACTCTTATCCTATCCTCTAACTCCAAAGTGGCCTCTTCGACATCCTGGTTAGACCAGAGAACTTCACCAGTCGCACTGACTTATGGCGAGTGTCCCTAGTCTTAGTATCCAAGATCCTCTGAGGGGTCTCCACTGATCGCATAGTCGGCTCTAAGGATAATCTCTCCGGCTGCAAAACATGAGAGGGGTGGTGCATGTACTTCTTAAGCTATGAAACATGAAAGACATCATGCACTTTACCCAGCTCAGCAGGTAAATTCAACCTATAAGCAACTGGGCCCACCCACTCCGTAATCGTGTAAGGACCTACAAACTTCGGGCTCAGTTTCCCCTTCTACCCAAATCTAAACACACCCTTCATCGGTGAGACTCACAGAAATACCTGGTCGCCCACTGTGAACTCCAGGTCTCGTCGTCGAACATCAGCATACGACTTCTGCCTATCTTGAGCAGCCTTCATGTTCTCTCGGATTTGTTGAACCTCAGCCTGAACTTGCTCTAAGTACTCTGGTCCTATAATGACCGCTTCACTTGACTCATCCCAGCAGGGTGGTGTACGACATGGTCTACCGTACAACACTTGGAAAGGTGCCATCTTGATCGTAGCATGATAGCTATTGTTGTATGAAAACTCGATCAGATGCAACTTCTCAATCCAACTGCTCTGGAAGTCCAAGGCACATGCCCTCAACATGTCCTCAAGTGTTTGAATTGTACGCTCAGTCTGACCATCTATCTGAGGGTGGAACGCGGTACTCAACTTCAATTCGGTACCCAGCGCTTCCCATGTAGCTCTCCAGTAACTCTAAAGGAATCTGGTGTCTCTATCAAATACAATGGTCTTTAGTACCCCGTGGTGCCTCATGATCTCCTTGTCCAACAGCTTTGCAAGCATAGTTACCTTCCAGGTGTCCTTCATCGGAATGAATCAGGCTACCTTGGTCAGGCGATCAACTACTACCCATATCAGTTTAGACCTCCCCTGGTAGATGGGAGTCCGACCACGAATCCATGGAGATATCATGAAACTTCCACTCTGGAACTGGCATCGATTGCACCATCCTGCCCGGTCGTCGGTGCTCAAATTTCACCTTCTGGCAAGTGAGACACCTCAGTACGAACTCGGTAACATGCCTTCATCCCCGACCACCAGAAGTACCTCTTCATGTCTTTATACATATGGAGGCTCAGATGAATGGATAATGAAGAAAAGTGGGACTCTCATAGGATGCGCTCCTTCAGATCAGCGCTGCTTCGTGGAATGCATAAACGGCCCATAAGTCTGATCAGATCATCATCATGTAGTCTGAAATCGTATTTCTGACTCTCAAACGTGCCCTCTGTCAGCTTTTGTCTGACCTTTCTCATATAGGCATCGCTCCTCTGAGCCTCTCGCACCTCATCAACCAAGCTAGAAGAAGCGAGTAGCGAATGAAGTGAGTGTGCTCGACGGCTCAGGGCGTCAGCTACAACATTGGCCTTCCCTTCTTTGTACTGGAGGTCAATGTCATAGTCTTTCAAGAATTCTAACCATCTTCTCTGTTGAAGATTCAACTCCTTCTAAGTGAATATATATTTCAAACTCTTATGGTTGGTGTAGATAGTCACACTAACCCCGTACAAGTAGTGGTGTCATCTCTTCAAGGCGAAGACTACAGCTCCCAACTCCAAATCGTGTGTGGGGTAGTTTCTCCTCATGTGTCTTCAGCTGGCGAGAGGCATAAGCGACCACCTTGCCATGCTGCATGAGTACGCAACCCAATCCCCTGCCGGATGCATCACAATAAACCTCAAAGCCCTCCGTACTGTCTAGAATGGTCAGAACAGGTGCAGAAGTCAATGAGTCCTTCAAACTCTGGAATGAACTCTCACAGTCATCCGTCCATACGAATGGTGCATCCTTCTTCATCAGACTGGTCATCGGCTTTGCGACCTTAGAGAAATTCTTCACAAATCTGCGGTAGTAACCTGCCAATCGAGAAAGCTTCTGATGTCGGTAACTGTCTTCAGTCTAGGCCAGGTGCGTACAACATTAATCTTTGCTGGATCTACAGAGATCTCAGCATCCGAGATGACATGACCAAGGAAAGAGACCTGGTCAAGCCAAAACTCGCACTTGAAGAACTTAGCATAAAGCTGGTTCTCCCTCAGTATCTCCAAAACTCTCCTCAAATGATTATCATGCTCATCTCTGGACTTTGAATATATCAATATATCATCGATGAAGACAACAACCGAATTGTCCAGCTGCTCTCTGAACAAATGGTTCATCAGATCCATAAACTTCACCGGTGCGTTCGACAAATCGAACGGAATCACTGTAAATTCGTAGTGGCCGTATTGTGTCCGGAATTCCATCTTCTCAATGTCATCTTTAATGGATATCTGATGGTACCCCGATCTGAGATCAATCTTGGAGAACACAGACGCCCCCTTCAACTGATCAAACAAATCGTCTATGCGTGGTAGCGGGTACTTGTTCTTCACTGTGACTGCATTCAACTCTCTGTAGTCGATGCAGAGGCGGAGGCTGCCATCCTTCTTCTTAACGAAGAGTACTGGCACTCCCCATGGTGAAACACTAGGTCGCACAAACCCTTTGTCGACTAGGTCTCTCAGCAGTTCTTTCAATTCATTCATTTCAGCCGGAGCCATGCGCCAAGGCGCCTTAGCTATCGGTCGGTCCCTGGCAGTAGCTCGATGGTGAACTCAACCTCCCGTGCTGGTGGCATGCCGGGTAGTTCCCTAGGAAAGAGATCAGGAAACTCCGACACCACTGGTACATCGGGGTCGTACTCGGGGTCCCTCTCTATGTCCTGAACATAGCAAAGGTATACTTCTCCCTTCTTCCTCAATTCTTTAAACATAGTCATAGCGGAGATGATCTTGGTCGAAGGCTCTTTGGGTCTCTGACGGTATGATATTGTAACCCCAGATGGACTCCTGAGTAGCAGTCGGTGCTCAGCGTAGAGGATACGACCCTTGTGCCGCTCCAACCATTTCATCCCGAATATCACATCAAACCTAAATCTTTGAACTCGATCAAGGTGGTAGGAAAGTCTTCACCCTTGATTCTGATGGTGGCTGCTCGGTAGTAACGAGTGCATCGAGCCTTCTCCTTAGACGGGAGCGTAACTGTGAAGTCCGGTAGCTCGTCAGTGTCTAGCCTCAACTCCTTGCAAATGAATACGATATGAAGGTATGCGAGGCCCCTAAGTCGAAGAGCACTGACGCATCAACGCCATTGATCGGAAAGGTACCGGTGAGGATAGTACCGCTTTCGCCGGTCTGTGCCTCTATAGAATGCTTAGTGTACCTTCCGTACCGAGTCCACAACCTATTGTATTTCACAAGCTTTCATGAGTATTGATGGTATAACAAGAGTCGTAACAATAATATGAACAACACTGTTATTTTATTAATAACCATCCTTTTTACATCTTGGGCTTCCTTCATTACAACATACTTAAAGTATTACATGGCTAATACTGCCTAAAGGTTAGGTTTAGTCGCCTCGGTCTCATATGCGTAGCATTGATTACTGCTGACGGTGTTGTATTAAGCTTGATCTTCTTAATACCATGATAACATTCTTGACTCTCCACCCGTGATTAACACATCTCCTGATTTAAGTACCAACTTCTTGGCACGGTCCACATGCTTCTGCTCGCCATAAAGGAACTCAGCGTCGTCTCCAATGGACCAAGACACTACGGGTATCCCTTTTACAAGAGACTCCGATGTCTCGTCCTCATCTTGATGTAATCCAAGTCGTCCTTCTTTTTCATAGAAGTTGACGATGCATAAGTCTCCTTGTATGTCTGGGATCGGGTCAGCTTCAAGTTGCTGAGCGATCTCCACGGCTTATGTAACAACCGGATGGAATTCTTCGGGTATCTCCGGTGGTGATGCTCCATCTTGTGCTCTCATATTCTGGTATGTCTTGGCATACGGGTTCCAATCCTTGCCTAGGCTCATCATCCTTAATTTCATCTTTGATCCTCCAGGGTATTCTAGTGTATAGAAACCTCCCGGTCCCACTCCTAACTGACTGCATCTCCTGATTATGGCTATTTATGCTTTGGGTGTCAGGCATCCCCTTAATAAAATCATACCTGGGTGGATAACCTAACACTGATCTTTCGGGATCTCTCGGGTTTCGATGTCGGTCGCTTCCAGGTTAAGTGTTAAAGGTATTGGATAACAAATGTTGAAGTTTCCTAAGGTGGTAGTAAGCTATATCTTACTTAAGTTCTAATTAAATACTAGAATCTTATCTAACTCAAACATTCACTCAAACATGCATGAAATGCGGTAAGCAAGCAGTTTTATCTCTTAATGGGTTATAGAGATACCTGGTCACGATGAGGGTTCAGCCTCATCCTCCCGGTCCACCATGTGTAGAGTAGGCCCAGACTTCTAGCCATCCTAGGGTCCCTTGCCAGTAGCAGGATGTGACGCCTTCGAACCATCGGATCCGGCCTTCAGTGCGGCCTTACCCTTGCCCTTGCCCTGAGTGTCGGGTCGGTAGGCTCTACTCTCGGGATTCTTGTAACATTCGTAGGCTCGATGTCCGAGTATCCCACAGAAGTTGCACTCCACCATGTTGCCCTCACAGTCGAGTCCCGGGTGGTCCTTGTGACACCTACCACAGTTATAATGGTGTTGGTAGCTCCCGGACTCAGATTCTAATGGTATACAACACTAGTAATAGGTTCTCAAGGTTTCTAATCGATTGCTAACTCAAATTAAGGTGTACTCATTACCCTTTGGCGCTTTCGAGCGCAGAGGTTTTGCGGCTATAGCATAGGTTAGCTTAAGAGGCTCTTCAGTAGCCTTGTCTTTCTCTCTCTTTCCCTTTGAGCCCTTCTGGGACTGATGTTGGTATTTTGCTTTCTTGTACCCACCTTGCCCTGGATTATCGGCGCCTTTACCAGCAGACTTCCTCTTCGAAGCATTGTCCCCGTCCCTTAGCTGGACGGTAATCTCAACCTTTACAGCGGCATGATAGCACTCCTGCAAGGTAGTATAGCTCGCCGACCCCATGCCATAGTGGAGTCGGTGGCTTAGCCCGCCGTAGAAGCGGTCTACCAAGATCTGGTCTGAGTAACCAAGTCCCGGTAGAAGACGAACGAGAGCGGTGAACTCCAAGTAGTAGTCGTCCACCGTCATCTTGTCAGTCTTCTTCAAAGCATCCAACTGTAGCCGCTTCTTAGTCTGTACATGGGTGGGATAGTACTTGGCTCTCAGCAAGGCCGTCAACTGCTCCCAGCCGAAGTCGGGGTTGACCACATGCTCGGCCCTTACCAACTTCCACCAATTTCCTGCAGCACCCTTCAAGTAGAACGCAGCAAGTCGCACCTTGATTCTAGCAGGAACATCAAGGGTCTCGAAGGAGGTCTCCAGCTCAGAGATGTACACCTCAAGCTTGGTGGGATCAGTCTCCCCTTTGAATGGTGGGGGTCGAAGGTCAGCAAGTCTTCACCCAGTTGGGTTCCGGGGCTGTGGCGGTGGTGCGCCGGGCTGGTATCCCATGTGCCCCAGGGCGGCAGCAATGATCCCAGCTATAGTCTGCCCACCCGGTATCTCGGTAGCCTCTTCACCTCGGCCACGGCCTCGGCTTTCTCTCCTTCCTAACATCTGAATAAGCATAAAGCACATTAGGCTTGTGATTACAAAGGTCTCGGTTCACGAGTTTATAACGTCCTTGAACGGTAAAGACGATCCACACTTATTAGTGGTTATCTGACTCTTCTCACACTAACCATCTCACAACCTTAACCCATAGCTCATATTTTGTTTCAGTATCTACCTAAGTTCGGTATTTCTAGTAATCAGAGCGTAACTACGCTCTGTTACCACATTTTGTAACACCCCAACTCATATAATAGTGATTATCGCATAAACCTCCTAACATATATATTAACATCGCAGCAGATAAATTACAAAAGTCGATGTTACCGCCGTTAGTCACCCACGTGACTAACTAGGCATACTCCATTACCCAGTTTCTAGCTACGGTCTGACAATCCAGAATATACCGAACATAAGTATTACAACCCTTAACCGAAATACACAAAATGAGTCTCAAGTATCTCAAACTCTAATATAGTTTACAACAACCTCTAATATCATCAAACAGGTGTAGACGCACAACCCGTATACAAAAGTAAAGCCCATAGTAAGTCTACCCGCTCCTATTATCAAGGTGGGTCTTCTGCGGACGTTTACCTGAAAAATTAATATCGATGCCACGAGGGGCTCAGCACCTCGCTGGTATGATTAACGTGTAGCCCCCAAGCTAACGGGGCCACGCACGACTACTTTGTCGTAAACATGCGATTGATTATTCATACGACATTTGTAAGAAGTATAATAAACCACGACGCAAACATATGAAATAATTCATAGCTCAACAGTTCGAATATCGTCATGGACATTCATTTGGTAAGTGAGTTAGCTCTTTAACTCCTTAAATTGAGAATTATACAATTCTCACTTCAAACTTTATCTCAAATAAGTCAACCGTTCTTTAATTAGATTTGGTTATACTTAGACCATTGCTTATTTTTGTCGGGTCAAAAGTAACCCTAGCCAGCGAGCTATTAACTCCATTGGTTTAAATAAGACAATATTTCTTAAATTGGGATTTAGGTGATCCCACTGCACCCTCTTAATATGCCTTCCACCACGAACAGAAATTTGAGGTGGCGAGTCTATATGTCGACTTTAGGCGACAAGTCCGAAGACAAGTCTTAATGAAAACCGGATCTGATACAGATACCGACCTCCTCCTTCAAACACATGTGACCGGACCATCCCGGATTCCTCACCCCCCACAAGTTCCAGTTAGTAGAAGTCTCGAAGACATAATTTTGTTAGTTAAACCTTTTCCGGGTATTAACCAACCAATAACGGGGAGTGTGTTATGTTCTCATACAAATGTTACAAAGCATAGTTAGTAAATGAACTCAAAGATATGTCGTGTTAGTATAAAACAAACACGCAATAAAATACGGTAAACTGGTTGCATGCTTTATCTTGTTTAGTCAAAACATTTAAACAAACAGCACACAAGCCGAGGGACACCTCGTTAGCAAGCAAGCTACAAGAAAACCATACCGTTCACCGTCAGTCGTTCGGTTGCCTATTCTCCTCCGGAGTCCAAATACTCAAATCCTATAACAATCATCCAATCAGGCGGGTAATTACTTTAATTAACCTAGTTTATACAATCACTAATGATTTCCAATTAATAACCACTGAGCATTGTAGTTTAGTCTTAATCACACAAGTTAATTATTTCTCATTATATCTTGTACTAGTTCACACTTCTAATGACCATAAAATGTCACCAAACAACCCCTAAAATCATATAATAACATTACTAATCAATCCCATCCATTTCCCCTCTTAAAACAACTCACGGTTGCAATTTTCGTTTGGTCCAGACCTATAGTCCCGGACCAAGTTGTCTTATGCACTCTCGGCTGGAAAAATGAGCTGGTACGGGTCTTTGTACCGACCCCAGGTCCCGGACCAATACAGGAGCTAACTTTCGGCAGTTTTTAAATGTTGGTCCGGGACTTATTACTAGACCTAGGTCCCGGACCAACCTAAACATGAATTTTTGGCAGGTTTTAGTGCTGGTCCGGGACTTTATCCAAGGACCAAGTCCCGGACCATACATTAAACTGTTAAATTTTACAGTTTTGAGCATCATTCCACACTTGTTCTTTTGTCCAATTTTCTTCTAATCTTTCCTCATGTATACCTACATGTTCTAACACCATTTTAGCACTTTAAACCCTCCTAACTCATTAACCAACTCTTCACTAAATTCCTTGATCAATTACTCAAATTCTTACTCTTTTTGCCTAACCCTTGCAACTTAATTCCTTAAGCTTATAAGATGTAAATTTTGCTTACAACCATAACTAACCCAATTGTTTCCACACAACCATTTAGACCACACCTAATGCATTATCAGTCATCTTCACCTCCTTCACTCAAAATTCTCAAGGTTATGTTCTCTAGTTCATACCTAAATCCTCACAAGACATAATACATCATTTCCTACTGATTTTGCACTAGTCTTAACATTTCTCATACCATGATTTTGGCGTGTTAAATCGGCCCATCTAACCTCTAATTCCTCCTAGACAATCCTAGGTCATTCTAATCCTCAAGAACACCTTAGTTTATCTATTTCACCAAATTAATCCGTTATGAATCCTAGTAAGTTCTAGGTCACAGTAATTCATTAGAACACTTAAAAACACTTGTTTTTAAACCAAATTTTGAAATAGCTTCCCTACTATATATTACACCCAGACACATAGTTTTCCTTCCTAAACAACCCAAGACAATCCAATCATTAATGGTTGTTCTCTACACACAATTTACACTTAAACTACATCAATTCAAATATAATGCATAAACTTAAATTGCTTGGCACTTAGGCCCTTAAATGACATGTCTCTTAGGCCCTTAAATGACATAAATTTAAACACTGAATTTCCATCATTTAGCTATAACCTGCATTTACACACATCAATCCCATATGCTCTTGTAATTCACCTTATGATTATTTTACTAACTCATTTACCATTGGTTCTTTAGTCACAAGTTCACAAGTATGATCATGTTATTTCCTAGGTTATATAATCCATAATATAATGTAAGATCTAGGCTACATTTTGTATCAAACTAAACACAATTCCTTAAGACATTAAAACTACATTATGGTAAGTCATTTACCTTATGTTTTTCAAGCCTTTCTCTCTTTCTCCTTTCTTGTATTTTCTGATTGAAAATGTTCAAGGGGTTTGTTCACTTGCTAAAATATTACCCAATGATCAAAGGAAGGTAATGAGTGCTAAGTAAAACACTTTGACTCATGGAATCATCTCTAGATTTCAAAGGAGTGCTTAATGCACTAAAATAAGGATTTACCTTATGAAACCTAGGAAGGTTTTTCTGTAGATAATCAAAGCAAGGCTTGAACTAAGCCATTGGAGCTTGGAAAATGACTAATATCATGAAAGAAACATAGCACAATGAGAAGCCATTTTCGGTCAAGTAGAAAAGAAGGAGGAAAAGATGAGTTTTGTGCTCTTCTTACCTTAAACCAAAGAGGGTATAAACTAGCTCTTGAAACTGAATTTTCCTCTTCAAATGGAGCTCCTTCAATGGAGTCCAACTTCTGGTTTTGGAATTTTGAAAAGAGAGGATGGAAGGCCTTGACTGACTTAACTAGCACAATATGCACTTGGTTTTGGATTTGGAGCTTGGAGTTGCATTTGGCAAGCAAATGAAGTTGATGAACTATGGAGTGCTGCTTCAAAGTTTTCTTGGGAGGAAGAAGAGATAATAAAAACGGTGGAGAAGAAAGGAATGAGATGGGAGGAGAGAGAAGAGAGGTATTCTAAGGTAAGATATTTGGTAAAAGCAAATAGTACTTTCTTTCCTTTCCCTCTTCTTTTCTAAATGTGCTGGCCATTGGTGATGACTCGCCTATCTAAAAACCGGCCCTCCTCCCTTTATTAGATATTTATGGACTTAATTTGACCATTGACTAATTAAAGGGGATTAAAGTCTTAATTGAGCACTATTTGGTCACTATTCATAATTAGTGCACAAATTTGTGAAATGTTTGGTTTTTCATTGATTTAGGCTTCCTAATGTGATACTAAATAGTACACATGTTGATTAAGGTATAAATTTGGTCATTTAGCCACTCAAAACCCATTTCTAAGATAATTTTTCAAAAATGTGCTTTAAGGAGTCTTAAAGCACAATTTATGTTTTAACTTGTTTTTGAGCTAGGTTTCTTTGGTAATTGATTTAACATGTTCATTAGCATGTTAAAAAGTTCTAAGAATGCTCTTTGGGTCCTAATCAAGGTTACACCAGGTCTAGAGCAAGTATTTGCTTAAATTGTCTTTATAGTGTTTTCTTGTGTTTTCTATGGTTTTAATTGTTTACCAATGTTTCTAAGGCATGATTTAGCCTTATTATATCATAATTTAACATTTTATTAACATAGATAGGTTTGGGGTATTTAATTCTTCAACCTCTCTGAAATAAACTACCTCTGGTATCTCTACTGGTTTGTAGATAGGCTCAAACAAAATATTCTCAATCATTGGATAGTCGGGTTGAGTTGAGGTTGGGGAGGGAGGGCAATATAGGTCTTCAGCATGTCGCTCAGCCTCTTCATTAGACTCCTCTACAGCTTAAAAAATAATAGGCTTGGAATGGTTTTCACCCATCAAAGTCTCTGCTTGAATTGGTCCACTAGGTCCGAATAACTTTGGCTACGGGAGAATTCCACTTGCTCTTGTGCTAACTGCTGTGATATCTGATTAAGTTGCCTTTCCCATGTCTGGTTTATGACTTCTTGCTCAGCAAATTTGGCATCTATATTGGCAAACCTAGCATTAGTTATTTTTCTTTGCTCTAGGAGCTCCTCCAGCATACTCTCTATCCTGCTCATGTCCTCCTTAGGAGGCTTCTGATAGGCATAGAATTGCTCGAACTCCATTTGCATTCTGGTGAAACGCCCCTATTAACCATAAATACAGCGGAAATAAAACTCTAAGGCGATTACAGACCATCGGGTTCCAAACACCCGGCACCAAACCTCACCAATTACAACTTACAATCTACAAAAGCTACGGTCTGAACTCGAGAAAAACTTAACACAAACATAATAGAAATTAAACACATTAACTCTCCACACAACCTAATCCCATCCCAATCACTCATGCTCTTCGTGGCCACCTGTAAATCAAATTTGTACCTGCAAGATGAAACCAAGCAGCCCACCCCGGGAGGGGTGAGTCAGTTCCCTGGAATGGAACTGGTACAATTCTCCAAAACAATCTTTTAAACATAACTCTTCAAATAAACAGTAACTTGAAATTAAACTCTTGAAAGTAAAGCAGGGAAACAAGGCACTTTAAAATCACCAAGCCAAAGATAACAAGTTAAGGATAAAGATAAACGATAGAAAAGGTAAAGTTAGAGAAACAAAATCACATCATGTGTTAGTGAACATCCATTTCCTTAGTTAAACCCAATTCCTATTAGGAGTAGAAAAACTCAGATAGTCACAAAGGACTAGGAATGATAAAACAGATCCAAGAACCAAGAACTCAAGAGTGGAATAGTTTCAACTGGGAGAGATGGCCCCCACCGCCAATCACGTCCTTTTAGGACAGGGGATATACAGCCCCTCACTGTTTATCACGTCCACTAAGGACAGGGGATATACAGCCCCTCTCTGTTAACTACGTCCACTAAGGACAGGGGATATACAGTCCCTCTCTGTCTACAACATCCCTTTTGGGACAGGGGATATACAGCCCCTCACTGTCTATCACGTCCACTAAGGACAGGGGATATACAGCCCCTCACTATCTATCACGTCCTTTCTGGGACAGGGGATATACAACCCCTCACTGTCTATCACGTCCCTTTCTGGGACAGGGGATATACAACCCCTCACTGTTACCATTGAAGACGCGCGCACGTCGAAACCTCAAACCCGCTCATGGATGAAATAGTATCCAGAGTCAAAAGAAAGATTTCCAAGATTGACCTTTTTCCAAATTCCCACTAGATCACAACTACCCAGAGCAATACCAAAACACTCAGTCCTACAGAGTGCAGAAGCGTAAACCCTAAGCAGTCAATGTCTAACGGGGCACCAAATAGAGGAACCAATACCCAAGTGAGTTTCACATCCAAGGCTCAGTTAGTCATACAGGCTGAGTTAGTCACACAACCATTTCTTTTTAGAAATTCCTCTTAAAGTCAGTTAGCGTTTTCCAAAACATTCCACAAGTCAATCAGCAAAATATCAGAGTACGAGAAATCGTACAAAACATTCCATAAAGTCCAAAACACAACAAGCTGAGTACGAGAAATCGTACAAAAACATTCCATAAAGTCCAAAACACAACAAGCTGAGTACGAGAAATCGTACCTGGTCAACGCTGTAGCAGTTCTAGTAAACTTGTGCACTTCAACATTCAACAATCTGATGAGGAACATTGAAGATAATTTGCTATCAATAACTTGTACCCTAAGTTAAACTTATATAAATTCCTCTTCTTTCCAAATCCAATTCTTATAAGCCCTCGCTTATGGTATGTTAATCTTGTGTTAGTTAGATCTAAGAATGTTGTATATCCCAAGGTGGTAAAATCAAGGAATGTATCTTCTTTAACACTGCTAACTGACCACTCATATCCACTTTATTCATATTTAACCACAATCCTCACATTCAAGACTTTTGAGACCTTATAACACAAATGTGTTTCATTATATAATTAAATCTATAAATTTCATAGAAATTTAAGTGAATACCTATTTAATTCTTAATTAGTTAGATAAAACCTATATGCTATAGATTCCCATATACATCCCACATATATATACTATAATTTCACATGTAATTATTTGTATTTTATCAATATCTACTAGATATCCATTGTGATTAAGTTTCCCCTTAACTTAATTAAGATCTTGTATATTGGTATATTGGAACCATAGTGTGTAGACGCATTATATCATCAACCTAATTGCTTGTTACTAACTCATTCTTCTATTTAGTCCAGAAAGACTTTTATATTACATCCAGCTAATAATCTTGACATAAGATGTTAAATTACTTTTCATCTTGAAACAACTATATTATAGTTAACTTAGACTTATCGAACTCTTATATTAGTACATAGGTACATTCAAATTTATTTGTTAATTAACCTATATAATAAGGTGTTAAATCAACTTTTTATCTTACTCCTTTAATCTTAAATTTTATTATTTTTACACCCATTCACTCTATAGACTATGTATAATCCTTTTGTACTAAACTTCAATAAACTTAAGCCTTAAATACGTTTTAATTAATGGTGGCCATCGGGTCCGGTTCTACCCGGAACCGATTGGAACCGGAACGGCCGGGACGGTGGGAAGGAACCGGAAACCGAACCGCCTGCCGGTTCCGAATACGAGTACATGTTTTGAGATGGGGCCGGAAAACCGGAACCGGAACCGCGCGGAAACCGCTCGGCTGGAACCGCCGGGAACCGTCGTCGGACCGGCGGAACCGGTGGGACCGGAACCGGAACCGGAACCACCCCGGAACCGCGGGAAACCGGATTGCAAGTAACCGGTTGGAATACCGGCCACCAAATGTTGAAGTTACGTTGGAATCGGGCCAACGTCTCGTCGCCGCGCGCTCCTCCGCATTGAAGAAATAGAAGATCCCAAACACGCGCATTGCAATATTGGGAACATCATATGGTATGATGAAGGGATAACACCACTTAGGACTTCTATCTCTAATATTTTAGAATGTAGTGTTTTAGTATTACTTCTTTCCATGTTCTTTTTTTTTAAGACTTGCAAATTGAAGAAATCTGTAAAGTAGCTGTACTCTTTTCCTCTTTTTAAGGTTTCTCTCAAAGGGTTTTACCTAATAAGCTTTTAATGAATGAAAAAATTCCTTTGTTCCTTTTTTTTGTAAATTCAAAATTCTAATTCTTTGTTTCTTACACTTTAAGATTATACTTGAAGAATAACCTATCTAAGAGAAGTAAGTGAAAAAGAGACAACGGTGCGCAAACGGATCTCAAATCGGAGCTAAAACGAAGCAACTGGAGCCGATCGAACTTTCCGGAACCGCTCCGGAACCGGTCGGAACCGATCAGAACCGGAACCGGCCGGAACCGGTTTTTTGACCGAATCGAAGCGAATCCAGATTTTAGAACCGGACCGGAACCAGAACCGCCCAGACAGGTTCCGAATACGAATACACATTTTCCGGAACCGGAACCGGTGGAACCGGAACCGGACCGGAACCGGTGGAACCGGACCGTGCCACCATTATTTTAAATTGTTTCACAAAACCTAAGGTTTCAAAGGAATAACTTAATAAATTAATTCCCTTTATTGTATTAGGGATGGACAATATATCTACATGGAGTAGAATGTATCAAAGAATTAAATTCTGGTTCGTAAGCGAAATTGTTAATTATATGAAAATTCTCATATTTTATATTCAAATAACCTATCATTAATTCCCATTACCGTAAAGTATATCAATATAATATCTGATGTAACTTAGTTTTATCTAACAAAAGGTTCAAAGGGTTTAAGTATCAAATTCCTATTTATAAACCTTCTTTAATTCTAACTACTAAATACCTCACTTAATTGTAAACTCACACCCTAAGTATTGGTAATAAATGTTATAAATGTATTTCATATGGCTTATCTAATGCCAGGAAACTTAAGGATAATTATTTAGATAAATTTCCAAATCATCGTTTAATATAGAATATATCATAATCCTTATAATGATTCTATCTTAAAACATTAAGTTATATTCACTACCATAAATGTTAAGAAATGATTAAATCTAGACTTACTAATCCACCTCACATTTAGATGTAAAAGTATTTTACTTATCTTATTATGGTTTATATATTAAGAATATTTAGATGTAATCGTATTACATTAGTTTATCATTAATTATAGAATAAAATCTATTTGTGCAATATTTTATGTAATCTAATCACAATTTTTCCTAAGTATTAACTTATTAATTACTTAATCCCAATTTTAGATTCACATTCTGATCATTGACAAATAATACTATACAAGTATTTTAATATGGTTTACATATAAACTTGGAAATTCAAAGGTAACTCTTTAAGCCTAATTCATTACTATAATTTAATACCACCTCATATAATATTCTTTTATTGGTATTATGTAGGGGTTTAGTTTAACTTATTTAATTCCTTCGTATTATATTTCCTATAAGGTATTTAATTTTATTATGTTTACTGTGTATATATTTATATATACTTGGATTTGTACAAAACATTATTTATGTAGTTTTATTGTATTTAATTATTTATATTAACTTTTACACACACCTACATCCAAAATATGGTTAATAAAATAAAGTATTTTCCTTAGTTCCAATTAAGTATATTAACTACCATATTATATAATTAATATAAATGTAGATTAATTTAGCTCCTTGATTTAACCTAAGTTACTATTTTATTTCTTTTACATATATGTGTAAATATATATATATATATATATATATATATATATATTCCTTAGTTTTAATTAAGAATATTAACTCCATATAATATAATAAATAAAACGTAAAAAATAATTATATTCCTTGATTTATATAAGTTCCCACTTAAATATGTATATATACATATATGTAAATAATTTCACTTCCATTAAAAACTAATACTAAACATTTATAAATTACTGTTATAAAGTGTTAATTTAGTGTTCCATATTTTTCCCAGCTTAAAAAGTTTATTAACAAACCATACTTTAATTTTTGGTTACATTTAAATATATATTATAAGTTATTCTTATGAAAAAAAACTCATAAAACACGATTTTTAAAACCATTTATCATTGCCCAAAAATTCCCAAACTTATATACAGTAACTATAACATTTAGACATATTATAAAATTTTTATTTTCATAAAAAATATCTTTTAATTTAGCCAAATATTCCAGAAAACCCTTAACTTGCAAAAACATAACTTATGTTAAAAACCCAAAAACCATAATAATTTACATCAAAATAAACTAGATAAATAAGGAATCTATGGTTAAAATTTTCAAGTCAAATTACATAGAGAAGATATTTTTAAATTAACCAACAAGTTAGGACTATTTACTGGATTATAAAACCTTATAAACTTATTCTGGAATGTTTTAATCTCGGCCGTCCAATTCTTTTAAAATGAGATCGGCGGCCCCTTGTACTCGAGTTCAACAGCGAAGATAATAAAGAAGGTTGAGTACTAAATCACAGATATCTCCTAATCTACAGAACGAAATCAAGTGATTCTTGTTTCTAGATTGAAATCGAATCCGGTTCTATTGATGTCAATTTCCCCAATATAATGCAGTATTGAAATACCCCAAACTTAGATATGGTGTTTAAATGATAAACTAAGATATAAGGAGGCTAAATAATGCCTTAGAAAAATTAAGAAACATTTCTAATCAAAGAAATATAAGGAAACACCAAAAGAGCAGTTTAAGCAAAAACGTGCTCTAAGCTTGGAGAGACATGGGAGAGTACCCAAATATTGTTCTAAGACCTTAGTAATATCCTAATGGTCATTTTAAATCAATTACCAAAGAAAACCAAGCTTGAAAACAAGTTAAAACACAAAATGTGCTTTAAGGAGTCTTAAAGCACGTTTTTGAAAAATTGTCTTGTAAATGAGTTTGAATGGCTAAATGTCCATCATTACTCTTTAATTAACATGTGTACTATATAGTATCACATTTGGAAGTCTATATCAATGGGAAATCAAAAATTTCACAACAATGTGCCTTGTTTTGGTGAATAGTGAATTAATTAAGCTAGTTTATAACATAAGTCTATATAAGTGAGACATTTGGTCAACAAAGACTTAAGTACCCTCATTATTAAAAGGGGGCCGGTTTCTTAGGAGGTGAGTCACCACCTTCATGAGTTATTAAGCAATTAAGAAAGCAAATAAGACTTATAAAGCATAAAGTACTATTTACCTTTTAACATAAATATCACATTTTACTTACCTCTCTCCTCATCTCCTCATTTCTTCTTGTTTCACCACGGTTTCTTCAAGCTCTCTCCTTCTCCATTAACGTGAAGAACAACTCCATGCTAGCTCCATCTAGCTTTGCCCACATCTTGCTCATTTTAGCTCCAAATCCAAAACAAAATACATATTCTTCTTAGTTAGCTCAAGCTCCTTCTTTCTATCTTTTCAAAACTTCAAGAGCTTCATTTTGGTGCCAAGTCAAACCACCATTAGAGGAGGAAATTCAAGTTTGGAGACTCCATTGGCATCTCCATTCTCTTAAGGTAAAGAAAGTGTAAGAAAATCTAGGTTTCCACCATTTTCTTCACATGTCCGAAAATATATACTCATGGAACTCCATGTTTATGCCTTGTTCTAGCTTGTTTCTACTCTTCAAAGGAGAGAGGAGGTCCTTCTTGCTTCATATCCAAGCTTGTCTTGAGGAACTAAGGTAAAACAATCAATTCAAAACCTTAAAACACATTTTAACCTAGGTTTTATTCCTTAAGGTAAATGTGTTATTAGTGCTCATTAGAGTATTGGACATTGTTTAGAACATTGGCAAGGAGATACACATTGGTGACCGAGATTGAACAAAGAAAAACCTAAGGAAGAAAGCTTTTAAGCTTGTAAAAGAACAAGGTAAATTACTTACCTTAAGGTGTTTGTTGTTTAAGGAATGGGATTTAGGTATATGATGAGTTTAGTGTAGAGTTTATATTGGGAAGGTGTTATAAAACCTAGAAGAAACAATGACTATACTTGTGAACTTGTGACTAAAGAGCAAATGAGAAGAAAAGAGATAGTTAAAACAATGTGGAGATGAATTACAAGAAGCATTTTATTTCAATGGGAGCCTTGTTGAGTGTATTCGCAGGTTGAAGGCAAATATATGTGGAAATTCAGTGGTTAAGATTATTGTCATTTAAGGGCCTAAGTGCCAAGCATTTTGAGTTTAAGCAATATATGATGATGTGGTGAAGTTTTAGTGTAAATTGTGTGTTAAGGTGTTGTGATGAGAATTTGTGTGGTATTGGTTGTTTGATGGAGAAAAACCATGTATTAGGAGGTATATATACTAGAGAACCCATGGCAAAATTTAAAGGAGAGCTTAAGTGTTTAAGATATTCTAAGGGAATTTAATGACTAAGGAAGTACTAGGATGTTCTATAGGTTGTCTTGATGAAAAAGGGTGAGTTAAGGTGTTCTAATGACTTATAATGACTTAGGTATCACCATGGAGGATTTAGGAATCAAGAGAATGTATTTGAGTATTTAGGACTTAGGCAAATGTTGGTAAACAACTAGGAAGGAAATAATGTGTTGATGGATGGAAGTTTAAGTTGTGAAGGAACATTAAGTAAATGCATAAGAGAGTTTTAGATAGTGAGAGATGCTTGGGAGATGATGTTATAGTGGTGAGGAAAACATTTGGCATAGTGGTTACATTAGGTATGAACCACCACCTAGAAACCTAGAGGAAAGCATTACAAGTGTTAGCATAATACAAGGGAAAATGTATAATGATTAAGGTGAACTTGGTGAATGATTTAATGTGTTTGGAGGATGCTCTAAGGTGGGTTTAAGGGTCTAAATGATGTTAGAACACATTGGAGGCTTGAGGAAAGGTTTAGTGAAGATTTGGCAAAGTTGGGCATGATTTAGTGGCGTCCGACCCAGGGGTCCGACCAATTTGGGTCGGACGGCCTCTGTTTAACGCCAGGGAAAGGTTCTGGAATGGTCCGACCCAGAGGTCTTGGGTCGGACGGGTGAGTTTTTTAAAGGGAAATAAGTTTCTGGAATGGTCCGACCCAGAAGGTTGGGTCGGACGTGGGTCGGACATGGAGGTTTGAAGACGGAAGTTCTGGAATGGTCCGACCCAGAAGGTTGGGTCGGACGTGGGTCGGACATGGGAGGTTTTAGAAGACGGAAAGTTTCTGGAATGGTCCGACCAGTTGGTTGGGTCGGACGTGGGTCGGACATGTAGGGTTTCCAAACCCGAAAGTTACTGGAATGGTCCGACCCAGAGGGTGGGTCGGACGGTGGGTCGGACGGCCTTAACACTTAAAAAAAAAGTTTGAATTCTAAGAATGATAAATGGTGATAAGGTATACCTTTGGTAGGGTGGTAATGATTGGGACCCTAAGAACTTAAGGGCTTAAGTTAAGTTAAGTAAGTATAAATTTTAATGTTTAAAGTTAAGCTTGTAAGCTAAGTGGCAAAGACTTGAGAGGTTATTGAATGGGAATCTTTAGAGACTAAGTGAGTTAAGTAAGGTGCAAATAACTAATGACCTAAAAATGAATGAATGTTTTAGGTTTGTGAATTGGGACCCCGAAGAAGGATAATCAAACAACGATCGACGGTGAACGGTACAATCCTTCTTGTGACCTGCTTGCTAACGAGGTGTCCCTCGGCTTGTGTGCTATCTGTTTAATTGCTATGACTAAAACAAGATAAAGCATGCAACCGGTTATATTTATTCGTTGTGTTTGTGTTATCTTTACACTAACCCGCGAGACTTGAGATGGTTACTAACCAAGTTTAGTACTTACTGAGTTAAGAATAAGAGTTAAGTTTGATGGTTGTTGGTTAATGCCCGTTAAGGCTTAGCTAGCACATGGTGTTAAGATGTCTACTAACTGGAACTTGAGTGAGGAAACCCGGGACCGATCTCCGGTCATGCATGCTAAGGAAAAAGGGGGACGGTATCTGAATCAGATCCGCCCTCCGCTTAAGGACTTGTCTTCGGACTTGTAGCCTAGGGCCGGTTGCCGGCTCAGCTACGCTGGACTCCCGTCCAGAGTAGGTGGCATTAAGATGGTGCGGTGGGATCACCTAAATCCCAGGTTCGAATTAAGCTACAACCAATCCCTTCCAGGAAAGGTTTGTATACTGAGATTAAGATTAAGATTGAGATAAAGAAGTAAGGTAAGGAATGAGATTAAGGAAATGAGGACTAAGGAGGGGGTTACTAACCCACTTGATAAGGGAACGCTTGAGTCGTTCATTGTTTGTGAACTATATATGTTCATCTGTGGTTATTGTTATTGCACTTCATATTATGCTTGTGTATGTAATCAATTCCATGCTATCGACAATTAGTCGTCGTAGCCCGTTAGCTTGGGGGCCATGAGAGGGTGTACCAGCATTCGTGCTGACCCCCTCGGGGGCTATTTTTACACTTGCAGGTAAGAGACCCATGAGGACGCACTACGAGAGTAGGAGCGGTTAGACTTAGGGTGGGACATTTATTTTGAGTTCGGGTTGCGCCTGTGCACCCGACTGTTTATATTAAACTGATGTAAGTTTGGGATTATGTTTAAGATACTAGTACTCGGTGGTTGTGGTATTGTGAATGTTGATGTTTTGAGTTGGATAAGTATTGTAAACATAAAGCCGGTATATTCTAACGATCAGACCGTGGCAAGGTCAAGGTTCCAGGTGTATTATTTCCGCTGCGACACATTCGATAAGTGTTAGTTGCGATAAACCACGATAGGCTTTGGATGGGGTGTTACAAAAAGTGGTATCAGAGCGTAGTTACGCTCTGATCAAGAAATACCGGACATGAGTAACCACCGAGTTAGGATATAAGTTAAGGAATAAGTGATGGGTTAAGGGTGTGAGAAGTTAGAGTGAGTAGAGTCAGATGACCACTAATAAGTGTGGATCGTCTTTATCGTCTACGGACGTTATAAATTTACTAACCGAGACGGTGGTGAATACAAACTAATGTGAGTTGTGCTTGTTCAGATGGCAGGACGCCCTAGAGGAGGCCGAGGTCGCGGCCGGGGTGAGGATACTTCAGGGATACCTGGAGGGCAGACGATCGCAGAGATCGTAGCTGCCGCTTTAGGGCACATGGGCTATCAGCCTGGTGTGGGTGCACCACCTCCACCGCCACAACCTAGGGAACCAAACTGGGTGAAGAGTCTAGCAGATCTTCGACCCGCGATTTTAAGGGGGAGACCGATCCCGCCAAGCTTGAGGCGTACATCTCCGAGCTGGAGACCGCCTTCGAGACCCTTGACGTCCCTGCTGGGATCAAGGTGCGCTAGCTACTTTCTATCTGAAAGGGGCGGCAAGCGATTGGTGGAAGCTGGTGAGGGCCGAGCATGTGGCCAATCCAGAGTTCGGCTGGGAGCAGTACACCGCCTTGCTACGAGCAAAGTACTACCCGCCCATGTCCAGACGAAGAAGCGCTTGCAGTTGGATGCGCTTAAGCAGACGGACAAGATGACAGTGGACGAGTATTACTCAGAGTTCACTGCCTTGCTCCGTCTTCTGCCAGGTCTTGGATATTCTGACCAGATCTTGGTGGACCGCTTCTATGGCGGGCTTAGCCATCGACTCCGCTACGGCATGGGGCCGACGACGAGTTACACTACCTTGCAGGTAATAAGAATGATTGAGATTTGAGTAAGTGATGAATAAGATTTAGATTATGAGAAATAAGTATGACTAATACCATGAAAGCAGGAGTGCTATCATGCCGCTGCTAAGGTTGAGATTACCGTCCAGCTGAGGGACGAGGAGAATGCTAAGAGGAAGAGTGCTGGTAAGAGCTCAGAAAGTCAAGGGCAAGGAGGGTACAAGAACAAAAGTACCAGCCTCAGGCCCAGAAAAATCAGAACCCAAAGGGGAAGGAGGAAAAGGAGAAGGCTTCGGAAGAGCCATTGAAGTTGACGTATGCTATTGCAGCTACACCCCTGCGCTCTAAGGCGCCAAAGGGTAAGGAAACTAATATGAATGAGTTAAGAAATAAATTAGTAACCGTTTGAGATATGAGAATTGATATTGTGAATCATCAGGATCTGAGACTGAGAGGGGAGCCGGTGGTGGCTACCAGCGACGCTTCATCTGTAGATGGTGTCACAAGGACCACCCCGGGCTCGACTGTAAGGGGAATAAGGTGGAGTGCAACTTCTGTGGAGTCTACGGGCATCGAGCGTATGAGTGTTACCGGAACCCTGCTAGCAGAGCCTATAGGCCCGACACCAGGGGCAAGGGCAAGACCGATCAGGGAGCTGGATCTGACGGTCAGAGGAAAGTGCAGCAGCCGGCGGACAAGAACCCACGGGTGACCCAGAAGACGGGCCCACTCTACACATGGTGGACCGGACGATGAGCCTGAGCCCTCATCGAGGCCAGGTACCGCTATAACCATTTAGTAATAAAACTACCTGCTTACCGCATTATCATGCATGTTTGGTGAATAAATGAGTTAAGTAAAAATAAGATGAGATTAGAACTTAAGTAAGATATAACCTACTACCACTTTAGGAGATTCAACATCTGCTACCCAATACCATCTACATCTAACCCGGAGCACACCGACATCGAAACCATAGACTTTCCAACCGAACAATGTCAGGTTATCCGCCCAGGTATGATTTTATTAAGGGGATACCTGACACCCGAAGCACAAATAGCCATCATCAGGATGCAATCAACTAGGAATGGGACCGGGAGGTTTTTACACACCGGAGTACCCAGGGGGAGCAAGGATGAAATTAAAGATGATGAGCTTGGGCAAGGATTGGAATCCGTATGCCAAGAATTACCAAACCATGAGGGAGCAAGATGGAGTCTCACCACCGGGAATACCCGAAGAGTTCCATCCAGTATTACACAAGTCGTGGAAATCGCTCAGCAGTTGGAGGCTGAACCGATTCCAGACATCCAAGCAGACATTTGCATTGTAAACTTCTACGAGAAGGATGGGAAACTGGGACTACACCAGGATAAGGACGAGACAACGGAGTCTCTCGAAAGAGGGATACCCGTAGTGTCTTGGTCCATTGGAGATGATGCGGAATTTTTATACGGCGAGCAGAAGCGTGCGGACCGTGCAGATAAGATAGTACTTAAGTCAGGTGATGTATTAATTTTGGGAGGAGAATCAAGGATGTTATACCATGGGATTAAGAGAATCAAGCTGAATACAGCACCGTCAGCAGTAATCAATGCGACCCATATGAGACCAGAAGATTAAACCTAACCTTTAGACAATATTAGCCATGTAATGTTAGAATGAGATGAGAAATGAGATGTAAGATTGAAGCACATGTTGTAAACAGGATGGTCATGAATAAAATAACAGTGTTGTTCATATAATTGTTACGACTCTTGTTATACCATCAATACTCATGAAGCTTGTGAACACAATTAGGTTATGGACTCGGTACGGAAGGTGCACTAAGCATACTTACAGAGGCACAGGCCGACGCCAGCGGTACTATCCTCACCGGCACCTTTCCGATCAATGGGATTGAGGCATCAGTTCTCTTCGACTCAGGGGCCTCGCATACCTTTGTCTCTGCATCATTTGCGAGCAGGTTGGGGCTAGACGCTGATGAGCTACCCGACTTCACGGTTACGCTCCCGTCTAAGGAGAAGGTTCGTTGCACTCGTTACTACCGAGGAGCCACCATCAGAATTAAGGGAGAAGACTTTCCAGTCAGTTTCATTGAGTTCAGTAAGCTAGGATTTGATGTTATCTTCGGGATGAACTGGTTGGAGCGGCACAAGGGACGTATCCTCTGCGCCGAGCATAGATTGCTGCTCAGGAGTCCGTCTGGGGTAACAATATCATACCGCCAGAGGCCCAGAGAGCCTTCGACTAAGATCATCACCGCCATGGCAATGCATAGAGAATTAAGGAGAAAGGAAGAAGTATACCTCTGCTATGTACAGGACATAGAGAGAGACCCTGAGTTCGACCCCGACTTACCGGTAGTGTCGGAGTTCCCCGACTTATTTCCACGGGAACTGCCCGGCATGCCACCCACTCGGGAGGTAGAGTTCACCATTGAGCTGCTACCTGGTACCGGACCGATAGCCAAGCACCATACCGTATGGCTCCGGCAGAAATGACTGAGTTAAAAGAACAATTGAAAGATTTGTTAGATAAAGGATTCATTAGACCAAGTGTGTCACCATGGGGAGCGCCAGTCCTCTTCGTGAAGAAGAAGAAGGATGGTAGTCTCGCCTCTGCATCGACTACAGAGAGCTGAATATGCAGTGACAGTGAAGAATAAGTACCCACTACCCCGCATTGACGATCTGTTCGATCAGTTGAAGGGAGCATCTGTGTTTTCCAAGATTGATCTCAGATCGGGGTATCATCAGATAGCCATTAAGGAGGGAGACATTGAGAAGACGGCATTCCGGACACGATACGGCCACTATGAGTTTACAGTGATGCCGTTCGGTTGTCGAACGCACCGGCGAAGTTTATGGATCTGATGAACCGCTTGTTCCGGGAGCAGCTGGACAAGTCGGTTGTGGTTTTTATTGATGACATTCTGATATATTCGAAGTCTAAAGTTGAACATGAGGAACATCTGAGGAGGGTATTGGAAATACTGAGGGAGAACCAGCTATATGCTAAGTTCTCCAAGTGTGAGTTTGGCTTGACCAGGTCTCTTTCCTAGGTCATGTCATCTCAGATGCTGGGATCGCAGTGGATCCAGCAAAGATTGATGCCGTACGTACCTGGCCAAGGCCGAAGACTGTTACCGACATTCGGAGCTTTCTCGGTCTGGCAGGTTACTACAGGAGGTTTGTTAGAGATTTCAGCAAGGTCGCGAAGCCGATGACCAGTCTGATGAAGAAAGACGCACCATTCTTGTGGACAGTTGACTGTGAGAGATCATTTCAGCGCTTGAAGGACTCACTGACCACTGCACCGGTTCTGACCATTCCAGACGGTACAGAGGGCTTTGAGGTTTATTGTGATGCATCCGGCAGAGGGCTGGGTTGCGTGCTCATGCAACATGGCAAGGTGGTGGCATATGCCTCACGCCAGTTGAAGAAACATGAGGAGAACTACCCCACACATGATTTAGAGCTGGGAGCTGTAGTCTTCGCTTTGAAGATATGGCGCCACTACTTATATGGGGTTAGTGTCACGATCTACACCGATCACAAGAGTTTGAAATACATATTCACTCAGAAGGAGTTAAATCTTCGACAGAGGAGATGGTTAGAGTTTCTGAAAGACTATGACATTGACCTCCAATACAAAGAAGGGAAGGCCAATGTTGTAGCAGATGCCCTGAGCCGTCGAGCACACTCACTCCATTCGCTAGTTTCTTTCTCCAGCTTGGTTGATGAGGTGCGAGAGGCTCAGAGGACAGATGAGTATATGAGAGAGGTCAGACAGAAGCTGACAGATGGTACCTTTGAGAGTCAGAAATACGACTTCAGACTTCATGATGATGATCTGATCAGACTTAAGGGCCGATTATGCATACCACGGGGCAACACGGATCTGAAAGACCGTATACTTAGAGAATCACACTGTTCTTCAGTTTCCATCCATCCGGGAGCCTCTAAAATGTATAAAGACATGAAGAGATACTTCTGGTGGTCGGGGATGAAGACAGATGTTACCGAGTTCGTCTTGAGGTGTCTCACATGCCAGAAGGTGAAATTCGAGCACCGACGACCGGGCGGAATGGTACAGTCGATGCCAGTTCCGGAGTGGAAGTTCCATGATATCTCCATGGACTTCGTAGTTGGCTTCCACCTGCTAGGGGAGGTCTCAACATGATATGGGTGGTGGGGATCGCCTTACCAAAGTAGCCCGATTCATACCGATGAAGGATACTTGGAAGGTGACCAAATTAGCTGAGTTATTTGAGAAAGAAATCATGAGACATCACGGCATACCAAAGACCATAGTGTCAGATAGAGATACCAGATTCCTTTCGAGGTACTGGAGAGCTACCAGAGAAGCGTTGGGTACAGAACTCAAGCTGAGTACCGCGTTCCATCCTCAGACAGATGGTCAGACTGAGCGTACTATTCAGACACTCGAGGACATGCTGAGAGCATGTGCCTTAGACTTCCAGGGCAGTTGGATTGACAGATTGCATCTGATCGAGTTTTCATACAACAACAGCTATCACGCTTCGATCAAGATGGCACCTTTTCAAGCGTTGTACGGTAGACCATGTCGTACACCGCTCTGCTGGGATGAGTCGAGTGAGACGGTCATTATAGGACCAGATACTTAGAACAAGTTAAGGCTGAAGTTCAGCAAATCAGGAGAACATGAAAGCTGCTCAAGATAGGCAGAAGTCGTATGCTGATGTTCGACGACGGGACCTGGAGTTCGCAGTGGGCGACCAGGTATTTCTGCGAGTTTCACCGATGAAGGGTGTATTCAGGTTTGGGCAGAAGGGCAAATTAAGCCCGAAATTTGTTGGTCCTTATGAGATTACGGAGCGGGTGGGCCCGGTTGCTTACAGGTTGAATTTACCTGCTGAGCTGGGTAAAGTGCATGATGTTTTTCATGTTTCACAGCTAAAGAAATACATGCACCACCCCTCCCATGTGTTAGAACCTGAGAGGTTGACTTTAGAACCGAATATGAGATCCGTGGAGACTCCTCAGAGAATCTTGGACAGTAAGACTAGGGACACTCGCCATAAGTCAGTGCGACTGGTGAAGGTTCTCTGGTCTAACCAGGATGTCGAAGAGGCCACGTGGGAATTAGAGGATAAGATGAGGGCGAAGTACCCTTCTTTATTTACTGACTAGATCGTCTGTATAGGGTACGGGGCGTACCCCTTTAAGGGGGGTAGAGCTTCCTCGCTTTGAGTTAGGAAACGATCATGTTTGTCGTTTGTTTGGTTGTTTAAGATGTGATTTGTGTAAGTTGCTACACTTCGGTGTGTAAGTTTGAGTTATGTATAATACTTATGTATTGTATTTGAGATTGACCTTTGAGTCTTGAGATGTATGAATGTGAATATAAGATGTGGTATTAGATATTAAGAGAACTGTGTACCGTGAATGGTTAAGCACATGTGTGAACTTTGAGGACAAAGTTCTTTAAGGGGGGTAGATTGAAATACCCCAAACTTAGATATGGTGTTAAATGATAAACTAAGATATAAGGAGGCTAAATAATGCCTTAGAAACATTAAGAAGCATTTCTAATCAAAGAAAATATAAGGAAACACCAAAAGAGCAGTTTAAGCAAAAACGTGCTCTAAGCTTGGAGAGACATGGGAGAGTACCCAAATATTTTTTAAGACCTTAGTAATATCCTAATGGTCATTTTAAATCAATTACCAAAGAAAACCAAGCTTGAAAACAAGTTAAAACACAAAATGTGCTTTAAGGAGTCTTAAAGCACGTTTTTGAAAAATTGTCTTGTAAATGAGTTTTGATGGCTAAATGTCCATCATTACTCTTTAATTAACATGTTACTATATAGTATCACATTTGGAAGTCTATATCAATGGGAAATCAAAATTTCACAACAATGTGCCTTGTTTGGTGAATAGTGAATTAATTAAGCTAGTTTATAACATAAGTCTATATAAGTGAGACATTTGGTCAACAAAGACTTAAGTACCCTCATTATTAAAAGGGGGCCGGTTTTAGGAGGGAGTCACCACCTTCATGAGTTATTAAGCAATTAAGAAAGCAAATAAGACTTTATAAAGCATAAAGTACTATTTACTTTAACATAAATATCACATTTTACTTACCTCTCTCCTCATCTCCTCATTTCTTCTTGTTTCACACGGTTTCTCAAGCTCTCTCCCTTCTCCATTAACGTGAAGAACAACTCCATGCTAGCTCCATCTAGCTTTGCCCACATCTTGCTCATTTTAGCTCCAAATCCAAAACAAAATACATATTCTTCTTAGTTAGCTCAAGCTCCTTCTCTATCTTTTCAAAACTTCAAGAGCTTCATTTTGGTGCCAAGTCAAACCACCATTAGAGGAGGAAATTCAAGTTTGGAGACTCCATTGGCATCTCCATTCTCTTAAGGTAAAGAAAGTGTAAGAAAATCTAGGTTTCCACCATTTTCTTCACATGTCCGAAAATATATACTCATGGAACTCCATGTTTATGCCTTGTTCTAGCTTGTTTCTACTCTTCAAAGGAGAGAGGAGGTCCTTCTTGCTTCATATCCCCCAAGCTTGTCTTGAGGGAACTAGGTAAAAACAAATCAATCAAAAACTTTAAAAACATTTTAACCTAGGTTTTATTCCTAAGGTAAATGTGTTGTGTTTAGTGCTCGTAGAGATTGGACATTGTTTAGAACATTGGCAAGGAGATACACATTGGTGACCGAGATTGAACAAAGAAAAACCTAAGGAAGAAAGCTTTTAAGCTTGTAAAAGAACAAGGTAAATTACTTACCTTAAGGTGTTTTGTTGTTTAAGGAAATGGGATTTAGGTATATGATGAGTTTAGTGTAGAGTTTATATTGGGAAGGTGTTATAAAACCTAGAAGAAACAATGACTATACTTGTGAACTTGTGACTAAAGAGCAAATGAGAAGAAGAGATAGTTAAAACAATGTGGAGATGAATTACAAGAAGCATTTTATTTCAATGGAGCCTTGTTGAGTGTATTCGCAGGTTGAAGGCAAATATATGTGGAAATTCAGTGGTTAGATTATTGTCATTTAAGGGCCTAAGCGCCAAGCATTTTGAGTTTAAGCAATATATGATGTGTGGTGAAGTTTTAGTGTAAATTGTGTGTTAAGGTGTTGTGATGAGATTTGTGTGGTATTGGTTGTTTGATGGAGAAAAACCATGTATTAGGAGGTATTATATACTAGAGAACCCATGGCAAAATTTAAAGGAGAGCTAAGTGTTTAAGATATTCTAAGGGAATTTAATGACTAAGGAAGTACTAGGATGTTCTATAGGTTGTCTTGATGAAAAAGGGGTGAAGTTAAGGTGTTCTAATGACTTATATGACTTAGGTATCACCGGAGGATTTAGGAATCAAGAGAATGTATTTGAGTATTTAGGATTTAGGCAAATATTGGTAAACAACTAGGAAGGAAAAATGTGTTGATGGATGGAAGTTTAAGTTGTGAAGGAACATTAAGTAAATGCATAAGAGAGTTTTGGATAGTGAGAGATGCTTGGGAGATGATGTTATAGTGGTGAGGAAAACACTTGGCATAGTGGTTACATTAGGTATGAACCACCACCTAGAAACCTAGAGGAAAGCATTACAAGTGTTAGCATAATTAAAGGGAAAATGTATAATGATTAAGGTGAAACTTGGTGAATGATTTAATGTGTTTGGAGGATACTCTAAGGTGGGTTTAAGGGTCTAAATGATGTTAGAACACATTGGATGGCTTGAGGAAAGGTTTAGTGAAGATTGGCAAAGTTTGGGCATGATTTAGTGGCGTCCGACCCAGTTTGGGTCGGACGGCCTCTGTTTAACGCCAGGGAAAGGTTCTGGAATGGTCCGACCCAGAGGTCTTGGGTCGGACATGGGTCGGACGGGTGATTTTTTAAAGGGCAAATAAGTTTCTGGAATGGTCCGACCCAGAAGGTTGGGTCGGACGTGGGTCGGACATGGGAGGTTTTAGAAGACGGAAAGTTTCTGGAATGGTCCGACCCAGAAGGTTGGGTCGGACGTGGGTCGGACATGGGAGGTTTAGAAGACGGAAAGTTTCTGAATGGTCCGACCCAGTTGGTTGGGTCGGACGTGGGTCGGACATGTAGGGTTTTCCAACCCGAAAGTTACTGGAATGGTCCGACCCAGAGGGTGGGTCGGACGGTGGGTCGGACGGCCCTTAACACTTAAAAAAAAAGTTTGAATTCTAAGAATGATAAATGGTGATAAGGTATACCTTTGGTAGGGTGATAAAGATTGTGACCCTAAGAACTTAAGGGCTTAAGTTAAGTTAAGTTAAGTATAAATAATAATGTTTATAAGTTAAGCTTGTAAGCAAAGTGGCAAAGACTTGAGAGGTTATTGAATGGGAATCTTAAGAGACTAAGTGAGTTAAGCAAGACGCAAATAACTAATGACCTAAAAATGAATGAATGTTTTAGGTTTGTGAATTGGGACCCCGAAGAAGGATAATCAAACAACGACCGACGGTGAACGGTACAATCCTTCTTGTGACCTGCTTGCTAACGAGGTGTCCCTCGGCTTGTGTGCTATCTGTTTAATTGCTATGACTAAAACAGATAAAGCATGCAACCGGTATATTTATTCTCGTTGTGTTTGTGTTATCTTTACACTAACCCGCGAGACTTGAAATGGTTACTAACCAAGTCTAGTACTTACTGAGTTAAGAATAAGAGTTAAGTTTGAAGGTTGTTGGTTAATGCCCGTTAAGGCTTAGCTAGCACATGGTGTTTAAGATGTCTACTAACTGGAACTTGAGTGAGGAAACCCGGGACCGATCTCCGGTCATGCATGCTAAGGAAAAAGGGGGACGGTATCTGAATCAGATCCGCCCTCCGCTTAAGGACTTGTCTTCGGACTTGTAGCCTAGGGCCGGTTGCCGGCTCAGCTACGCTGGACTCCCGTCCAGAGTAGGTGGCATTAAGATGGTGCGGTGGGATCACCTAAATCCCAGGTTCAAATTAAGCTACAACCAATCCCTTCCAGGAAAAGTTTGTATACTGAGGTTAAGATTAAGATTGAGATTAAGATTAAGGTAAGGTAAGGAAATGAGATTAAGGAAATGAGGACTAAGGAGGGGGTTACTAACCCACTTGATAAGGAAACGCTTGAGACGTTCATTGTTTGTGAACTATATATGTTCATCTGTGGTTATTGTTATTGCACTTCATATTATGCTTGTGTATGTAATCAATTCCATGCTATCGACAATTAGTCGTCGTAGCCCCGTTAGCTTGGGGGCCATGAGAGGGTGTACCAGCATTCGTGCTGACCCCCTCGGGGGCTATTTTTACACTTGCAGGTAAGAGACTCATGCGGACGCACTACGAGAGTAGGAGCGGTTAGACTTAGGGTGGGACATTTATTTTGAGTTCGGGTTTGCCCTGTGCACCCGACTGTTTATATTAAACTGATGTAAGTTTGGGATTATGTTTAAGATACTAGTACTCGGTCGTTGTGGTATTGTGAATGTGTTGATGTTTTGAGTTGGATAAGTAATTTGGATAAGTATTGTAAACATTAAAGTCGGTATATTCTAACGATCAGACCGTGGCAAGGTCCAGGTGTTATTTATTTCCGCTGCGACGCATTCGATTAAGTGTTCAGTTTGCGATAACCACGATAGGCTTTGGATGGGGTGTTACAAGTATTAATCGAGTTTCGAATTCAGTTCGAATGTTAGGGTTTATATTAGCTACAGAGTACGATTCGAATTCAATTCTGCAATTCCTCCTAACCTAACACGTAATTGACTAAATTGGAACATGGATTAGGTCGGAAACATGACTACGAACAGCAATATCGGAGCAATTTGATCGGAGACTCACCGGAGTTGTGCGAATTGAGTGATTTCGAAATCGGAAATCTGGAAAAATATGAACTTTGAGCAGTTGTGGTGCCAACTTCGCAGATCTATAACTAGCAGTACAAAACGAGTTAAGCTATGATTAAGGGCTCATTGGAAAGAGCAAACTTAGATCTACGTATTGATAGCAAGAACTAAACCTAACTCGCACCATACAGAAAGAAATTGAAGTCGCAAAACATGAGTTTACCTTACAGTTTCGGTATTATTTTATGTGTTGGCGAACCCGAAACTTTAGACCTCTATATCTCCCAACTGGTTACGAATCGGACTTGGGCATAAACATGAAAATTGTAGAGGGATTAGAGATCTTTACAATGAGCTAAAGAAATCGAATTTGGTTGAGAGACGAAGGAGTTATGATCGACGCAAGTTACCTGAAATCGATGAGAAACTGGAATTCTGGAAACACGTTTCGCAAGGTGCCAACTTTATCATATTTGCGGCTGATGTATAACGAATTAGGGTATGTGTGAGTAATGGTTGGAAAGAGGACATTTTGAAGAAGAGAATGAAGAAGGCATGGAAAAATATTGGGAGATGAGTGAGATATAGCCGTCCAAAGTTAGGGCTAAACACTGAATTCTGTTATCGAAATTCAGGGAAAGAATTGCTAAGTGTGGGCGACCCGTGACAGAGTGACACGTGGCATCTTTCAAATTTTTGATTCAAAACTTCAATCTAGCATAACTTTGGCTAGGATGATCCTTTTTGACGTTCTTTTATCGATCTTCATGGTTGTCCATAACCTATTTATTGGTATAGGTTTCATGGCCTGGTTTGACCATTCTCAAAATGTAACACCCCTACTATTAATACAATGCTTACCGTCCAATCTCCTTACACATCAGATACACGCAGCGGATACATACTTACATCCCGTGGGTGATACAATGCCGTTAGTCACCCACGTGACTAACAAGGCTACTACTTCTACATACAGCATCGGTCTGATGGACCGGAATCCCGAGTACTACCCATCTATATTACATACTCCATTCATCAATCAAATACAACAATGCTCCATTCAATACTTACTCCTCCGTAATCCATACATTACAATATACTTAACCGAGTCTACTAGGATCCTTATACAATTATAATATCTCTTCCAAGTTCATACATGCTCACTAAGAGTCTACATCTACCCATTCCTCACAACTACTTACTTTCTAAGTACAAGGGTGTGCCGCCGGTCTCTTACCTTGACCACATCCGCTTCGGGTACCTGCACACTAAAAACGTTCCCCCTAGGGGGTCAGCTTTCGCTGCGCATGATAACCGCATACCCCGCGTACTAGTGAGGGTACGCCGACCACTTGGTCGAATACATGCGGTTCGTTTTCATACAAACATACATGCATACATGCTCTTATACACAATATTACAATACATTACGCAAGGCATACACACATACATACACTTCATTACATACAAGAAGTACAACATAAACCATCCAATACATACTTACCTTTTTCCGAATTACACATACACATTACATACACAACATACAATACTAGTTAGCTTCATTGGTCCACCCGGGTTAATCGGGTGGAGATTACTCTTTTACTTGTTACTTCATACATACGCATACATACTCATACTCATACATACTTACGGATCCATACTTACTTACTCTTACTCTTACTCAAGTTAAGTCGTCGGGACCTCCGGCCCTGGGGACTACTCCGTCCCACCTCCGGGATTTACTTGACTCACCAATCCGGGATGCTACCCATTTAAGGGATTTGGGCCGCGGACCAGTTTAAGAGTCAGGAATTGCAGCCAACCTCTTGTGACTCCGCATCCTCACGCGTGGCCGAAACTATATCGGACTTCTACTCATTCCAATTTACTCACTTAAGTTAGGAGTTAGGTAGTTAGGAATTAGCAGAAGTCATTCATACAAGCCACATACACAACTACATTGCTCATACCCATTCATACGAAATCCAATATAATATTTAAGTACAATACAAGATTCGAATACCATTCATCATCATTCATATATTTCATGAATTATACAAACTAGTGTTCAAGACAATAAATATCAAGAACAACATAAGTCAAGCACAGGTAAGTGCAATATAGTCCGATTCATGCATTTATCTTATTTAGGTGATCAAATAAGCACATAAATCGGGGTAACCAGATTAGGATACAGGGCATGAAGAAATCATACCTTTCACCGTTGTACTTGTATCCCAACGTTCCTCCGGTGTTCACAAATCATATCCTATAATATATACATACAGTTGAATGATTAATCTATCTATCATTAACTTAACCCGATTACTCTTACGTTTACTAATCCATACTTACTAAGTCTTGCATTACAATACTTATATTTTACTTACTTATTCCTATTTACTTAACAATGGTTTACTTACCTATATATGCACATATGTATAGGTGGGTATACATATACATGTATATATATATATAACTATTATTTAATTTAGTTAAATTAAATTTTTTTTTGTATGACTCGACCGACCTTACCCAGGGTCGGTCCCAAGGTCGGTCGAAGTCAGTAGGATAATACGCTGGAAAATTACAGGGCCGACCGACCTTGCAAGTCCGGTCCCAAGGTCGGTCCATTCCAGTGAGTTACCTGACGTGAAATTTTTAGCCCGACCGACCTTGCAAGTCCGGTCACAAGGTCGGTCCATTCCAGTAACTTACAAGACGGAAAAATTTTGTGTCGACCGACCTTGCAAGTCCGGTCGTAAGGTCGGTCCATTCCAGTAGGTTACAGACGGGAGAATTTCTCTGGTCCAACCGAACTTGCAAGTCCGGTCGCAAGTTCGGTCCATTCCAGAAGCTTTCCCGTCTTTGTAAATCTGGGCTCGACCGACCTTGCAAGTTCGGTCCCAAGGTCGGTCCGGCCCAGTATTTGCATTTGCATTTTATTTCTGTTTCCAGTTTATACTTTGCCCATTGCTTCTCCAATCTTCCTACATGTAATCCCACATGTTTAAACACTACCTAGGCCCTCCAAATTGCCTTAGTTCATCTACCAAACTCCTTACCAAATCCATCAATCAACTTACACAATTCCATCACTTCCCTTCCACACTTACAACAGTTTTTCATCCTTCAATGCTACAGATTTTTAAACTCCATTCTACCATCCATTACTTCTCAACCAATGCCACTATTAGCATCCTAAATAACTCATCTCACCATGACAATTCATTTCCAAGCAATTTGCACCTTCTATACCCAAGTTCCAACATTTACTTTACCAAGTCTTATACTCTAGTTCTTCCTAGTTTCTCCAAGGCATTCCTTGCACTCTTTGCTACAGATTTTGCACCCTAGTACTCCCATACTTCAAATATCATTCCATGGTCATTAGACATCTCTACTAACTCCAATACACACCTTGGTTTTCCCATTCACCAAGTCATCCATACATATACATATTCCTACCAAAATTTTGCCATAGTTCCTCTACATTTCTTACTTCTCCACATATGTGTTTCCTCATCAAACTCATTCCTAATCTAGCCAAACCACACGGGTTCTACCAGCACACAAACAAAGTCTTAGTACACCATTACTTCCTCAATCCACATTACTAATGCACATACACAATACACTTGGCTCTAAGGCCCACAATTCACATACTAGTTCACAAATACTCAAACTTCCACAATTACATTACTAATACATTATTTGGGTTCTTTAGATTGGTTTACCCATTCCCATTACTCTAATGCACTAAAATTTAACATTAGTAATGAGCTCTTACCTTGAGCTTTTAATTCCTTCTTCTTTCTCATTTCTCCCTTTTCTTCCTTTCTTGCCCAAATCGGCCATGTGGGGAATGGAGTTGCCAAACTCCATTCCCATCACCTAATGAACACAAAACACAAATTAATATAACCCTTAAATTAATGCCAATTCATTGTAGTGTTTGAAATGAAATTTCTAGGGTTTACCTTTGGAGAGTTTTAGAAGGGGTTTTAGCCCTTGGTTCAAGAAGGTGAATCCACCACCATTGCTAGGTTGATGTTTTGCTCAAAGGAGAGAGAGAAAACAAGGCATTACAAAGAGGCAAAAATTGGTTATGGAGTAAGGTGGAGAAAACATGAGTTTTTCATATAGATTTTACCTTAATGGAGAGAGGAGACTCCAAGCTTTACATTGGTGCCATTTTCTCTTTGAATGGGGAAAACCCATGGAGATGAACTTCCTCATTTTTGGATTTTGAAAAGAGAGAAGTGTAGAGGATGATGAGGGGATTACAAATATGTAATTATTTTTGTGATTGGAGCTCACATGGAGGTAGAGCATTGGAGAGAAGTGGGAGTTGCCATTGTTGTTGTTGGGGGAGCTCCAAAATCGCAGCCCAAGGGAGGAGAGGAAGAGGAGAGTACGATGGAGGGGGAAGAGGAAAGAGAGAGGTGAGTGAAAATGTGAGAGTGAGGTGAGAGGGAAGGGAAATAAAGTAGTTTTTACTTTATTGTTTTTTGCTTTTTGGCTCTCTTATTAGTTAGCTAGTTACATGTGTGTGTGAGGGAATTATTTGACTGATAAAAACCGGCCCCCTACAGTTTTATTAGCTGAAGCGTTTTTCGTCTTTTACAGAAATGCTCGTTATTTTACCCGGTTTAGGTACTGTTCACTAACCGGGCCGTTTTTCCGGAATTTTCTCGTTTCTTTATTTTTATTGGTTATTAAGCTTCCATAAATGCTTAATAATATTTTTTTAATGACTTATAATTTTTTACGGGTTCGTTTGACCACTTAAGATCACGTTTTCGGGTCTTCTCTAAAAACGTTTGTTAAAGCTCTATTAGCGTTTTAATACATTATTTGGATCCGTTTTCTTCGGGATTTGTTCCCATATATTATTTAGGTCTTATTAAACCTTTAGGATCCGTATAATACGCTAACCGAGGCCTCATACCTCCTATGGTCATTTAACGCTTATTTAGTGTTTTTCGCCTTTTAAGCGTTTCTTTATTTCTTTGGATTTATTTTTCCGTACCAATATTAATTAGGTACCATTAGGCCCTTAAATACGCATTAGATTAATTTTAATACTTATGTTTAAGTTCGGGGTATTTCAATCTACCCCCCTTAGGAACTTTGTCCTCAAAGTTGTTCGAGGTTATGGGATTGCTATACTTACTCATTCATACCCGTCTATGCCAAAGGTTATACGTTCCTCCTTCTTACAATTCCTAAATCCATCCCTCAAGGTTCCTACATACCGTACCATACCAATATACAATAGTTACTCCAATCCGCGCTACTACTAACTATCTGGTTCCTCATTACAAAGTTCATACATACATACATACAGTGCAAAGCTATCCCCAAAGCAATGCAATACACATATATACAATCCCGCAGGCACTCCGGTCATCTAGACACAGGACTCCTCTATGTCCCGCTGCCCTTGGAATAATACAACATACTACCTTACTATCTTCTTCGGTACACACTTCTAGCAGATCCTCATTCTCCATACTAAAGGAAATTCTTTCACTACTACCAATTAAAAATTTTCTAAAAATACAACTCCATATTCCAATTTATATTCATTACTTCTATCCTATGTGTGATTCTTGTGACCACTTGAGGGGAGCTTCAAGAGTCATTCGACCCTGATGTGATCAGCATCAGTGTTGAACTATCTTTCCACTCCAATTTGTGTTCGGTTCCCTTGATCTGATCAGGATCAAGTTCGACTTCCCACATCAGATTCAATCAAACAAATAATTTAATTGTTTTCATTTTCTATCTTTTACTCTTTCTAGTCGTAATTACGAATTCATACATCTCCAAAAAATGGAATCCGTCCATCAATCGTCCTCACTCTACTTCCCAAATGCTTTACTCCATGGTTCAATCCTAATGCTCATTTCATCAACCTTCACTACTTCCATCCATTACTCACCATCATCTCCAATATTCTAACTAAGGAATACTATACTTATAAGATTTAGTTGACTTCAATTGTTTCAAATATTTTACTTACGATTCCACTACTCATAAACTTCATTCATCTACTATCCTCATTCATTTCGTACTACTTCTTCAAAGGTTACAATGCTTGTGGAGCTCCGTCCACTACTCATTACTTTTCTTTTACTAATACTCTTACATTGGTGTTACAAGATAGATATATCCATCCCATGGTATTTGCATGTCTAATGCCTAATTACCATAATTACAATATGAATGAGTACTTATGTTTATTTAACATAGTATCAATCATCAATTTGGTTCTCATTTGTGCTATGCACATTATGGTTTATGTGTTTTATTCACAAAACTTACATTAGGCGGCTTTCGCTCTACCCCCCTTAAAAGGGATTACGCCCACGTAATCTCCCATATGTTAATATTAAACATTGGTTATTTAATTCGGGCAATCTGAAGCGTTTAGCTTCACTACGGTATACTATATAATATGCTCTGGTCAAAGGGTCTCAACCATACCAATTGTTCAGTCCTTGTACCAATAATTCCTATATGAGTTTATTTAACTCACAATCAATTTGGTTCTAGCCTATTAGGCTTTAAGGCATTAATAGCCAATCTCGCATACTTACTGGGTGTATTACATGCCTTAGCTAGGGCCCACTAGCTTCTGCTGCGCGACCCTGATAACCTTAGTGCTTAATTCACTCTTTGGTTATTATAGATGTGTTACTCATCGCCTTTTATCCCTTTTTGTGGGAATAAGGTTTACAAACAAGTGTGGTATTCTTTTACCGTCTTTGAACTCAACGAGTTTAGATTATAACCAGCTTCCTGGTAATCTATTATACATACTATCCGTACTCTCACGATTATTCGCTAAGTTCTTCCAACTTATTGTTGGCGAGGCTAAGCCACTATTTAGTTATAGTGCTTCCTCTGTTGTCAATGGCTTCTGGATTACACCAGTTCTTCTGGTTCAGGACAAGTGTTCTTTACTTGTATGACCTTGCATTGATATGCGTCGGTCCTAGTGACTTTCTTAAGTCTCCTTTCACCTTTTTATTCCACTGGAATTCACATCTTGTGATTGTTGGTGTGCTTTACAGTTTTCGTGCTTCTTTGGCCTTAAGCCGCACGGTCTATTGCTAAGCTTGCTTAACTGGCTTATGTCATATTCGTTGGTGAAAAGAAGGGTTTACTACGGTTTACATTTTCCATATCCCTAGCCATCCCATTAGATCATTGGCTGCACAAGTGCAATACCAAAACACTCAGTCATACAGAGTGTAGAGGCGTAAACGCTTGACAGTAAGTCACTTATGTGATAGGAAGGAATATTTCTGCCTGTCATCTCGTACTTGTACTCCGTGTCATTATCTGCTACTTCCTCATATCGGTCGCTTGTTGCGCACCGTATTCTTACTCATTATACAACATCGTTTTTACTGCTTCTGTTACTGTGATAGTTTCTCTTTACTCATTGCCATTGTCATTGGCGCCATTCCCTTATGGTATGAATACCCTAGGGTTTCCAATGTTCGTGTGTATGACGGTTGTCGTAGCATACCACAATATTAATATCTTCCCAATGTGGAGATGTTCTTCCATTTTAGGTTTCGTGTGTAGGTTAGCTTACCTCATATTCCGTCATCATTTGTGATACAATTTACCAAGTATCTTGGTTGACCAAGGATGAGATAACTCATCGGGTCATAAGCTCTCTTGAGCGTTAGTCATTCGTGGTGTTCAATGTATTCACATAGGTTGTTTTGACAATTATTGTCTTCCAGTGCTGAGCATTGGTTATAGGCTCTAGCTGTGTAGTTCTACTTGTATGTACATCACCGGGACGTCCCAAGAAACTTCAAGGGTTTTATGTCCCGTTCTATCATTGGTAAATGAAGTTCTGGTTGAGAGGCTTGCTGCCACTCATAGGTCTCATGACAAGGTTTGCTATGTTGGTGTTTACACAATGGTCCACTATATGTTTGGGTGCATATGGAGTATGCTTACTCCTTTAAGTCGTAATGGTTTGGAAATCTTATTTCCTTACTCCATTACCCCTTGGCAATATCTATTGCGTGGTTTTATTGTTATAGTAGATGGAAGCCTTTTCTAAGGGTTCACATCATCACCGCATTGGTGGTCTTCGGTTAACGAGGGGTACCTTCCCTTGGGTTTCTCGTAGTGTCCAAGTGTGGACTAGGCCAATGTTGGCATTATCATGATTCTTATGCCTCTGTGTACAATTGCTACAGAAGGCATGAGGGTAATTAAACTCCGTCAACTGTATACTAGACTGGTGTTCTAGTGACAGTGACACTAAGGTGGCCATTACTCCAAGCCACTCAGGATGTTGGGTTTGAACTGAGGGTCCAGTTGCTGATTTCTTGTCGTATGAGGCAATATCTCTTGCAAGTCTTGTTATCAAATGGTGTGGGTTTTGCCACCGTTTAAGTTACATAACGTAGTCGGTTTATGGCTTTTAAGCCGAATTACTGCGAGCTATGCTCTTTGCAAGCTGCTTATACATGTTTCCACTCCATGTATACCGTCATAGGTTGGAGATATTATTGGGCTCCATGGTAAGTCGTGGCATCACGCTTCCGTTCATAGGAGACTCTTAGGCAATCCGGTGCTGATCAGTGCCTTTTGTAGACTAGGGTATTTCCTGTCAAGTGAAATCCCTTCGGTGTCTTAACCGAGTGTTCGTTCCAGCTCCTGTATTCTTATCTTGACGCTTTGTTTGGCTGTTGTTAATCCAGTCACCCTCAAAAATTGCTCCTGAGTGTTGTTAAATGGTGCTGTTACATCCGGCTAACGTTTATGATATGTTGTCCACTGTATCGTCTTGTGGTATTGTACTTGAGTTGTCCCTTTTGGGTTATGACGTCTCCCGTCCTTGGGTAGACTGTTTACGCTTGCTCCTAGTGCTTGAGTCTAGGTTTATATATCCTCTCCGATGATGGATTATATTTAGTGGTAATTTAGTGATCGCTCTTGGGAACCCTGTCCCGTTTGTTGAGCATTGTGGTGTTCACGTTATAGGCGATTGCCTTGTTGTGTTTAGGCTGGGTATACTTCCCAGCTATCATGTATTTTCTTGATGTCCTGAGACATATCCAATGTCTATACTTACTAGCATGTGCTCTTTGCACTTCCTAGTTCTTATTCCTCATCTTCAGATGGATTCTCTGAGTTCCTTTATGCTTGATCCTCTGAGGTGTCCAGCTGTCCTGGGTTGAACTTACTGATGGTCCGTAGAACGGAGTTGACTACTTCCCGTGTGTCGTACACTACATGTATACATACGTGGGGTACCATGTTGATACGTTACCACTTACCCAACTATATGTCAGGCCCACAAGCTCCTTCGGAGTGCGGTTGTCCCACATCCCGTAACGGGTACACTCGTAGTGTTCGTCACACGCCTAGGTGAAGTATTCTATTGTCAACTCCTCTTGTATCATTCTTTGATACTCACCGTAATGTTGTTGGTCTGGTTTAAAAATCCAAGGTTTTAAAAGAAGGTTTGTGGTTTTCAAAGAAAAAACTTTGGGTTTTAAATTTATGGTCCGGTGTTAAAAGAAGTTCTTCATGGCATAGCCATGTTCGAAATCTTGACCAAGTCCAGCTTCTCGCTGACTGGTATGTTCTAAATACAGTGGTCGGGCCGTTAGGCCTTTCCAAGGTTCCATTCCTTCAGTTTCAGGATTTGTAATCCATAGTTGCTTCATTGTAGCCACGGTACATCACTATGTACCTGTGGTGTGTTAGAGTTTCTTTACGTATCTCTGTCCTCACTGCACTTGCCATGGCAAGTGCGTGGTACTGGTGGTTTTTGGGTAATCCTATACCAATCTTGGTAGGGTTTCTACTTGCGTTTGGTAGTCTTGTCGACTCTTCCCTTGATCTTATTGATCTATGGTTGGATACTCGATTCCTTAGGTAGCTTCTTGGTGGTCTAGACATGGCTGTCGTAGATCTAGGTACTTCTTCAATCCTTGGAGATTCCCACTCTGCTTGGTTTAGCGTCGTTCCTTGAGGCTCGTTCTCATACATCTGTGGTGGTTACTGAGCCTTCCTTGTCTAGGCACTACTCTTGTAGTCCTATTGGATCATATCCTATGGTCGTTCTTGTAGCTGTCTGAGCTATATTGGCCGGGTATTACAACCTTAATGGCGTCGTAGTTTTGGAGTTATCCGTCTCCGACTATGTCCTTAGTCAGCTAGCATACCGTTGGTGGTATTATTCAAGTATTACTATCCCGTAGACTTGTGTCTCGGGTTCCGTTACTGCTCCCTTTTTCATTTCGTCGCATGGTTAGCGCCTCTTTCCTGTTGTTGGTTGACTAGCTAGGTTTCGCGACTGCTAAGCACGTCGCCCCATGCTGTTGTAAGTTGCAGCCTCCTCGTGGTTGGAGTGCTCATCCTACCGCTATTAAGTGCGGGTGTCGTGGTTCAACCGGGATCCATCTCCGGGACTTCCAGTTCTCGGCATCAACTACGTGTCGGTTCTTGTTTACCGTGTGATTGTTTCACAACTGCCAGATCGGGTTTCCGCCGAGTATGAGAAGGCTTTTCTTCTCTATGGCGTCCTTTGCCAAGTTATACAGTGGGGTTTGCGGCGGGCGGGACTGGTATTGTAGGTATCCGGTACTCACCGGTAGTTCCTAACTAGCATATCTCTAATGCTAACACTCAGCCCATAGCCCTAAGCCTCTATTTCCTAACTCGGTATTTCCAGTCATCAGAGCGATACTTCGCTCTGATACCACTTTTTGTAACACCCCTACTATTAATACAATGCTTACCGTCCAATCTCCTTACACATCAGATACACGCAGCGGATACATACTTACATCCCGTGGGTGATACAATGCCGTTAGTCACCCACGTGACTAACAAGGCTACTACTTCTACATACAGCATCGGTCTGATGGACCGGAATCCCGAGTACTACCCATCTATATTACATACTCCATTCATCAATCAAATACAACAATGCTCCATTCAATACTTACTCCTCCGTAATCCATACATTACAATATACTTAACCGAGTCTACTAGGATCCTTATACAATTATAATATCTCTTCCAAGTTCATACATGCTCACTAAGAGTCTACATCTACCCATTCCTCACAACTACTTACTTTCTAAGTACAAGGGTGTGCCGCCGGTCTCTTACCTTGAACACATCCGCTTCGGGTACCTGCACACTAAAAACGTTCCCCCTAGGGGGTCAGCTTTCGCTGCGCATGATAACCGCATACCCCGCGTACTAGTGAGGGTACGCCGACCACTTGGTCGAATACATGCGGTTCGTTTTCATACAAACATACATGCATACATGCTCTTATACACAATATTACAATACATTACGCAAGGTATACACACATACATACACTTCATTACATACAAGAAGTACAACATAAACCATCCAATACATACTTACCTTTTTCCGAATTACACATACACATTACATACACAACATACAATACTTGTTAGCTTCATTGGTCCACCCGGGTTAATCGGGTGGAGATTAATCTTTTACTCGTTACTTCATACATACGCATACATACTCATACTCATACATACTTACGGATCCATACTTACTTACTCTTACTCTTACTCAAGTTAAGTCGTCGGGACCTCCGGCCCTGGGGACTACTCCGTCCCACCTCCGGGATTTACTTGACTCACCAATCCGGGATGCTACCCATTTAAGAGATTTGGGCCACGGACCAGTTTAAGAGTCAGGAATTGCAGCCAACCTCTTGTGACTCCGCATCCTCACGCGTGGCCGAAACTATATCGGACTTCTACTCATTCCAATTTACTCACTTAAGTTAGGAGTTAGGTAGTTAGGAATTAGCAGAAGTCATTCATACAAGCCACATACACAACTACATTGCTCATACCCATTCATACGAAATCCAATATAATATTTAAGTACAATACAAGATTTGAATACCATTCATCATCATTCATATATTTCATGAATTATACAAACTAGTGTTCAAGACAATAAATATCAAGAACAACATAAGTCAAGCACAGGTAAGTGCAATATAGTCCGATTCATGCATTTATCTTATTTAGGTGATCAAATAAGCACACAAATCGGGGTAACCAGATTAGGATACAGGGCATGAAGAAATCATACCTTTCACCGTTGTACTTGTATCCCAACGTTCCTCCGGTGTTCACAAATCATATCCTATTATATATACATACAGTTGAATGATTAATCTATCTATCATTAACTTAACCCGATTACTCTTACGTTTACTAATCCATACTTACTAAGTCTTGCATTACAATACTTATATTTTACTTACTTATTCCTATTTACTTAACAATGGTTTACTTACCTATATATGCACATATGTATAGATGGGTATACATATACATATGTATATATATATATATAACTATTATTTAATTTAGTTAAATTAATTTATTTTTTTTGTATGACTCGACCGACCTTACCCAGGGTCGGTCCCAAGGTCAGTCGAAGTCAGTAGGATAATACACTGGAAAATTACAGGGCCGACCGACCTTGCAAGTCCGGTCCCAAGGTCGGTCCATTCCAGTGAGTTACCTGACGTGAAATTTTTAGCCCGACCGACCTTGCAAGTCCGGTCGCAAGGTCGGTCCATTCCAGTAACTTACAAGACGGAAAAATTTGTGTCGACCGACCTTGCAAGTCCGGTCGTAAGGTCGGTCCATTCCAGTAGGTAACAGACGGGGAATTTCTCTGGTCCGACCGAACTTGCAAGTCCGGTCGCAAGTTCGGTCCATTCCAGAAGCCTTCCCGTCTTTGTAAATCTGGGCTCGACCGACCTTGCAAGTTCGGTCCCAAGGTCGGGTCCGGTTTTTGCATTTTTATTTCTGTTTCCAATTCTATACTTTGCCCATTGCTTCTCCAATCTTCCTACATGTAATCCCACATGTTTAAACACTACCTAGGCCCTCCAAATTGCCTTAGTTCATCTACCAAACTCCTTACCAAATCCATCAATCAACTTACACAATTCCATCACTTCCCTTCCACACTTACAACAGTTTTTCATCCTTCAATGCTACAGATTTTTAAACTCCATTCTACCATCCATTACTTCTCAACCAATGCCACTATTAGCATCCTAAATAACTCATCTCACCATGACAATTCATTTCCAAGCAATTTGCACCTTCTATACCCAAGTTCCAACATTTACTTTACCAAGTCTTATACTCTAGTTCTTCCTAGTTTCTCCAAGGCATTCCTTGCACTCTTTGCTACAGATTTTGCACCCTAGTACTCCCATACTTCAAATATCATTCCATGGTCATTAGACATCTCTACTAACTCCAATACACACCTTGGTTTTCCCATTCACCAAGTCATCCATACATATACATATTCCTACCAAAATTTTGCCATAGTTCCTCTACATTTCTTACTTCTCCACATATGTGTTTCCTCATCAAACTCATTCCTAATCTAGCCAAACCACACGGGTTCTACCAGCACACAAAAAAAGTCTTAGTACACCATTACTTCCTCAATCCACATTACTAATGCACATACACAATACACTTGGCTCTAAGGCCCACAATTCACATACTAGTTCACAAATACTCAAACTTCCACAATTACATTACTAATACATTATTTGGGTTCTTTAGATTGGTTTACCCATTCCCATTACTCTAATGCACTAAAATTTAACATTAGTAATGAGCTCTTACCTTGAGCTTTTAATTCCTTCTTTCTTTCTCATTTCTCCTCCTTCTTCCTTTCTTGCCCAAATCGGCCATGTGGGGAATGGAGTTGCCAAACTCCATTCCCATCACCCAATGAACACAAAACACTACAATTAATATACTAACCATTAAATTAATGCCAATTCATTGTAGTGTTTGAAATGAAATTTCTAGGGTTTACCTTTGGAGAGTTTTAGAAGGGGTTTTAGCCCTTGGTTCAAGAAGGTGAATCCACCACCATTGCTAGGTTGATGTTTTGCTCAAAGGAGAGAGAGAAAACAAGGCATTACAAAGAGGTAAAAATCGGTTATGGAGTAAGGTGGAGAAAACATGAGTTTTTCATATAGATTTTTACCTTAATGGAGAGAGGAGACTCCAAGCTTTACATTGGTGTCATTTTCTCTTTGAATGGGGAAAACCCATGGAGATGAACTTCCTCATTTTTGGATTTTGAAAGAGAGAAGTGTAGAGGATGATGAAGGGATTACAAATATGTAATTATTTTTGTGATTGGAGCTCACATGGAGGTAGAGCATGGGAGAGAAGTGGGAGTTGCCATTGTTGTTGTTGGGGGAGCTCCAAAATCACAGCCCAAGGGAGGAGGAAGAGGGAGAGTACGATGGAGGGGGAAGAGGAAAGAGAGAGGTGAGTGAAAATGTGAGAGTGAGGTGAGGGAGGGAAGGGAAATAAAGTAGTTTTTACTTTATTGCTTTTTGGCTCTCTTATTAGTTAGCTAGTTACATGTGTGTGTGAGGGAGTTATTTGACTGATAAAAACCGGCCCCCTATAGTTTTATTAGCTGGAGCGTTTTTCGTCTTTTACAGAAAACGCTCGTTATTTTACCCGGTTTAGGTACTGTTCACTAACCGGGCCCGTTTTCCGGAATTTTCTCGTTTCTTTTTTTTTATTGGTTATTAAGCTTCCATAAATGCTTAATAATATTTATTTAATGACTTATAATTTTTTACGGGTTTGTTTGACCACTTAAGATCACGTTTTCGGGTCTTCTCGAAAAACGTGCATTAAAGCTCTATTAGCGTTTTAATACATTATTTAGAGATCTTTACAACGAGCTAAAGAAATCGAATTTTGGTTGAGAGACGAAGGAGTTATGATCGACGCAAGTTACCTGAAATTGATGAGAAACTGGAATTCTGGAAACACGTTTCGCAAGGTGCCAACTTTAGGTCAGATTTGCGGCTGATGTATAACGAATTAGGGTATGTGTGAGTAATGGTTGGAAATAGGACATTTTGAAGAAGAGAATGAAGAAGACGGCATGGAAAAATATTGGGAGATGAGTGAGATATAGCCGTCCAAAGTTAGGGCTAAACACTGAATTCTGTTATCGAAATTCAGGGAAAGAATCGGCTAAGTGTGGGCGACCCGTGACAGAGTGACACGTGGCATCTTTCAAATTTTTGATTCAAAACTTCAATCTAGCATAAATTTGGCTAGGATGATCCGTTTTTGACGTTCTTTTTATCGATCTTCATGGTTTTCCATAACCTATTTATTGGTATAGGTTTCATGGCCTGGTTTGACCATTCTCAAAAAGTCAACTCTAGCAAGGCTTAATAAGCTTTAAGGTTTCTAGAATTTTATATTGACTTTTATGTTTCAAAACAATGTTCCAACACTTCCTAAAATCTTTATAATATATTGGAGTGTTTAGAAATTTTCCTAAGATTTATTGACTTATAAATCTTATTATTAAATTGATGATACTATATAATAATGTATAATAATTAGGGTTAAATAGGAGAAAACCCCTAAATAAATTTCACAACTCCATATAATAATTTAATATTCATAATTCCATATAATAATTTAATTTTAATAAAAGAAATCCCCTAAATTAATATAAATTAATTTAGGGGTATTTCAGTATATCCCCCTTAAAAGAAACTTCGCCTCGAAGTTTAACAATCAACCAATAGGCACTCACACCGCTTCGGGTGTGCTGAGACAATAACAATTCCAATGAAATTACATACCATTCCAATCCTTTATTTCCATTTCAACATTCCACTCGAGAGTACCGAAACCAAAGTACCGAAATCAAATCAAAGTGAATCAAAATATAAACTGAAACAAAACACAGCACAAACGTGACAAAGTACTGTGCCACAACATAAACTACGTACATACATACACCTCTCACACTACTAATACTGTTCTCCCTTTACTAACAATGCAACGAGGCATAATCCGGATGAGATAACGAAGGAGGAGTATGCCAGCATATCCCCCTTAAAAGAGCTAAGGTACGCCCTCGTACCGCTACTAACGGCACATTCAAAGAATTCAACACCTTATTAACCAGCTTTGTTGTGAATTTACTGCACCGTTGATTTTATCTATGATCGTTACATATATCTGTATCTCTTGATTGTTATGTAATTGTATTTCCTTGGTGGTTATAAAATTTTATCTTATGATTATTATCCATTCATTTAATGACTGATACGAATTATATGTCCATATATGATCATTTATCATATCAATTATATTACCAAGCTATAAACCAGGTGTAACGTACTTGAGTAGTTTAACATAATATTCCCGATCATATAATAATCCTCAATAATCTTCCAAAATTATCTTCAAAGGTTTATTAGTCAACCATATGTTAAAACTCTATAAGATAAATATTTTCTGTGACTTTTCAAGTTTCAATTGTTTTTATAATTAACTATCGTATTTTAGACGATTCATTCAGTGTTTACTTTATAAAATTTACTTATTATATAACTTCACCCAAGGCAGAATTTTAGGAAGTTCTTCCAAAATCTGATTCCTTTACCTTAAAATATATTATATATATTTTTTTAAGGTAGGGACTCTATATAAAATTTTAAGTCAAATGAGCTAATCTAATGAAAACTCACTCACTCTTGGTAATTATTTTTCTTAAGGTTTGTTCTATGTAAGTATTCTCCTGATTATTAAATCTTAGTACTCCCTTAGACAATGGTGGCTTTTGTAAATATCACTCTTAGTGTGACTTCCAAGATTTTATCTATGTATAAGGTTAAACTTCTAAATAAACATGAGGATTTCCAAATCTTTAAGTAACTCTCAATTTTTCACTAGACACTCAATACTCCAAGTATTTAAGGCTCAATATATTTAGTTTATTATTACTCATGTGTTTTCACTCCATAGGTAAGTATTTTTCACCAAGGATTTAACTCGGTAAACTCTTTACATGCATGAATTTAGTACTGGATCTTAATATACGAGTTTTGAACTGTTCATTGTGGCTAGTAATGAAACATGCCTAGCTCAAGATTCCATGATGGTAACGTCTTACCACCACTTCCCCTCAAGTTCAACACAATCCATCACCTGCGTAGAAGATTATTTACAGTTAGATGACAAGTCTTGTCTAGCCCCTAAACTTCTAGAAGTGGGTGTGCACCCCCACTACTTTTAGCCTAGGAGTTCGTCGCACCAGGAACTTCCCGTAGAGTGTTAGGTTTATGTGTTTTCTTTCTAAAGTTAACATAGAGTTTTAATGTGTTTTACAAGTTCAGATGTTGATCTTTTCTAATACGCTACTAGTTCTTGTTAGCTTAATAATTTTCTAGACTTAAGATTTATCTTAAACATTATCTTTAGGTAATAAATTGATACCAAGTAGTTTCATGAGATTTATTTTCAAACTTTAAAGGAGTTGAAGTACTTTCACATAATACTAATTTAGTTATGTAAAGTTCTATTTGTATACTGTTTTCAACCAAAAGTATTCTTTAAAATTCTAGGAATTTGTGTACTAGTTTTTAAAGGATTGCATTTTTAGCAATGTATTCTCCATGAGTATGCTTTTGAAAAAATAGCTTAATATTTGGTTTATCTCAACCAAAATCTTATTGTACTTAATATAGGATGTTCCAAACTTATATATATATATATTGTAGTTTATTGTTGGAACGGTATAACAACATATCACACTCAACAGACATTCACAAAAGAAAAGTGTGTAAAGGAATCGTTCTCAATTCCAAAAAGGGTTAGGAGTCGTGCCTTACTGGAGTCCTCACTTCCCAATTCTACCCCAGTTCCTCAGTTTTAAGTGCACCAATAATCTAAGTATTTCACTCGGCTTGTTTTCTCGGGTTCAGAGCGTAACTACGCTCTGATACCAATTTCTGAAACGCCCCTATTAACCATAAATACAGCGGAAATAAAACTCTAAGGCGATTACAGACCATCGGGGTCCAAACACCCGGCACCAAACCTCACCAATTACAACTTACAATCTACAAAAGCTACGGTCTGAACTCGATAAAAACTTAACACAAACATAATAGAAATTAAACACATTAACTCTCCACACAACCTAATCCCATCCCAATCACTCATGCTCTTCGTGGCCACCTGTAAATCAATTTGTACCTGCAAGATGAAACCAAGCAGCCCACCCCGGGAGGGGTGAGTCAGTTCCCTGGAATGGAACTGGTACAATTCTCCAAAACAATCTTGTAAACATAACTCTTCAAAATAAACAGTAACTTGAAATTAAACTCTTGAAAGTAAAGCAGGGAAACAAGGCACTTTAAAATCACCAAGCCAAAGATAACAAGTTAAGGATAAAGATAAACGATAGAAAAGGTAAAGTTAGAGAAACAAAATCACATCATGTGTTAGTGAACATCCATTTCCTTAGTTAAACCCAATTCCCATTAGGAGTAGAAAAACTCAGATAGTCACAAAGGACTAGGAATGATAAAACAGATCCAAGAACCAAGAACTCAAGAGTGGAATAGTTTCAACTGGGAGAGATGGCCCCCACCGCCAATCACGTCCTTTTAGGACAGGGGATATACAGCCCCTCACTGTTTATCACGTCCACTAAGGACAGGGGATATACAGCCCCTCTCTGTTAACTACGTCCACTAAGGACAGGGGATATACAGCCCCTCTCTGTCTACAACGTCCCTTTTGGGACAGGGGATATACAGCCCCTCACTGTCTATCACGTCCACTAAGGACAGGGGATATACAGCCCCTCACTGTCTATCACGTCCCTTTCTGGGACAGGGGATATACAGCCCCTCACTGTCTATCACGTCCCTTTCTGGGACAGGGGATATACAGCCCCTCACTGTTACCATTGAAGACGCGCGCACGTCGAAACCTCAAGAGCCCGCTCATGGATGAAATAGTATCCAGAGTCAAAAGAAAGATTTCCAAGATTGACCTTTTTCCAAATTCCCACTAGATCACCAACTACCCAGAGCAATACCAAAACACTCAGTCCTACAGAGTGCAGAAGCGTAAACCCTAAGCGGTCAATGTCTAACGGGGCACCAAATAGAGGAACCAATACCCAAGTGAGTTTCACATCCAAGGCTCAGTTAGTCATACAGGCTGAGTTAGTCACACAACCATTTCCTTTTTAGAAATTCCTCTTAAGTCAGTTAGTGTTTTCCAAAACATTCCACAAGTCAATCAGCAAAAATATCAGAGTACGAGAAATCGTACAAAACATTCCATAAAGTCCAAAACACAACAAGCTGAGTACGAGAAATCGTACAAAACATTCCATAAAGTCCAAAACACAACAAGCTGAGTATGAGAAATCGTACCTGGTCAACGTTGTAGCAGTTCTAGTAAACTTGTGCAAACATTCAACAATTCTCTGAGGAACATTGAAGATAATTTGCTATCAATAACTTGTACCCTAAGTTAAACTTACATAAATTCCTCTCTCTTATTTCCAAATCCCAATTATCTTATAAGCCCTCGCTTATGTGTTATGTATAATCTTTGAGTTATCTAAGAATGTTGTATAGCCCAAGGTGGTAAAATCAAGGAATGTATCTTATTAACACCTGCTAACTGACCACTCATATCCACTTTATTCATATTTAACCACAATCCTCACATTCAAGACTTTTGAGACCTTTATAACACAAATGTGTTTACATTATATAATTAAATCTATAAATTCCAATAGAAATCTTAAGCTGAATACCTTTATTCTTAATTTAGAATAAACATTGTATTATGACCTATGATAGATTCATCCCATAATACTATACTATTATTTCACAATGTAATGATTATGTATTTTATCAATATCTACTAGATAATCCATTGTGATTAAGTTTTCCCCTTAACTTAATTAAGATCTACATCTTGTATATTGGAACCATAGTGTTGTAGACGCATTATATCATAACCTAATTGAGTTACTAACTCATTTATCTTATCTTTAGTCCAGAAAGACTTTTTATACATCCAGCTAATAATCTTGACATAAGATGTTAAATTACTTTTCATCTTGAAACAACTATATTATAGTTAACTTAGACTTATCGAACTCTTACATTTAGTATTCACAAGGTACATTATTTGCTTAATTATTACCTATATAATAAGGTGTTTAAATATAACCTTTTATGTATCCTTACTTACCTTTAATCTCCTAAATATTTTATTTTTACACCCATTCACTCTATAGACTATGTATAATCCTTTTGTACTAAACTTCAATAAATTAAGCCTTAAATACGTTTTAAATTGTTTCACAAAACCTAAGGTTTCAAAGGAATAACTTAATAAATTAATTCCCTTTATTGTATTTAGGATGGACAATATATCTACATGGAGTAGAATGTATCAAAGAATTAAATTCTGGTTCGTAAGTGAAATTGTTAATTATATGAAAATTCTCATATTTTATATTCAAATAACCTATCATTAATTCCCATTACCGTAAAGTATATCAATATAAATCTGATGTAACTTAGTTTTATCTAACAAAAGGTTCAAAGGTTTTAAGTATCAAATTCCTATTTATAAACCTTCTTTAAATTCTAACTACTAAATACCTCACTTAATTGTAAACTCACATCCTAAGTATTGGTAATAAATGTTATAAATGTATTTCATATGGCTTATCTAATGCCAGGAAACTTAAGGATAATTATTTAGATAAATTTCCAAATCATCGTTTAATATAGAATATATCATAATCCTTATAATGATTCTATCTTAAAACATTAAGTTATATTTCACTACCATAAATGTTAAGAAATAATTAAATCTAGACTTACTAATCCACCTCACATTTAGATGTAAAAGTATTTTACTTATCTTATTATGGTTTATATATTAAGAATATTTAGATGTAATCGTATTACATTGGTTTATCATTAATTATAGAATAAGATCTATTTGTGCAATATTTTATGTAATCTAATCACAATTTTTCCTAAGTATTAACTTATTAATTACTTAATCCCAATTTTAGATTCACATTCTCAATCATTGACAAATAATACTATACAAGTATTTTAATATGGTTTACATATAAACCTTGGAAATTCAAAGGTAACTCTTTAAGCCTAATTCATTACTATAATTTAATACCACCTCATATAATATTCTTTTATTGTATTATGTAGGGGTTTAGTTTAACTTATTAATTCCTTCGTATATATTTCCTATAAGGTATTTAATTTTATTATGTTTACTGTGTATATATTTATATATATTGGATTTGTACAAAACATTATTATGTAGTTTTATTGTATTTAATTATTTATATTAACTTTTACACACACCTACATCCAAAATATGGTTAATAAAATAAAGTATTTTCCTTAGTTCCAATTAAGTATATTACTACCATATTATATAATAATATAAATGTAGATTATTTAGCTCCTTGATTTAACCTAAGTTACTATTTTATTTCTTTTACATATATGTGTAAATATATATATATATTCCTTAGTTTTAATTAAGAATATTAGCTCCATATAATATAATAAATAAAACGTAAAAAAATAATTAATTCCTTGATTTATAAAGTTCCCACTTAAATATGTATATATACATATATGTAAATAATTTCACTTCCATTAAAAACTAATACCTAAACATTTATAAACTTACTGTTATAAAGTGTTAATTTAGTGTTCCATATTTTTCCCAGCTTAAAAAGTTTATTAACAAACCATACTTTAATTTTTGGTTACATTAAAAACCATATATTATAAGTTATTCTTATGAAAAACTCATAAACACGATTTTTAAAACCATTTATCATTGCCCAAAATTCCCAAACTTAATATACAGTAACTATAACATTTTAGACATATTATAAAATTTTTATTTCATAAAAATATCTTTTTAATTTAGCCAATAATTCCAGAAAACCCGTAATTGCAAAAATCATAACTTATGTTTAAAAACTCCAAAACCATAATAATTTACATCAATAAACTAGATTAAATAGGAATCTATGGTTAAAAATTTCAAGTCAAATACATTCGAGAAGATATATAAATTAACCCAACAAGTTAGGACTATTTACTAGAATTTATAAAAACCTTTATAAACTTATTCTGGAATGTTTTAATCTCGGCCGTCCAATCTTTTAAATGAGATCGGACGGCCCCTGTACTCCGAGTTCATCAGCGAAGATAATAAGCAGGTCGAGTACTAAATCACAGATATCTCCTAATCTACAGAACGAAATCGAGTGATTCTTGTTTCTATGGATTCGAAATCGAATTCCGGTTCTATTGATGTCAATTTCCCCAATTATAATGTAGTATTAATCGAGTTTCGAATTCAGTTCGAATGTTAGGGTTTATATTAGCTACAGAGTACGATTCGAATTCAATTCTGCAAATTCCTCCTAACCTAACACGTAATTGACTAAATTGGAACATGGATTAGGTCGGAAACATGACTACGAACAGCAATATCGGAGCAATTTGACCGGAGACTCACCGGAGTTGAGTTGTGCGAATTGAGTGATTTCGAAATCGGAAATCTGGAAAAATATGAACTTTGAGCAGTTCGTGGTGCCAACTTCGCAGATCTATAACTAGCAGTACAAAACGAGTTAGGCTATGATTAAGGGCTCATTGGAAAGAGCAAACTTAGATCTACGTATTGATAGCAAGAACTAAACCTAACTCGCACCATACAGAAAGAAATTGAAGTCACAAAACACGAGTTTACCTTACAGTTTCGGTATTATTTTATGTGTTGGCGAACCCGAAACTTTAGACCTCTATATCTCCCAACTGGTTACGAATCGGACTTGGGCATAAACATGAAAATTGTACAGGGATTAGAGATCTTTACAACGAGCTGCTAAAGAAATCGAATTTTGGTTGAGAGACGAGAGAGAAGGAGTTATGATCGACGCAAGTTACCTGAAATCGATGAGAAACTGGAATTCTGGAAACACGTTTCGCAAGGTGCCAACTTTAGGTCAGATTTGCGGCTGATGTATAACGAATTAGGGTATGTGTGAGTAATGGTTGGAAAGAGGATTTTGAAGAAGAGAATGAAGAAGACGACATGGAAAAATATTGGGAGATGAGTGAGATATAGCCGTCCAAAGTTAGGGCTAAACACTGAATTCTGTTATCGAAATTCAGGGAAAGAATCGGCTAAGTGTGGGCGACCCGTGACAGAGTGACACGTGGCATCTTTCAAATTTTTGATTCAAAACTTCAATCTAGCATAACTTTGGCTAGGATGATCCGTTTTTGACGTTCTTTTTATCGATCTTCATGGTTTTCCATAACCTATTTATTGGTATAGGTTTCATGGCCTGGTTTGACCATTCTCAAAATGTAACACCCCTACTATTAATACAATGCTTACCGTCCAATCTCCTTACACATCAGATACACCAGCGGATACATACTTACATCCCGTGGGTGATACAATGCCGTTAGTCACCCACGTGACTAACAGGCTACTACTTCTACATACAGCATCGGTCTGATGGACCGGAATCCCGAGTACTACCCATCTATATTACATACTCCATTCATCAATCAAATACAACAATGCTCCATTCAATACTTACTCCTCCGTAATCCATACATTACAATATACTTAACCGAGTCTACTAGGATCCTTATACAATTATAATATCCCTTCCAAGTTCATACATGCTCACTAAGAGTCTACATCTACCCATTCCTCACAACTACTTACTTTCTAAGTACAAGGGTGTGCCGCCGGTCTCTTACCTTGACCACATCCGCTTCGGGTACCTGCACACTAAAAACGTTCCCCCCAAAACCATAATAAGATAAGTAAAATACTTTACATCTAAATGTGAGGTGGATTAGTAAGTCTAGATTTATCATTTCTTAACATTTATGTAGTGAAATATAACTTAATGTTTTAAGATAGAAAATCATTTAAGGATTATGATATATTCTATATTAAACGATGATTTGGAAAGTTATTCTAAAATATTATCCTTAAGTTTCTGGCATTAGATAAGCCATATGAAATACATTTATAACATTTATTACCAATACTTAGGATGTGAGTTTACAATTAAGTGAGGTATTTAGTAGTTAGAATTTAAAGAAGGTTTATAAATAGGAATTTGATACTTAAAACATTGAACCTTTTGTTAGATAAAACTAAGTTACATCAGATTTATATTGATATACTTTACGGTAATGGGAATTAATGATAGGTTATTTGAATATAAAATATGAGAATTTTCATATAATTAAACAAATTTAACTTACGAACCAGAATTTAATTCTTTGATACATTATACTCCATGTAGATATATTGTCCATCCTAAATACATAAAGGGAATGAATTATAGTTATTTGAATTTAATATGAATTTTATAATAACAAACCACATAAGAACCCAATTTTTCTACTCATTAATTTTTCCTTTGAAACCTTAGGTTTTGTGAAACAATTTAAAACGTATTTAAGGCTTAAGTTTATTGAAGTTTAGTACAAAGGATTATACATAGTCTATAGAGTGAATGGGTTGTAAAAATAAAATTTAGGAGATTAAAGGTAAGTAAGGATACATAAAAGGTTATATTTAAACACCTTATTATATAGGTAATAATTAAGCAAATAATGTACCTTGTGAATACTAAATGTAAGAGTTCGATAAGTCTAAGTTAACTATAATATAGTTGTTTCAAGATGAAAAGTAATTTAACATCTTATGTCAAGATTATTAGCTGGATGTAATAAAAAGTCTTTCTGGACTAAAGATAAGATAAATGAGTTAGTAACTCAATTAGGTTATGATATAATGCGTCTACAACACTATGGTTCCAATATACAAGATGTAGATCTTAATTAAGTTAAGGGGAAAACTTAATCACAATGGATTATCTAGTAGATATTGATAAAATACATAATCATTACATTGTGAAATAATAGTATAGTATTATGGGATGAATCTATCATAGGTCATAATACAATGTTTATTCTAAATTAAGAATAAAGGTATTCAGCTTAAGATTTCTATTGGAATTTATAGATTTAATTAATAATGTAAACACATTTGTGTTATAAAGGTCTCAAAAGTCTTGAATGTGAGGATTGTGGTTAAATATGAATAAAGTGGATATGAGTGGTCAGTTAGCAGGTGTTAATAAGATACATTCCTTGATTTTACCACCTTGGGCTATACAACGTTCTCAGATAACTCAAAGATTATACATAACACATAAGCGAGGGCTTATAAGATATTGGGATTTGGAAATAAGAGAGAGGAATTTATGTAAGTTTAACTTAGGGTACAAGTTATTGATAGCAAATTATCTTCAATGTTCCTCAGAGAATTGTTGAATGTTTGCACAAGTTTACTAGAACTGCTACAGCGTTGACCAGGTACGATTTCTCGTACTCAGCTTGTTGTGTTTTGGACTTTATGGAATGTTTTGTACGATTTCTCGTACTCTGATATTTTTGCTGATTGACTTGTGGAATGTTTTGGAAAACGCTGACTGACTTTAAGAGGAATTTCTAAAAAGGAAATGGTTGTGTTGAAGCTCCCCTCAAGTGGTCACAAGAATCACACATAGGATAGAGTAATGAATATAAATTGGAATATGGAGTTGTATGTTTTAGAAAATTTTTAATTGGTAGTAGTGAAAGAATTTCCTTTAGTATGGAGAATGAGGATCTGCTAGAAGTGTGTACCGAAGAAGATAGTAAGGTAGTATGTTGTATTATTCCAAGGGCAGCGGGACATAGAGGAGTCCTGTGTCTAGATGACCGGGTGCCTACGGGATTGTATGTGTATTGCATTGCTTTGGGGATAGCTTTGCACTGTATGTAATGTATGTATGAACTTTGTAATGAGGAACCAGATAGTTTAGTAGAGCGCGGATTGGAGTAACTATTGTATATTGGTATGGTACGGTATGTAGGAACCTTGAGGGATGGATTTAGGAATTGTAAGAAGGAGGAACGTATAACCTTTGGCATAGACGGGTATGAATGAGTAAGTATAGCAATCCCATAACCTCGAACAACTTTGAGGACAAAGTTCCTAAGGGGGGTAGATTGAAATACCCCGAACTTAAACATAAGGATTAAAATTAATCTAATACGTATTTAAGGGCCTAATGGTACCTATTAATATTGGTAAGGAAAAATAAATCCAAAGAAATAAAGAAACGCTTAAAAGGCGAAAACGCTAAATAAGCGTTAAATGACCATAGGAGGTATGATGCATCGGTTAGCGTATTATACGGATCCTAAAGGTTTAATAAGACCTAAATAATATATGGGAACAATCCTGAAGAAAACGGATCCAAATAATGTATTAAAACGCTAATAGAGCTTTAACGCACGTTTTTCGAGAAGACCCGAAACGTGATCTTAAGTGGTCAAACGAACCCGTAAAAATTATAAGTCATTAAATAAATATTATTAAGCATTTATGGAAGCTTAATAACCAATAAAAATAAAGAAACGAGAAAATTCCAGAAAACGGGCCCGGTTAGTGAACAGTACCTAAACCGGGTAAAATAACGAGCATTTTCTGTAAAAGACGAAAAACGCTCCAGCTAATAAAACTGTAGGGGGCCGGTTTTTATCAGTCAAATAACTCCCTCACACACACATGTAACTAGTTAACTAATAAGAGAGCCAAAAAGCAAAAAACAATAAAGTAAAAACTACTTTATTTCCCTTCCCTCTCACCTCACTCTCACATTTTCACTCACCTCTCTCTTTCCTCTTCCCCCCCCTACATCGTACTCTCCCTCTTCCTCCTCCCTTGGGCTGCGATTTTGGAGCTCCCCCAACAACAACAATGGCAACTACTCCCACTTCTCTCCCATGCTCTACCTCCATGTGAGCTCCAATCACAAAAATAATTACATATTTGTAATCCCCTCATCATCCTCTACACTTCTCTCTTTTCAAAATCCAAAAATGAGGAAGTTCATCTCCATGGGTTTCCCCATTCAAAGAGAAAATGGCACCAATGTAAAGCTTGGAGTCTCCTCTCTCAATTAAGGTAAAAATCTATATGAAAAACTCATGTTTTCTCCACCTTACTCCATAACCAATTTTTGCCTCTTTGTAATGCCTTGTTTTCTCTCTCTCCTTTGAGCAAAACATCAACTAGCAATGGTGGTGGATTCTTACCTTCTTGAACCAAGGGCTAAAACCCCTTCTAAAACTCTCCAAAGGTAACCCTAGAAATTTCATTTCAAACACTACAATGAATTGGCATTAATTTAAGGGTTAGTATATTAATTGTAGTGTTTTGTGTTCATTAGGTGATGGGAATGGAGTTTGGCAACTCCATTCCCCACATGGCCGATTTGGGCAAGAAAGGAAGAAGGGGGAGAAATGAGAAAGAAAGAAGGAATTAAAAGCTCAAGGTAAGAGCTCATTACTAATGTTAAATTTTAGTGCATTAGAGTAATGGGAATGGGTAAACCAATCTAAAGAACCCAAATAATGTATTAGTAATGTAATTGTGGAAGTTTGAGTATTTGTGAACTAGTATGTGAATTGTGGGCCTTAGAGCCAAGTGTATTGTGTATGTGCATTAGTAATGTGGATTGAGGAAGTAATGGTGTACTAAGACTTTTTTTGTGTGCTGGTAGAACCCGTGTGGTTTGGCTAGATTAGGAATGAGTTTGATGAGGAAACACATATGTGGAGAAGTAAGAAATGTAGAGGAACTATGGCAAAATTTTGGTAGGAATATGTATATGTATGGATGACTTGGTGAATGGGAAAACCAAGGTGTTTGTAGTTAGTAGAGATGTCTAATGACCATGGAATGATATTTGAAGTATGGGAGTACTAGGGTGCAAAATCTGTAGCAAAGAGTGCAAGGAATGCCTTGGAGAAACTAGAAGAACTAGAGTATAAGACTTGGTAAAGTAAATGTTGGAACTTGGGTATAGAAGGTGCAAATTGCTTGGAATGAATTGTCATGGTGAGATGAGTTATTTAGGATGCTAATAGTGGCATTGGTTGAGAAGTATGGATGTAGAATGGAGTTTAAAAATCTGTAGCATTGAAGGATGAAAAACTGTTGTAAGTGTGGAAGGGAAGTGATGGAATTGTGTAAGTTGATTGATGGATTTGGTAAGGAGTTTGGTAGATGAACTAAGGCAATTTGGAGGGCCTAGGTAGTGTTTAAACATGTGGGATTACATGTAGGAAGATTGGAGAAGCAATGGGCAAAGTAAAAACTGGAAACAGAAATAAAAATGCAAATACTGGGCCGGACCGACCTGGGACCGAACTTGCAAGGTCGGTCGAGCCCAGATTTACAAAGACGGGAAAGCTTCTGGAATGGACCGAACTTGCGACCGGACTTGCAAGTTCGGTTGGACCAGAGAAATTCTCCCGTCTGTAACCTACTGGAATGGACCGACCTTACGACCGGACTTGCAAGGTCGGTCGATACAAATTTTTTTCCGTCTTGTAAGTTACTGGAATGGACCGACCTTGTTACCGGACTTGCAGGTCGGTCGGGCTAAAAATTTCACGTCAGGTAACTCACTGGAATGGACCGACCTTGGGACCGGACTTGCAAGGTCGGTCGGCCCTGAATTTTTCCAGCGTATATCCTACTGACTTCGACCGACCTTGGGACCGCCCTGGGTAAGGTCGGTCGAGTCATACAAAAAAAAATTTAATTTAACTAACTTAAATAATAGTATAATATCATACTATATATATATATACCTATCATGCTACTATATAACCACACTATATGTAATCATAATAATATAATTGGGACAAGAAGTAAGTATAAGTTAAACTAAGTAATATATAAAAATATTATAATATATAATAAATTAAAATAATATTAATATATATATATATATCTATTGTAATACCTTCACCTATACATAGGTGCATATATGGAATAAACCATTGTTAAGTACATAGGAATACGTAAGTAAAATACAGTATTGTAATGCAAGACTTAGTAAGTATGGATTAGTACACGTAAGAGTAATCGGTTTAAGTTTAATGATAGATAGATTAATCATTCAACGTATGTATATATACTAGGATATGATTTGTGAACACTGGAGGAACGTTGGGATACAAGTACCACGGTGAAAGGTATGATTTCTTCATGCCCTGTACCCTAATCTATGTTATGAACTTATTTGTGATCTGACACTGATCATACAACGAAAAATGATGATGTGGCTATATTGCATGATACCTGTGCTTGACTTATGTTGTCTTTCTTGATATGTATTGTCTTAAACTAGTTTGTATAATTCATGAAATATGAATGATGATGAATGGTATTCGAATCTTGTATTGTTGATAAGTGTCCAAAGGCGTGTTTTATAGGTGTATTTCATATATAATATTAACACTTTTCTTGCTCATTTCTCCACTTCGGTTAGTTTCCTCTAGTTTATGTTTATTATAATCTCACTAATTTATTGGTTTAACATGAGGAAAACCAAGCTGGGACTAAAGTAGATAAAGAGACGAACACATAGGCGCAAACGGCTCGAAAAACGGAGCCCAAACCAACAATCTAGAGCCGGTCGAAGTTGGAAGGAATAAGTCACACTGTGACGTCGCGATAACTGGCGGACTAGAGTGGCGCAACCGCCTCGCGGACAACACACACACTCTACCGCCCAATAACTAGCGGATCTCTCACATGCAACCGGAGGACATCACTCAGGCTACCGCCTGATAACTGGCGGACGACACAGAGGAGACCGCCTCCTTATCAGGCGGACGAGACACAGGCTACCGCCTGGTTTATTGGCGGACAGGAGAGGAGGAGACCGCCTCCTTTGGAGGCGGTTGTGCCTCGCGACCAGTATCTTCTTCTTCGCCCGTCTTCCGTCTTCGTCTGCAACTCGCGCCGACTGTCTGCAACTCGTCCACTGTCTGCGCCTACCTTAATTCACGCCTCTGCACACGCTCTGTCCCCTTCAATCAGTGAGCAATCAATGAGCTCAATCTCCCAATCTCCCACCGCCTCAATCATTTGCTCGCTCACGCGTCCATCTATTTTCTCTGCTTTTCTTCTTCTTCTTCTTTTTCTATATAAACCCACGAGCTTCACCCAATAAATCACACACGAATTCACCAATCGATCCACGACCACTTCACCACCATCTCATTTCTCTCCTTCCGCCTTCTCCATTTTATTTATTTTACAGTCCACCAAATCCACCTCTAGCCTACATACACAAAATAACAGAGCGAGACGGAGTGATTACGGATGATTTCTATCATTCTTGTTTCTGTTATTCTATTTAATATGTTAGGCTAGTTTACGTACGCTTTGGGAATAATTATTATATTCTGTATTAATTATGCAATGTTTTTACTGGTTTTAATTTAATGAAGTTTGTTACGCTTAAAGCTCATCTCTCGCCTTTTTAATAAATGTCATGAGTTTATTAAATTGCTTGCTAAGTCTATTTTGATCAGACCAGGTGATAAATAGATAGGTTGATTAAGCCATAAATTTGGAGAAAGCTCTATTATGATTTAATGAGTTAGTATTTTCAGATGCAATTATATTTCCTGGAATTTAATGTCCGTTTACATAAGAGTGCTCGAACCTTGATTAGACCGAGCATTTCTGGTAAACGAGTTCTTATGAGGCTATGACTTAGTCCTTAGGATAATTTAAGGAATTTTGCCAAACAATTATAATTAAACCAGTAGGAATAGCATGAAAGAGCAGATAATATTAATCTGAACCAGAGTCCCGTTTAGTTAATTTGCTTACTTAGTTAATTTTATTAACTGTTTTTATTTATATTTAACAAGTCAATTAATCCCCCCTCTTTGTGACACGCTTAGGTACTATAATATGTACATTAGTCCCGTGGTTCGATATCCGGTCGCTTACATTTCACTATACTACTGCGACCGGGATTTGTTTGCAGCCCGACGTTTATTTTGGTTTTAATTTCTTTTCTTTCTTTTAATAATTACACCACTTAAACCACTCACAATATAACGTCTGCAATTGTACTTAAATATTATATTGGATTTCATATGAATGGGTATGAGCAATGTAGTTGTGTATGTGGCTTGTATGAATGACTTCTGCTAATTCCTAACTACCTAACTCCTAACTTAAGTGAGTAAATTGGAATGAGTAGAAGTCCGATATAGTTTCGGCCACGCGTGAGGATGCGGAGTCACAAGAGGTTGGCTGCAATTCCTGACTCTTAAACTGGTCCGCGGCCCAAATCCCTTAAATGGTAGCATCCCGGATTGGTGAGTCAAGTAAATCCCGGAGGTGGGACGGAGTAGTCCCCAGGGCCGGAGGTCCCGACGACTTAACTTGAGTAAGAGTAAGAGTAAGTAAGTATGGATCCGTAAGTATGTATGAGTATGAGTATGTATGCGTATGTATGAAGTAACAAGTAAAAGAGTAATCTCCACCCGATTAACCCGGGTGGACCAATGAAGCTAACTAGTATTGTATGTTGTGTATGTAATGTGTATGTGTAATTCGGAAAAAGGTAAGTATGTATTGGATGGTTTATGTTGTACTTCTTGTATGTAATGAAGTGTATGTATGTGTGTATGCCTTGCGTAATGTATTGTAATATTGTGTATAAGAGCATGTATGCATGTATGTTTGTATGAAAACGAACCGCATGTATTCGACCAAGTGGTCGGCGTACCCTCACTAGTACGCGGGGTATGCGGTTATCATGCGCAGTGAAAGCTGACCCCCTAGGGGAACGTTTTTAGTGTGCAGGTACCCGAAGCGGATGTGGTCAAGGTAAGAGACCGGCGGCACACCCTTGTACTTAGAAAGTAAGTAGTTGTGAGGAATGGGTAGATGTAGACTCTTAGTGAGCATGTATGAACTTGGAAGGGATATTATAATTGTATAAGGATCCTAGTAGACTCGGTTAAGTATATTGTAATGTATGGATTACGGAGGAGTAAGTATTGAATGGAGCATTGTTGTATTTGATTGATGAATGGAGTATGTAATATAGATGGGTAGTACTCGGGATTCCGGTCCATCAGACCGATGCTGTATGTAGAAGTAGTAGCCTTGTTAGTCACGTGGGTGACTAACGGCATTGTATCACCCACGGGATGTAAGTATGTATCCGCTGCGTGTATCTGATGTGTAAGGAGATTGGACGGTAAGCATTGTATTAATAGTAGGGGTGTTACATTTTGAGAATGGTCAAACCAGGCCATGAAACCTATACCAATAAATAGGTTATGGAAAACCATGAAGATCGATAAAAAGAACGTCAAAAACGGATCATCCTAGCCAAAGTTATGCTAGATTGAAGTTTTGAATCAAAAATTTGAAAGATGCCACGTGTCACTCTGTCACGGGTCGCCCACACTTAGCCGATTCTTTCCCTGAATTTCGATAACAGAATTCAGTGTTTAGCCCTAACTTTGGACGGCTATATCTCACTCATCTCCCAATATTTTTCCATGTCGTCTTCTTCATTCTCTTCTTCAAAATGTCCTCTTTCCAACCATTACTCACACATACCCTAATTCGTTATACATCAGCCGCAAATCTGACCTAAAGTTGGCACCTTGCGAAACGTGTTTCCAGAATTCCAGTTTCTCATCGATTTCAGGTAACTTGCGTCGATCATAACTCCTTCGTCTCTCAACCAAAATTCGATTTCTTTAGCTCGTTGTAAAGATCTCTAATCCCTGTACAATTTTCATGTTTATGCCCAAGTCCGATTCGTAACCAGTTGGGAGATATAGAGGTCTAAAGTTTCGGGTTCGCCAACACATAAAATAATACCGAAACTGTAAGGTAAACTCGTGTTTTGTGACTTCAATTTCTTTCTGTATGGTGCGAGTTAGGTTTAGTTCTTGCTATCAATACGTAGATCTAAGTTTGCTCTTTCCAATGAGCCCTTAATCATAGCCTAACTCGTTTTGTACTGCTAGTTATAGATCTGCGAAGTTGGCACCACGAACTGCTCAAAGTTCATATTTTTCCAGATTTCCGATTTCGAAATCACTCAATTCGCACAACTCCGGTGAGTCTCCGGTCAAATTGCTCCGATATTGCTGTTCGTAGTCATGTTTCCGACCTAATCCATGTTCCAATTTAGTCAATTACGTGTTAGGTTAGGAGGAATTTGCAGAATTGAATTCGAATCGTACTCTGTAGCTAATATAAACCCTAACATTCGAACTGAATTCGAAACTCGATTAATACTACATTATAATTGGGGAAATTGACATCAATAGAACCGGAATTCGATTTCGAATCCATAGAAACAAGAATCACTCGATTTCGTTCTGTAGATTAGGAGATATCTGTGATTTAGTACTCGACCTGCTTATTATCTTCGCTGATGAACTCGGAGTACAGGGGCCGTCCGATCTCATTTTAAAAGATTGGACGGCCGAGATTAAAACATTCCAGAATAAGTTTATAAAGGTTTTTATAAATTCTAGTAAATAGTCCTAACTTGTTGGGTTAATTTATATATCTTCTCGAATGTATTTGACTTGAAATTTTAACCATAGATTCCTTATTTAATCTAGTTTATTTTGATGTAAATTATTATGGTTTTGGAGTTTTTAAACATAAGTTATGATTTTTGCAAGTTACGGGTTTTCTGGAATTATTTGGCTAAATTAAAAAGATATTTTTATGAAATAAAAATTTTATAATATGTCTAAAATGTTATAGTTACTGTATATTAAGTTTGGGAATTTTTGGGCAATGATAAATGGTTTTAAAAATCGTGTTTATGAGTTTTTCATAAGAATAACTTATAATATATGGTTTTTAATGTAACCAAAAATTAAAGTATGGTTTGTTAATAAACTTTTTAAGCTGGGAAAAATATGGAACACTAAATTAACACTTTATAACAGTAAGTTTATAAATGTTTAGGTATTAGTTTTTAATGGAAGTGAAATTATTTACATATATGTATATATACATATTTAAGTGGGAACTTATATAAATCAAGGAATATAATTATTTTTACGTTTTATTTATTATATTATATGGGAGCTAATATTCTTAATTAAAACTAAGGAATATATATATATATTTACACATATATGTAAAAGAAATAAAATAGTAACTTAGGTTAAATCAAGGAGCTAAATTAATCTACATTTATATTAATTATATAATATGGTAGTTAATATACTTAATTGGAACTAAGGAAAATACTTTATTTTATTAACCATATTTTGGATGTAGGTGTGTGTAAAAGTTAATATAAATAATTAAATACAATAAAACTACATAAATAATGTTTTGTACAAATCCAAGTATATATAAATATATACACAGTAAACATAATAAAATTAAATACCTTATAGGAAATATAATACGAAGGAATTAATAAGTTAAACTAAACCCCTACATAATACCAATAAAAGAATTATATGAGGTGGTATTAAATTATAGTAATGAATTAGGCTTAAAGAGTTACCTTTGAATTTCCAAGGTTTATATGTAAACCATATTAAAATACTTGTATAGTATTATTTGTCAATGATCAGAATGTGAATCTAAAATTGGGATTAAGTAATTAATAAGTTAATACTTAGGAAAAATTGTGATTAGATTACATAAAATATTGCACAAATAGATCTTATTCTATAATTAATGATAAACCAATGTAATACGATTACATCTAAATATTCTTAATATATAAACCATAATAAGATAAGTAAAATACTTTTTACATCTAAATGTGAGGTGGATTAGTAAGTCTAGATTTAATTATTTCTTAACATTTATGGTAGTGAAATATAACTTAAATGTTTTAAGATAGAATCATTATAAGATTATGATATATTCTATATTAAACGATGATTTGGAAATTTATCTAAATAATTATCCTTAAGTTTCCTGGCATTAGATAAGCCATATGAATACATTTATAACATTTATTACCAATACTTAGGATTGAGTTTACAATTAAGTGAGGTATTTAGTAGTTAGAATTTAAAGAAGGGTTATAAATAGGAATTTGATACTTAAAACCTTTGAACCTTTTGTTAGATAAAACTAAGTTACATCAGATATTATATTGATATACTTTACGGTAATGGGAATTAATGCTAGGTTATTTGATATAAAATATGAGAATTTTCATATAATTAACATTTCACTTACGAACCGAATTTAATTCTTTGATACATTCTACTCCATGTGATATATTGTCCATCTAAATACAATAAAGGGAATTAATTTATTAAGTTATTCCTTTGAAACCTTAGGTTTTGTGAACAATTTAAAAACGTATTTAAGGCTTAAATTTATTGAAGTTTGTACAAAAGGATTATACATAGTCTATAGAGTGAATGGGTGTAAAAATAAAATATTTAGAGATTAAAGGTAAGTAAGGATACATAAAAGGTTATATTTAAACACCTTATTATAGGTAATAATTAAGCAAATAATGTACCTTGTGAATCCTAAATGTAAGAGTTCGATAAGTCTAAGTTAACTATAATATAGTTGTTTCAAGATGAAAAGTAATTTAACATCTTATGTCAAGATTATTAGCTGGATGTAATAAAAAGTCTTTCTGGACTAAAGATAAGATAAATGAGTTAGTAACTCAATTAGGTTATGATATAATGCGTCTACAACAACACTATGGTTCCAATATACAAGATGTAGATCTTAATTAAGTTAAGGGAAAACTTAATCACAATGGATTATCTAGTAGATATTGATAAAATACATAATCATTACATTGTGAAATATAGTATAGTATTATGGGATGAATCTATCATAGGTCATATACAATGTTATTCTAAATTAAGAATAAAGGTATTCAGCTTAAGATTTCTATTGGAATTTATAGATTTAATTATATAATGTAAACACATTTGTGTTATAAAGGTCTCAAAGTCTTGAATGTGAGGATTGTGGTTAAATATGAATAAAGTGGATATGAGTGGTCAGTTAGCAGGTGTTAATAAGATACATTCCTTGATTTTACCACCTTGGGCTATCAACATTCTTAGATAACTCAAAGATTATACATAACACATAAGCGAGGGCTTATAAGATAATTGGGATTTGGAAATAAGAGAGAGGAATTTATGTAAGTTTAACTTAGGGTACAAGTTATTGATAGCAAATTATCTTCAATGTTCCTCAGAGAATTGTTGAATGTTTGCACAAGTACTATAACTGCTACAGACAGCGAGACAACGTTTGACCAGTCGTATTCTCTCATACTCAGCTTGTTGTGTTTTGGACTTTATGGAATGTTTTGTACGATTTCTCGTACTCAGCTTGTTGTGTTTTGGACTTTATGGAATGTTTTGTACGATTTCTCGTACTCTGATATTTTTGCTGATTGACTTGTGGAATGTTTTGGAAAACACTAACTGACTTTAAGAGGAATTTCTAAAAAGGAAATGGTTGTGTGACTAACTCAGCCTGTATGACTAACTGAGCCTTGGATGTGAAACTCACTTGGGTATTGGTTCCTCTATTTGGTGCCCCGTTAGACATTGACCGCTTAGGGTTTACGCTTCTGCACTCTGTAGGACTGAGTGTTTTGGTATTGCTCTGGGTATTGGTGTGATCTAGTGGGAATTTGGAAAAAGGTCAATCTTGGAAATCTTTCTTTTGACTCTGGATACTATTCATCCATGAGCGGGCTCTTGAGGTTTCGACGTGCGCGCGTCTTCAATGGTAACAGTGAGGGGCTGTATATCCCCTGTCCCAGAAAGGGACGTGATAGACAGTGAGGGGCTGTATATCCCCTGTCCCAGAAAGGGACGTGATAGACAGTGAGGGGCTGTATATCCCCTGTCCTTAGTGGACGTGATAGACAGTGAGGGGCTGTATATCCCTGTCCCAAAAGGGACGTTGTAGACAGAGAGGGGCTGTATATCCCCTGTCCTTAGTGGACGTAGTTAACAGAGAGGGGCTGTATATCCCCTGTCCTTAGTGGACGTGATAAACAGTGAGGGGCTGTATATCCCCTGTCCTAAAAGGACGTGATTGGCGGTGGGGGCCATCTCTCCCAGTTGAAACTATTCCACTCTTGAGTTCTTGGTTCTTGGATCTGTTTTATCATTCCTAGTCCTTTGTGACTATCTGAGTTTTTCTACTCCTAATGGGAATTGGGTTTTAACTAAGGAAATGGATGTTCACTAACACATGATGTGATTTTGTTTCTCTAACTTTACCTTTTCTATCGTTTATCTTTATCCTTAACTTGTTATCTTTGGCTTGGTGATTTTAAAGTGCCTGTTTCCCTGCTTTACTTTCAAGAGTTTAATTTCAGTTACTGTTTATTTTGAAGAGTTATGTTTACAAGATTGTTTTGGAGAATTGTACCAGTTCCATTCCAGGGAACTGACTCACCCCTCCGGGGTGGGCTGCTTGGTTTCATCTTGCAGGTACAAATTGATTTACAGGTGGCCACGAAGAGCATGAGTGATTGGGATGGGATTAGGTTGTGTGGAGAGTTAATGTGTTTAATTTCTATTATGTTTGTGTTAAGTTTTTATCGAGTTCAGACCGTAGCTTTTGTAGATTGTAAGTTGTAATTGGTGAGGTTTGGTGCCGGTGTTTTTGGACCCCGATGGTCTGTAATCGCCTTAGAGTTTTATTTCCGCTGTATTTATGGTTAATAGGGGCGTTTCAGAAATTGGTATCAGAGCGTAGTTACGCTCTGAACCCGAGAAAACAAGCCGAGTGAAATACTTAGATTATTGGTGCACTTAAAACTGAGGAACTGGGGTAGAATTGGGAAGTGAGGACTCCAGTAAGGCACGACTCCTAACCCTTTTTGGAATTGAGAACGATTCCTTTACACACTTTTCTTTGTGAATGTCTGTTGAGTGTGATATGTTGTTATAAATTACTAGTTCAACAATAAACTACAATATATATATATAGTTTGGACATCCTATATTAAGTACAATAAGATTTTGGTTGAGATAAACCAATATTAAGCTATTTTTTCAAAAGCATACTCATGGAGAATACATTGCTAAAAATGCAATCCTTTAAAAACTAGTACACAAATTCCTAGAATTTTAAAGAATACTTTGGTTGAAAACAGTATACAAATAGAACTTTACATAACTAAATTAGTATTATGTGAAAGTACTTCAACTCCTTTAAAGTTTGAAAATAAATCTCATGAAACTACTTGTATCAATTTATTACCTAAAGATAATGTTTAAGATAAATCTTAAGTCTAGAAAATTATTAAGCTAACAAGAACTAGTAGCGTATTAGAAAAGATCAACATCTGAACTTGTAAAACACATTAAAACTCTATGTTAACTTTAGAAAGAAAACACATAAACCTAACACTCTACGGGAAGTTCCTGGTGCGACGAACTCCTAGGCTAAAAGTAGTGGGGGTGCACACCCACTTCTAGAAGTTTAGGGGCTAGACAAGACTTGTCATCTAACTGTAAATAATCTTCTACGCAGGTGATGGATTGTGTTGAACTTGAGGGGAAGTGGTGGTAAGACGTTACCATCATGGAATCTTGAGCTAGGCATGTTTCATTACTAGCCACAATGAACAGTTCAAAACTCGTATATTAAGATCCAGTACTAAATTCATGCATGTAAAGAGTTTACGAGTTAAATCCTTGGTGAAAAATACTTACCTATGGAGTGAAAAAACATGAGTAATAATAAACTAAATATTATTGAGCCTTAAATACTTGGAGTATTGAGTGTCTAGTGAAAATTGAGAGTTACTTAAAGATTTGGAAATCCTCATGTTTATTAGAAGTTTAACCTTATACATAGATAAAATCTTGGAAGTCACACTAAGAGTGATATTTACAAAAGCCACCATTGTCTAAGGGAGTACTAAGATTTAATAATCAGGAGAATACTTACATAGAACAAACCTTAGAAAAATAATTACCAAGAGTGAGTGAGTTTTCATTAGATTAGCTCATTTGACTTAAAATTTTATATAGAGTCCCTACCTTAAAAAATATATAATATATAAATTTTAAGGTAAAGGAATCAGATTTTGGAAGAACTTCCTAAAATTCTGCCTTGGGTGAAGTTATATAATAAGTAAATTTTATAAAGTAAACACTGAATGAATCGTCTAAAATACGATAGTTAATTATAAAAACAATTGAAACTTGAAAAGTCACAGAAATATTTATCTTATAGAGTTTTAACATATGGTTGACTAATAACCTTTGAAGATAATTTTGGAAGATTATTGAGGATTATTATATGATCGGGAATATTATGTTAAACTACTCAAGTACGTTACACCTGGTTTATAGCTTGGTAATATAATTGATATGATAAATGATCATATATGGACATATAATTCGTATCAGTCATTAAATGAATGGATAATAATCATAAGATAAAATTTTATAACCACCAAAGGAAATACAATTACATAACAATCAAGAGATACAGATATATGTAACGATCATAGATAAAATCAACGGTGCAGTAAATTCACAACAAAGCTGGTTAATAAGGTGTTTGAATTCTTTGAATGTGCCGTTAGTAGCGGTACGAGGGGTACCTTAGCTCTCTTTTAGGGGGATATGCTGGCATACTCCTCCTTCGTTATCTCATCCGGATTATGCCTCGTTGCATTGTTAGTAAAGGAGAGACAGTATTAGTAGTGTGAGAGGTGTATGTATGTACGTAGTTTATGTTGTGGCACAGTACTTTGTCACGTTTGTGCTGTGTTTTGTTTCAGTTTATATTTTGATTCACTTTGATTTGATTTCGGGTACTTTGGTTTCGGTACTCTCGAGTGGAATGTTGAAATGGAAATAAAGGATTGGAATGGTATGTAATTTCATTGGAATTGTTATTGTCTCAGCACACCCGAAGCGGTGTGAGTGCCTATTGGTTGATTGTTAAACTTCGAGGCGAAGTTTCTTTTAAGGGGGATATACTGAAATACCCCTAATTAATTTATATTAATTTAGGGGATTTCTTTTATTAAAAATTAAATTATTATATGGAATTATGAATATTAAATTATTATATGGAGTTGTGAAATTTATTTAGGGTTTTCTCCTATTTAACCCTAATTATTATACATTATTATATAGTATCATCAATTTAATAATAAGATTTATAAGTCAATAAATCTTAGGAAAATTTCTAAACACTCCAAATATATTATAAAGATTTTAGAAGTGTTGGAACATTGTTTTGAAACATAAAAGTCAATATAAATTCTAGAAACCTTAAAGCTTATTAAGCCTTGCTAGAGTTGACTTTTTGAGAATGGTCAAACCAGGCCATGAAACCTATACCAATAAATAGGTTATGGAAAACCATGAAGATCGATAAAAAGAACGTCAAAAACGGATCATCCTAGCCAAATTTATGCTAGATTGAAGTTTTGAATCAAAAATTTGAAAGATGCCACGTGTCACTCTGTCACGGGTCGCCCACACTTAGCCGATTCTTTCCTTCTGAATTTCGATAACAGAATTCAGTGTTTAGCCCTAACTTTGGACGGCTATATCTCACTCATCTCCCATATTTTTTTCCATGCGCTTCTTCATTCTCTTCTTCAAAATGTCCTATTTCCAACCATTACTCACACATACCCTAATTCGTTATACATCAGCCGCAAATCTGACCTAAAGTTGGCACCTTGCGAAACGTGTTTCCAGAATTCCAGTTTCTCATCAATTTCAGGTAACTTGCGTCGATCATAACTCCTTCGTCTCTCAACCAAAATTCGATTTCTTTAGCTCGTTGTAAAGATCTCTAAATAATGTATTAAAACGCTAATAGAGCTTTAATGCACGTTTTTCGAGAAGACCCGAAAACGTGATCTTAAGTGGTCAAACAAACCCGTAAAAAATTATAAGTCATTAAATAAATATTATTAAGCATTTATGGAAGCTTAATAACCAATAAAAAAAAAGAAACGAGAAAATTCCGGAAAACGGGCCCGGTTAGTGAACAGTACCTAAACCGGGTAAAATAACGAGCGTTTTCTGTAAAAGACGAAAAACGCTCCAGCTAATAAAACTATAGGGGGCCGGTTTTTATCAGTCAAATAACTCCCTCACACACACATGTAACTAGCTAACTAATAAGAGAGCCAAAACAATAAAGTAAAAAAAACTACTTTATTTCCCTGCCCTCGCACTCATCACCTCACATTTTCACTCACCTCTCTCTTTCCTCTTCCCCCTCCATCGTACTCTCCCTCTTCCTCCTCCCTTGGGCTGTGATTTTGGAGCTCCCCCAACAACAACATGGCAACTCCCACTTCTCTCCCATGCTCTACCTCCATGTGAGCTCCAATCACAAAAATAATTACATATTTGTAATCCCTTCATCATCTCTCCTCTACACTCTCTCTTTTCAAAATCCAAAAATGAGGATTCATCTCCATGGGTTTTCCCCATTCAAAGAGAAAATGACACCAATGTAAAGCTTGGAGTCTCCTCTCTCCATTAAGGTAAAAATCTATATGAAAAACTCATGTTTTCTCCACCTTACTCCATAACCGATTTTACTCTTTGTAATGCCTTGTTTTCTCTCTCTCCTTTGAGCAAAACATCAACCTAGCAATGTGGTGGATTCACCTTCTTGAACCAAGGGCTAAAACCCCTTCTAAAACTCTCCAAAGGTAAACCCTAGAAATTTCATTTCAAACACTACAATGAATGGCATTAATTTAATGGTTAGTATATTAATTGTAGTGTTTTGTGTTCATTGGGTGATGGGAATGGAGTTTGGCAACTCCATTCCCCACATGGCCGATTTGGGCAAGAAAGGAAGAAGGAGGAGAAATGAGAAAGAAAGAAGGAATTAAAAGCTCAAGGTAAGAGCTCATTACTAATGTTAATTTTAGTGCATTAGAGTAATGGGAATGGGTAAACAATCTAAAGAACCCAAATAATGTATTAGTAATGTAATTGTGGAAGTTTGAGTATTTGTGAACTAGTATGTGAATTGTGGGCCTTAGAGCCAAGTGTATTGTGTATGTGCATTAGTAATGTGGATTGAGGAAGTAATGGTGTACTAAGACTTTTTTTTGTGTGCTGGTAACCCGTGTGGTTTGGCTAGATTAGGAATGAGTTTGATGAGGAAACACATATGTGGAGAAGTAAGAAATGTAGAGGAACTATGGCAAAATTTTTGGTAGGAATATGTATATGTATGGATGACTTGGTGAATGGGAAAACCAAGGTGTGTATTGGAGTTAGTAGAGATGTCTAATGACCATGGAATGATATTTGAAGTATGGGAGTACTAGGGTGCAAATCTGTAGCAAAGAGTGCAAGGAATGCCTTGGAGAACTAGGAAGAACTAGAGTATAAGACTTGGTAAAGTAAATGTTGGAACTTGGGTATAGAAGGTGCAAATTGCTTGGAAATGAATTGTCATGGTGAGATGAGTTATTTAGGATGCTAATAGTGGCATTGGTTGAGAAGTAATGGATGGTAGAATGGAGTTTAAAATCTGTAGCATTGAAGGATGAAAAACTGTTGTAAGTGTGGAAGGGAAGTGATGGAATTGTGTAAGTTGATTGATGGATTTGGTAAGGAGTTTGGTAGATGAACTAAGGCAATTTGGAGGGCCTAGGTAGTGTTTAAACATGTGGGATTACATGTAGGAAGATTGGAGAAGCAATGGGCAAAGTATAGAACTGGAAACAGAAATAAAAATGCAAATACTGGGCCGGACCGACCTTGGACCGAACTTGCAAGGTCGGTCGAGCCCAGATTTACAAAGACGGGAAGGCTTCTGGAATGGACCGAACTTGCGACCGGACTTGCAAGTTCGGTCGGACCAGAGAAATTCCCCCGTCTGTTACCTACTGGAATGGACCGACCTTACGACCGGACTTGCAAGGTCGGTCGACACAAAATTTTTCCGTCTTGTAAGTTACTGGAATGGACCGACCTTGCGACCGGACTTGCAAGGTCGGTCGGGCTAAAAATTTCACGTCAGGTAACTCACTGGAATGGACCGACCTTGGACCGGACTTGCAAGGTCGGTCGGCCCTGTAATTTTCCAGTGTATTATCCTACTGACTTCGACTGACCTTGGGACCGACCCTGGGTAAGGTCGGTCGAGTCATACAAAAAAATAAATTAATTTAACTAAATTAAATAATAGTTATATATATATATATACATATGTATATGTATACCCATCTATACATATGTGCATATATAGGTAAGTAAACCATTGTTAAGTAAATAGGAATAAGTAAGTAAAATATAAGTATGTAATGCAAGACTTAGTAAGTATGGATTAGTAAACGTAAGAGTAATCGGTTAAGTTAATGATAGATAGATTAATCATTCAACTGTATGTATATATAATAGGATATGATTTGTGAACACACGGAGAACGTTGGGATACAAGTACAACGGTGAAAGGTATGATTTCTTCATGCCCTGTATCCTAATCTGGTTACCCCGATTTGTGTGCTTATTTGATCACCTAAATAAGATAAATGCATGAATCGGACTATATTGCACTTACCTTGTGCTTGACTTATGTTGTTCTTGATATTTATTGTCTTGAACACTAGTTTGTATAATTCATGAAATATATGAATGATGATGAATGGTATTCAAATCTTGTATTGTGTACTTAAATATTATATGGATTTCGTATGAATGGGTATGAGCAATGTAGTTGTGTATGTGGCTTGTATGAATGACTTCTGCTAATTCCTAACTACCTAACTCCTAACTTAAGTGAGTAAATTGGAATGAGTAGAAGTCCGATATAGTTTCGGCCACGCGTGAGGATGCGGAGTCACAAGAGGTTGGCTGCAATTCCTGACTCTTAAACTGGTCCGTGGCCCAAATCTCTTAAATGGGTAGCATCCCGGATTGGTGAGTCAAGTAAATCCCGGAGGTGGGACGGAGTAGTCCCCAGGGCCGGAGGTCCCGACGACTTAACTTGAGTAAGAGTAAGAGTAAGTAAGTATGGATCCGTAAGTATGTATGAGTATGAGTATGTATGCGTATGTATGAAGTAACGAGTAAAAGATTAATCTCCACCCGATTAACCCGGGTGGACCAATGAAGCTAACAAGTATTGTATGTTGTGTATGTAATGTGTATGTGTAATTCGGAAAAAGGTAAGTATGTATTGGATGGTTTATGTTGTACTTCTTGTATGTAATGAAGTGTATGTATGTGTGTATACCTTGCGTAATGTATTGTAATATTGTGTATAAGAGCATGTATGCATGTATGTTTGTATGAAACGAACCGCATGTATTCGACCAAGTGGTCGGCGTACCCTCACTAGTACGCGGGGTATGCGGTTATCATGCGCAGCGAAAGCTGACCCCCTAGGGGGAACGTTTTTAGTGTGCAGGTACCCGAAGCGGATGTGTTCAAGGTAAGAGACCGGCGGCACACCCTTGTACTTAGAAAGTAAGTAGTTGTGAGGAATGGGTAGATGTAGACTCTTAGTGAGCATGTATGAACTTGGAAGAGATATTATAATTGTATAAGGATCCTAGTAGACTCGGTTAAGTATATTGTAATGTATGGATTACGGAGGAGTAAGTATTGAATGGAGCATTGTTGTATTTGATTGATGAATGGAGTATGTAATATAGATGGGTAGTACTCGGGATTCCGGTCCATCAGACCGATGCTGTATGTAGAAGTAGTAGCCTTGTTAGTCACGTGGGTGACTAACGGCATTGTATCACCCACGGGATGTAAGTATGTATCCGCTGCGTGTATCTGATGTGTAAGGAGATTGGACGGTAAGCATTGTATTAATAGTAGGGGTGTTACAAAAAGTGGTATCAGAGCGAAGTATCGCTCTGATGACTGGAAATACCGAGTTAGGAAATAGAGGCTTAGGGCTATGGGCTGAGTGTTAGCATTAGAGATATGCTAGTTAGGAACTACCGGTGAGTACCGGATACCTACAATACCAGTCCCGCCCGCCGCAAACCCCACTGTATAACTTGGCAAAGGACGCCATAGAGAAGAAAAGCCTTCTCATACTCGGCGGAAACCCGATCTGGCAGTTGTGAAACAATCACACGGTAAACAAGAACCGACACGTAGTTGATGCCGAGAACTGGAAGTCCCGGAGATGGATCCCGGTTGAACCACGACACCCGCACTTAATAGCGGTAGGATGAGCACTCCAACCACGAGGAGGCTGCAACTTACAACAGCATGGGGCGACGTGCTTAGCAGTCGCGAAACCTAGCTAGTCAACCAACAACAGGAAAGAGGCGCTAACCATGCGACGAAATGAAAAAGGGAGCAGTAACGGAACCCGAGACACAAGTCTACGGGATAGTAATACTTGAATAATACCACCAACGGTATGCTAGCTGACTAAGGACATAGTCGGAGACGGATAACTCCAAAACTACGACGCCATTAAGGTTGTAATACCCGGCCAATATAGCTCAGACAGCTACAAGAACGACCATAGGATATGATCCAATAGGACTACAAGAGTAGTGCCTAGACAAGGAAGGCTCAGTAACCACCACAGATGTATGAGAACGAGCCTCAAGGAACGACGCTAAACCAAGCAGAGTGGGAATCTCCAAGGATTGAAGAAGTACCTAGATCTACGACAGCCATGTCTAGACCACCAAGAGCTACCTAAGGAATCGAGTATCCCAACCATAGATCAATAAGATCAAGGGAAGAGTCGACAAGACTACCAAACGCAAGTAGAAACCCTACCAAGATTGGTATAGGATTACCCAAAAACCACCAGTACCACGCACTTGCCATGGCAAGTGCAGTGAGGACAGAGATACGTAAAGAAACTCTAACACACCACAGGTACATAGTGATGTACCGTGGCTACAATGAAGCAACTATGGGATTACAAATCCTGAAACTGAAGGAATGGAACCTTGGAAAGGCCTAACGGCCCGACCACTGTATTTAGAACATACCAGTCAGCGAGAAGCTGGACTTGGTCAAGATTTCGAACATGGCTATGCCATGAAGAACTTCTTTTAACACCGGACCATAAATTTAAAACCCAAAGTTTTTCTTTGAAAACCACAAACCTTCTTTAAAAACCTTGGATTTTTAAACCAGACCAACAACATTACGGTGAGTATCAAAGAATGATACAAGAGGAGTTGACAATAGAATACTTCACCTAGGCGTGTGACGAACACTACGAGTGTACCCGTTACGGGATGTGGGACAACCGCACTCCGAAGGAGCTTGTGGGCCTGACATATAGTTGGGTAAGTGGTAACGTATCAACATGGTACCCCACGTATGTATACATGTAGTGTACGACACACGGGAAGTAGTCAACTCCGTTCTACGGACCATCAGTAAGTTCAACCCAGGACAGCTGGACACCTCAGAGGATCAAGCATAAAGGAACTCAGAGAATCCATCTGAAGATGAGGAATAAGAACTAGGAAGTGCAAAGAGCACATGCTAGTAAGTATAGACATTGGATATGTCTCAGGACATCAAGAAAATACATGATAGCTGGGAAGTATACCCAGCCTAAACACAACAAGGCAATCGCCTATAACGTGAACACCACAATGCTCAACAAACGGGACAGGGTTCCCAAGAGCGATCACTTAACCACCACTAATATAATCCATCATCGGAGAGGATATATAAACCTAGACTCAAGCACTAGGAGCAAGCGTAAACAGTCTACCCAAGGACGGGAGACGTCATAACCCAAAAGGGACAACTCAAGTACAATACCACAAGACGATACAGTGGACAACATATCATAAACGTTAGCCGGATGTAACAGCACCATTTAACAACACTCAGGAGCAATTTTTGAGGGTGACTGGATTAACAACAGCCAAACAAAGCGTCAAGATAAGAATACAGGAGCTGGAACGAACACTCGGTTAAGACACCGAAGGGATTTCACTTGACAGGAAATACCCTAGTCTACAAAAGGCACTGATCAGCACCGGATTGCCTAAGAGTCTCCTATGAACGGAAGCGTGATGCCACGACTTACCATGGAGCCCAATAATATCTCCAACCTATGACGGTATACATGGAGTGGAAACATGTATAAGCAGCTTGCAAAGAGCATAGCTCGCAGTAATTCGGCTTAAAAGCCATAAACCGACTACGTTATGTAACTTAAACGGTGGCAAAACCCACACCATTTGATAACAAGACTTGCAAGAGATATTGCCTCATACGACAAGAAATCAGCAACTGGACCCTCAGTTCAAACCCAACATCCTGAGTGGCTTGGAGTAATGGCCACCTTAGTGTCACTGTCACTAGAACACCAGTCTAGTATACAGTTGACGGAGTTTAATTACCCTCATGCCTTCTGTAGCAATTGTACACAGAGGCATAAGAATCATGATAATGCCAACATTGGCCTAGTCCACACTTGGACACTACGAGAAACCCAAGGGAAGGTACCCCTCGTTAACCGAAGACCACCAATGCGGTGATGATGTGAACCCTTAGAAAAGGCTTCCATCTACTATAACAATAAAACCACGCAATAGATATTGCCAAGGGGTAATGGAGTAAGGAAATAAGATTTCCAAACCATTACGACTTAAAGGAGTAAGCATACTCCATATGCACCCAAACATATAGTGGACCATTGTGTAAACACCAACATAGCAAACCTTGTCATGAGACCTATGAGTGGCAGCAAGCCTCTCAACCAGAACTTCATTTACCAATGATAGAACGGGACATAAAACCCTTGAAGTTTCTTGGGACGTCCCGGTGATGTACATACAAGTAGAACTACACAGCTAGAGCCTATAACCAATGCTCAGCACTGGAAGACAATAATTGTCAAACAACCTATGTGAATACACATTGAACACCACGAATGACTAACGCTCAAGAGAGCTTATGACCCGATGAGTTATCTCATCCTTGGTCAACCAAGATACTTGGTAAATTGTATCACAAATGATGACGGAATATGAGGTAAGCTAACCTACACACGAAACCTAAAATGGAAGAACATCTCCACATTGGGAAGATATTAATATTGTGGTATGCTACGACAACCGTCATACACACGAACATTGGAAACCCTAGGGTATTCATACCATAAGGGAATGGCGCCAATGACAATGGCAATGAGTAAAGAGAAACTATCACAGTAACAGAAGCAGTAAAAACGATGTTGTATAATGAGTAAGAATACGGTGCGCAACAAGCGACCGATATGAGGAAGTAGCAGATAATGACACGGAGTACAAGTACGAGATGACAGGCAGAAATATTCCTTCCTATCACATAAGTGACTTACTGTCAAGCGTTTACGCCTCTACACTCTGTATGACTGAGTGTTTTGGTATTCTTGTGGCAGCCAATGATCTAATGGGATGGCTAGGGATATGGAAAATGTAAACCGTAGTAAACCCTTCTTTTCACCAACGAATATGACATAAGCCAGTTAAGCAAGCTTAGCAATAGACCGTGCGGCTTAAGGCCAAAGAAGCACGAAAACTGTAAAGCACACCAACAATCACAAGATGTGAATTCCAGTGGAATAAAAAGGTGAAAGGAGACTTAAGAAAGTCACTAGGACCGACGCATATCAATGCAAGGTCATACAAGTAAAGAACACTTGTCCTGAACCAGAAGAACTGGTGTAATCCAGAAGCCATTGACAACAGAGGAAGCACTATAACTAAATTAGTGGCTTAGCCTCGCCAACAATAAGTTGGAAGAACTTAGCGAATAATCGTGAGAGTACGGATAGTAGTATAATAGATTACCAGGAAGCTGGTTATAATCTAAACTCGTTGAGTTCAAAGACGGTAAAAGAATACCACACTTGTTTGTAAACCTTATTCCCACAAAAAGGGATAAAAGGCGATGAGTAACACATCTATAATAACCAAAGAGTGAATTAAGCACTAAGGTTATCAGGGTCGCGCAGCAGAAGCTAGTGGGCCCTAGCTAAGGCATGTAATACACCCAGTAAGTATGCGAGATTGGCTATTAATGCCTTAAAGCCTAATAGGCTAGAACCAAATTGATTGTGAGTTAAATAAACTCATATAGGAATTATTGGTACAAGGACTGAACAATTGGTATGGTTGAGACCCTTTGACCAGAGCATATTATATAGTATACCGTAGTGAAGCTAAACGCTTCAGATTGCCCGAATTAAATAACCAATGTTTAATATTAACATATGGGAGATTACGTGGGCGTAATCCCTTTTAAGGGGGGTAGAGCGAAAGCCGCCTAATGTAAGTTTTGTGAATAAACACACATAAACCATAATGTGCATAGCACAAATGAGAACCAAATTGATGATTGATACTATGTTAAAATAAACATAAGTACTCATTCATATTGTAATTATGGTAATTAGGCATTAGACATGCAAATACCATGGGATGGATATATCTATCTTGTAACACCAATGTAAGAGTATTAGTAAAAGAAAAGTAATGAGTAGTGGACGGAGCTCCACAAGCATTGTAACCTTTGAAGAAGTAGTACGAAATGAATGAGGATAGTAGATGAATGAAGTTTATGAGTAGTGGAATCGTAAGTAAAATATTTGAAACAATTGAAGTCAACTAAATCTTATAAGTATAGTATTCCTTAGTTAGAATATTGGAGATGATGGTGAGTAATGGATGGAAGTAGTGAAGGTTGATGAAATGAGCATTAGGATTGAACCATGGAGTAAAGCATTTGGGAAGTAGAGTGAGGACGATTGATGGACGGATTCCATTTTTTGGAGATGTATGAATTCGTAATTACGACTAGAAAGAGTAAAAGATAGAAAATGAAAACAATTAAATTATTTGTTTGATTGAATCTGATGTGGGAAGTCGAACTTGATCCTGATCAGATCAAGGGAAACCGAACACAAATTGGAGTGGAAAGATAGTTCAACACTGATGCTGATCACATCAGGGTCGAATGACTCTTGAAGCTCCCCTCAAGTGGTCACAAGAATCACACATAGGATAGAAGTAATGAATATAAATTGGAATATGGAGTTGTATGTTTTAGAAAATTTTTAATTGGTAGTAGTGAAAGAATTTCCTTTAGTATGGAGAATGAGGATCTGCTAGAAGTGTGTACCGAAGAAGATAGTAAGGTAGTATGTTGTATTATTCCAAGGGCAGCGGGACATAGAGGAGTCCTGTGTCTAGATGACCGGAGTGCCTGCGGGATTGTATATATGTGTATTGCATTGCTTTGGGATAGCTTTGCACTGTATGTATGTATGTATGAACTTTGTAATGAGGAACCAGATAGTTAGTAGTAGCGCGGATTGGAGTAACTATTGTATATTGGTATGGTACGGTATGTAGGAACCTTGAGGGATGGATTTAGGAATTGTAAGAAGGAGGAACGTATAACCTTTGGCATAGACGGGTATGAATGAGTAAGTATAGCAATCCCATAACCTCGAACAACTTTGAGGACAAAGTTCCTAAGGGGGGTAGATTGAAATACCCCGAACTTAAACATAAGTATTAAAATTAATCTAATGCGTATTTAAGGGCCTAATGGATACCTAATTAATATTGGTACGGAAAAATAAATCCAAAGAAATAAAGAAACGCTTAAAAGGCGAAAAACACTAAATAAGCGTTAATGACCATAGGAGGTATGAGGCCTCGGTTAGCGTATTATACGGATCCTAAAGGTTTAATAAGACCTAAAATAATATTGGGAACAAATCCCGAAGAAAAACGGATCCAAATAATGTATTAAAACGCTAATAGAGCTTTAACAAACGTTTTTAGAGAAGACCCGAAAACGTGATCTTAAGTGGTCAAACGACCCGTAAAAATTATAAGTCATTAAAAAAATTATTAAGCATTTATTGAAGCTTAATAACAATAAAAAAAGAAACGAGAAATTCCGGAAAACGGGCCGGTTAGTGAACATTACCTAAACCGGGTAAAATAACGAGCATTTCTGTAAAAGACGAAAAACGCTTCAGCTAATAAAACTGTAGGGGCCGGTTTTTATCAGTCAATAATTCCCTCACACACACATGTAACTAGCTAACTAATAAGAGAGCCAAAAAGCAAAAAACAATAAAGTAAAAACTACTTTATTTCCCTTCCCTCTCACCTCACTCTCACATTTTCACTCACCTCTCTCTTTCCCTCTTCCCCCCCATCGTACTCTCCCTCTTCCTCCTCCCTTGGGCTGCGATTTGGAGCTCCCCCAACAACAACATGGCAACTCCCACTTCTCTCCAATGCTCTACCTCCATGTGAGCTCCAATCACAAAAATAATTACATATTTGTAATCCCCTCATCATCCTCTACACTTCTCTCTTTTCAAAATCCAAAATGAGGAAGTTCATCTCCATGGGTTTTCCCCATTCAAAGAGAAATGGCACCAATGTAAAGCTGAGTCTCTCTCTCCATTAAGGTAAAATCTATATGAAAAACTCATGTTTTCTCCACCTTACTCCATAACCATTTTTGCCTCTTGTAATGCCTTGTTTTCTCTCTCTCCTTGAGCAAAACATCAACCTAGCAATGGTGGTGGATTCACCTTCTTGAACCAAGGGCTAAAACCCCTTCTAAAACTCTCCAAAGGTAAACCCTAGAAATTTCATTTCAAACACTACAATGAATTGGCATTAATTTAAGGGTTAGTATATTAATTGTAGTGTTTTGTGTTCATTAGGTGATGGGAATGGAGTTTGGCAACTCCATTCCCCACATGGCCGATTTGGGCAAGAAAGGAAGAAAAGGGAGAATGAGAAAGAGAAGGAATTAAAAGCTCAAGGTAAGAGCTCATTACTAATGTTAAATTTTAGTGCATTAGAGTAATGGGAATGGGTAAACCAATCTAAAGAACCCAAATAATGTATTAGTATGTAATTGTGGAAGTTTGAGTATTTGTGAACTAGTATGTGAATTGTGGGCCTTAGAGCCAAGTGTATTGTGTATGTGCATTAGTCATGTGGATTGAGGAAGTAATGGTGTACTAAGACTTTGTTTGTGTGCTGGTAGAACCCGTGTGGTTTGGCTAGATTAGGAATGAGTTTGATGAGGAAACACATATGTGGAGAATAAGAAATGTAGAGGAACTATGCAAAATTTTGGTAGGAAATGTATATGTATGGATGACTTGGTGAATGGGAAAACCAAGGTGTATTGGAGTTAGTAGAGATGTCTAATGACCATGGAATGATATTTGAAGTATGGGAGTACTAGGGTGCAAAATCTGTAGCAAAGAGTGCAAGGAATGCCTTGGAGAAACTAGGAAGAACTAGAGTATAAGACTTGGTAAAGTAATGTTGGAACTTGGGTATAGAAGGTGCAAATTGCTTGGAAATGAATTGTCATGGTGAGATGAGTTATTTAGGATGCTAATAGTGGCATTGGTTGAGAAGTAATGGATGGTAGAATGGAGTTTAAAAACTGTAGCATTGAAGGATGAAAAACTGTTGTAAGTGTGGAAGGGAAGTGATGGAATTGTGTAAGTTGATTGATGGATTTGGTAAGGAGTTTGGTAGATGACTAGGCAATTTGGAGGGCCTAGGTAGTGTTTAAACATGGTGGGATTACATGTAGGAAGATTGGAGAAGCAATGGGCAAGTATAAAACTGGAAACAGAAATAAAATGCAAATACTGGGCCGGACCGACCTTGGGACCGAACTTGCAAGGTCGGTCGAGCCCAGATTTACAAAGACGGGAAAGCTTCTGGAATGGACCGAACTTGCGACCGGACTTGCAAGTTCGGTTGGACCAGAGAATTCTCCCGTCTGTAACCTACTGGAATGGACCGACCTTACGACCGGACTTGCAAGGTCGGTCGACACAAATTTTTCCGTCTTGTAAGTACTGGAATGGACCGACCTTGTGACCGGACTTGCAAGGTCGGCGCTAAAAATTTCACGTCAGGTAACTCACTGGAATGGACCGCCTTGGGACCGGACTTGCAAGGTCGGTCGGCCCTGTAATTTTCCAGCGTATTATCCTACTGACTTCGACCGACCTTGGGACCGACCCTGGGTAAGGTCGGTCGAGTCATACAAAAAAATTTAATTTAACTAAATTAAATAATAGTTATATATATATATACATATGTATATGTATACCCACCTATACATATGTGCATATATAGGTAAGTAAACCATTGTTAAGTAAATAGGAATAAGTAAGTAAAATATAAGTATTGTAATGCAAGACTTAGTAAGTATGGATTAGTAAACGTAAGAGTAATCGGGTTAAGTTAATGATAGATAGATTAATCATTCAACTGTATGTATATATATAGGATATGATTTGTGAACACCGGAGGAACGTTGGGATACAAGTACAACGGTGAAAGGTATGATTTCTTCATGCCCTGTATCCTAATCTGGTTACCCCGATTTATGTGCTTATTTGATCACCTAAATAGATAAATGCATGAATCGGACTATATTGCACTTACCTGTGCTTGACTTATGTTGTTCTTGATATTTATTGTCTTGAACACTAGTTTGTATAATTCATGAAATATATGAATGATGATGAATGGTATTCGAATCTTGTATTGTACTTAAATATTATATTGGATTTCGTATGAATGGGTATGAGCAATGTAGTTGGTATGTGGCTTGTATGAATGACTTCTGCTAATTCCTAACTACCTAACTCCTAACTTAAGTGAGTAAATTGGAATGAGTAGAAGTCCGATATAGTTTCGGCCACGCGTGAGGATGCGGAGTCACAAGAGGTTGGCTGCAATTCCTGACTCTTAAACTGGTCCGCGGCCCAAATCCCTTAAATGGGTAGCATCCCGGATTGGTGAGTCAAGTAAATCCCGGAGGTGGGACGGAGTAGTCCCCAGGGCCGGAGGTCCCGACGACTTAACTTGAGTAAGAGTAAGAGTAAGTAAGTATGGATCCGTAAGTATGTATGAGTATGAGTATGTATGCGTATGTATGAAGTAACAAGTAAAAGAGTAATCTCCACCCGATTAACCCGGGTGGACCAATGAAGCTAACTAGTATTGTATGTTGTGTATGTAATGTGTATGTGTAATTCGGAAAAAGGTAAGTATGTATTGGATGGTTTATGTTGTACTTCTTGTATGTAATGAAGTGTATGTATGTGTGTATGCCTTGCGTAATGTATTGTAATATTGTGTATAAGAGCATGTATGCATGTATGTTTGTATGAAAACGAACCGCATGTATTCACCAAGTGGTCGGCGTACCCTCACTAGTACGCGGGGTATGCGGTTATCATGCGCAGCGAAAGCTGACCCCCTAGGGGGAACGTTTTTAGTGTGCAGGTACCCGAAGCGGATGTGGTCAAGGTAAGAGACCGGCGGCACACCCTTGTACTTAGAAAGTAAGTAGTTGTGAGGAATGGGTAGATGTAGACTCTTAGTGAGCATGTATGAACTTGGAAGAGATATTATAATTGTATAAGGATCCTAGTAGACTCGGTTAGTATATTGTAATGTATGGATTACGGAGGAGTAAGTATTGATGGAATTGCATTGTTGTATTTGATTGATGAATGGAGTATGTAATATAGATGGGTAGTACTCGGGATTCCGGTCCATCAGACCGATGCTGTATGTAGAAGTAGTAGCCTTGTTAGTCACGTGGGTGACTAACGGCATTGTATCACCCACGGGATGTAAGTATGTATCCGCTGCGTGTATCTGATGTGTAAGGAGATTGGACGGTAAGCATTGTATTAATAGTAGGGGTGTTACATTTTGAGAATGGTCAAACCAGGCCATGAAACCTATACCATAAATAGGTTATGGACAACCATGAAGATCGATAAAAAGAACGTCAAAACGGATCATCCTAGCCAAAGTTATGCTAGATTGAAGTTTTGAATCAAAAATTTGAAAGATGCCACGTGTCACTCTGTCACGGGTCGCCCACACTTAGCCAATTCTTTCCCTGAATTTCGATAACAGAATTCAGTGTTTAGCCCTAACTTTGGACGGCTATATCTCACTCATCTCCCAATATTTTCCATGCCGTCTTCTTCATTCTCTTCTTCAAAATGTCCTCTTTCCAACCATTACTCACACATACCCTAATTCGTTATACATCAGCCGCAAATATGACCTAAAGTTGGCACCTTGCGAAACGTGTTTCCAGAATTCCAGTTTCTCATCGATTTCAGGTAACTTGCGTCGATCATAACTCCTTCGTCTCTCAACCAAATTCGATTTCTTTAGCTCATTGTAAAGATCTCTAATCCCTCTACAATTTTCATGTTTATGCCCATCCGATTCGTAACCAGTTGGGAGATATAGAGGTCTAAAGTTTCGGGTTCGCCAACACATAAAATAATACCGAAACTGTAAGGTAAACTCATGTTTTGCGACTTCAATTTCTTTCTGTATGGTGCGAGTTAGGTTTAGTTCTTGCTATCAATACGTAGATCTAAGTTTGCTCTTTCCAATGAGCCCTTAATCATAGCTTACTCGTTTTGTACTGCTAGTTATAGATCTGCGAAGTTGGCACCACAAACTGCTCAAAGTTCATATTTTTCCAGATTTCCGATTTCGAAATCACTCAATTCGCACAACTCCGGTGAGTCTCCGATCAAATTGCTCCGATATTGCTGTTCGTAGTCATGTTTCCGACCTAATCCATGTTCCAATTAGTCAATTACGTGTTAGGTTAGAGGAATTTGCAGAATTGAATTCGAATCGTACTCTGTAGCTAATATAAACCCTAACATTCGAACTGAATTCGAAACTCGATTAATACTTGTAACACCCATCCAAAGCCTATCGTGGTTATCGCAAACTGAACACTTAATCGAATGCGTCGCAGCGGAAATAAATAACACCTGGACCTTGCCACGGTCTGATCGTTAGAATATACCGACTTTAATGTTTACAATACTTATCCAAATTACTTATCCAACTCAAAACATCAACATTCACAATACCACAACCGACCGAGTACTAGTATCTTAAACATAATCCCAAACTTACATCAGTTTAATATAAACAGTCGGGTGCACAGGCGCAACCCGAACTCAAAATAAATGTCCCACCCTAAGTCTAACCGCTCCTACTCTCGTAGTGCGTCCGCATGAGTCTCTTACCTGCAAGTGTAAAAATAGCCCCCGAGGGGGTCAGCACGAATGCTGGTACACCCTCTCATGGCCCCCAAGCTAACGGGGCTACGACGACTAATTGTCGATAGCATGGAATTGATTACATACACAAGCATAATATGAAGTGCAATAACAATAACCACAGATGAACATATATAGTTCACAAACAATGAACGTCTCAAGCGTTTCCTTATCAAGTGGGTTAGTAACCCCCTCCTTAGTCCTCATTTCCTTAATCTCATTTCCTTACCTTACCTTAATCTTAATCTCAATCTTAATCTTAACCTCAGTATACAAACTTTTCCTGGAAGGGATTGGTTGTAGCTTAATTTGAACCTGGGATTTAGGTGATCCCACCGCACCATCTTAATGCCACCTACTCTGGACGGGAGTCCAGCGTAGCTGAGCCGGCAACCGGCCCTAGGCTACAAGTCCGAAGACAAGTCCTTAAGCGGAGGGCGGATCTGATTCAGATACCGTCCCCCTTTTTCCTTAGCATGCATGACCGGAGATCGGTCCCGGGTTTCCTCCTCAAGTTCCAGTTAGTAGACATCTTAAACACCATGTGCTAGCTAAGCCTTAACGGGCATTAACCAACAACCTTCAAACTTAACTCTTATTCTTAACTCAGTAAGTACTATAACTTGGTTAGTAACCATTCAAGTCTCGCGGGTTAGTGTAAAGATAACACAAACACAACGAGAATAAATATAACCGGTTGCATGCTTTATCTTGTTTTAGTCATAGCAATTAAACAGATAGCACACAAGCCGAGGGACACCTCGTTAGCAAGCAGGTCACAAGAAGATTGTACCGTTCACCGTCGGTCGTTGTTTGATTATCCTTCTTCGGGGTCCCAATTCACAAACCTAAAACATTCATTCATTTTTAGGTCATTAGTTATTTGCGTCTTGCTTAACTCACTTAGTCTCTTAAGATTCCCATTCAATAACCTCTCAAGTCTTTGCCACTTTGCTTACAAGCTTAACTTTAAAACATTATTATTTATACTTAACTTAACTTAACTTAAGCCCTTAGTTCTTAGGGTCACAATCTTTATCACCCTACCAAAGGTATACCTTATCACCATTTATCATTCTTAGAATTCAAACTTTTTTTTTTAAGTGTTAAGGGCCGTCCGACCCACCGTCCGACCCACCCTCTGGGTCGGACCATTCCAGTAACTTTCGGGTTTGGAAAACCCTACATGTCCGACCCATCCGACCCAACCAACTGGGTCGGACCATTCCAAACTTTCCGTCTTCTAAAACCTCCCATGTCCGACCCACGTCCGACCCAACCTTCTGGGTCGGACCATTCCAAAACTTTCCGTCTTCTAAACCTCCCATGTCCGACCCACGTCCGACCCAACCTTCTGGGTCGGACCATTCGAAACTTATTTGCCCTTTAAAAAATCACCCGTCCGACCCATGTCCGACCCAAGACCTCTGGGTCGGACCATTCCAGAACCTTTCCCTGGCGTTAAACAGAGGCCGTCCGACCCAAACTTGGGTCGGACGCCACTAAATCATGCCCAAACTTTGCCAATCTTCACTAAACCTTTCCTCAAGCCATCCAATGTGTTCTAACATCATTTAGACCCTTAAACCCACCTTAGAGTATCCTCCAAACACATTAAATCATTCACCAAGTTTCACCTTAATCATTATACATTTTCCCTTGTAATTATGCTAACACTTGTAATGCTTTCCTCTAGGTTTCTAGGTGGTGGTTCATACCTAATGTAACCACTATGCCAGTGTTTTCCTCACCACTATAACATCATCTCCCAAGCATCTCTCACTATCCAAAACTCTCTTATGCATTTACTTAATGTTCCTTCACAACTTAAACTTCCATCCATCAACACATTATTTCCTTCCTAGTTGTTTACCAATTTTGCCTAAATCCTAAATACTCAAATACATTCTCTTGATTCCTAAATCCTCCATGGTGATACCTAAGTCATTATAAGTCATTAGAACACCTTAACTTCACCCTTTTTCATCAAGACAACCTATAGAACATCCTAGTACTTCCTTAGTCATTAAATTCCCTTAGATATCTTAAACACTTAAGCTCTCCTTTAATTTTGCCATGGGTTCTCTAGTATATATACCTCCTAATACATGGTTTTTCTCCATCAAACAACCAATACCACACAAATTCTCATCACAACACCTTAACACACAATTTACACTAAAACTTCACCACATCATCATATATTGCTTAAACTCAAAATGCTTGGCGCTTAGGCCCTTAAATGACAATAATCTTAACCACTGAATTTCCACATATATTTGCCTTCAACCTGCGAATACACTCAACAAGGCTCCCATTGAAATAAAATGCTTCTTGTAATTCATCTCCACATTGTTTTAACTATCTCTTCTTCTTCTCATTTGCTCTGTAGTCACAAGTTCACAAGTATAGTCATTGTTTCTTCTAGGTTTTATAACACTTCCCAATATAAACTCTACACTAAAACTCATCATAATACTAAATCCCATTTCCTTAAAACAAAAACACCTTAAGGTAAGTAATTTACCTTGTTCTTTTACAAGCTTAAAAGCTTTCTTCTTAGGTTTTTTGTTCAATCTCGGTCACCAATGTGTATCTCCTTGCCAATGTTCTAAACAATGTCCAATAACTCTAACGAGCACTAAACAACACATTACCCTTAAGGAAAAACCTAGGTTAAAATGTGTTTTAAGGTTTTGAATGATTGTTTTACTTAGTTTCCTCAAGACAAGCTTGGATATGAAGCAAGAAGGACCTCCTCTCTCCTTTGAAGAGTAGAAACAAGCTAGAACAAGGCATAAACATGGAGTTCCATGAGTATATATTTTCGGACATGTGAAGAAAATGGTGGAAACCTAGATTTTCTTACACTTTCTTTACCTTAAGAGAATGGAGATGCCAATGGAGTCTCCAAACTTGAATTTCCTCCTCTAATGGTGGTTTGACTTGGCACCAAAATGAAGCTCTTGAAGTTTTGAAAAGATAGAAAGAAGGAGCTTGAGCTAACTAAGAAGAATATGTATTTTGTTTTGGATTTGGAGCTAAAATGAGCAAGATGTGGCAAAAGCTAGAGAGCTAGCATGGAGTTGTTCTTCACATTAATGGAGAAGGGAGAGAGCTTGAAGAAACCGTGTGAAACAAGAAGAATGAGGAGGATGAGGAGAGAGGTAAGTTAAATGTGATATTTATGTTAAAAGGTGTAATAGTACTTTATGCTTATAAGTCTTATTTGCTTCTTATTGTTAATAACTCATGAGGTGTGACTCACCTCCTAGAAACCGGCCCCCTTTTTAATAATGAGGGTACTTAAGTCTTTGTTGACCAAATGTCTCCACTTATATAGACTTATGTTATAAACTAGCTTAATTAATTCACTATTCACCAAAACAAGGCACATTGTTGTGAAATTTTGATTTCCCATTGATATAGACTTCCAAATGTGATACTATATAGTAAACATGTTAATTAAAGAGTAATGATGGACATTTAGCCATCCAAAACTCATTTACAAGACAATTTTTCAAAACGTGCTTTAAGACTCCTTAAAGCACATTTTGTGTTTTAACTTGTTTTCAAGCTTGGTTTTCTTTGGTAATTGATTTAAAATGACCATTAGGATATTACTAAGGTCTTAAACAATATTTGGGTACTCTCCCATGTCTCTCCAAGCTTAGAGCACGTTTTTGCTTAAAACTGCTCTTTTGGTGTTTCCTTATATTTTCTTTGATTAGAAATGTTTCTTAATGTTTCTAAGGCATTATTTAGCCTCCTTATATCTTAGTTTATCATTTAAACACCATATCTAAGTTTGGGGTATTTCAATCTACCCCCCTTAAAAGAACTTTGTCCTCAAAGTTCACACATGTGCTTAACCATTCACGGTACACAGTTCTCTTAATCTTAATACCACATCTTATATTCACATTCATACATCTCAAGACTCAAAGGTCAATCTCAAATACAATACATAAGTATTATACATAACTCAAACTTACACCGAAGTGTAGCAACTTACACAAATTCACATCTTAAACAACCAAACAAACGACAAACATGATCGTTTCCTAACTCAAAAGCGAGGAAGCTCTACCCCCCTTAAAAAGGGGTACGCCCCGTACCCTATACAGACGATCTAGTCAGTAAATAAAGAAGGGTACTTCGCCCTCATCTTATCCTCTAATTCCCACGTGGCCTCTTCGACATCCTGGTTAGACCAGAGAACCTTCACCAGTCGCACTGACTTGTGGCGAGTGTCCCTAGTCTTACTGTCCAAGATTCTCTGAGGAGTCTCCACGGATCTCATATTCGGTTCTAAAGTCAACCTCTCAGGTTCTAACACATGGGAGGGGTGGTGCATGTATTTCTTTAGCTGTGAAACATGAAAAACATCATGCACTTTACCTAGCTCAGCAGGTAAATTCAACCTGTAAGCAACCGGGCCCACCCGCTCCGTAATCTCATAAGGACCAACAAATTTCAGGCTTAATTTGCCCTTCTGCCCAAACCTGAATACACCCTTCATCGGTGAAACTCGCAGAAATACCTGGTCGCCCACTGCGAACTCCAGGTCCCGTCGTCGAACATCAGCATACGACTTCTGCCTATCTTGAGCAGCTTTCATGTTCTTCTGATTTGCTGAACTTCAGCCTTAACTTGTTCTAAGTATTCTGGTCCTATAATGACCGTCTCACTCGACTCATCCCAGCAGAGCGGTGTACGACATGGTCTACCGTACAACGCTTGAAAAGGTGCCATCTTGATCGAAGCGTGATAGCTGTTGTTGTATGAAAACTCGATCAGATGCAATCTGTCAATCCAACTGCCCTGGAAGTCTAAGGCACATGCTCTCAGCATGTCCTCGAGTGTCTGAATAGTACGCTCAGTCTGACCATCTGTCTGAGGATGGAACGCGGTACTCAGCTTGAGTTCTGTACCCAACGCTTCTCTGGTAGCTCTCCAGTACCTCGAAAGGAATCTGGTATCTCTATCTGACACTATGGTCTTTGGTATGCCGTGATGTCTCATGATTTCTTTCTCAAATAACTCAGCTAATTTGGTCACCTTCAAAGTATCCTTCATCGGTATGAATCGGGCTACTTTGGTAAGGCGATCCACCACCACCCATATCATGTTGAGACCTCCCCTAGCAGGTGGAAGCCCAACTACGAAGTCCATGGAGATATCATGGAACTTCCACTCCGGAATTGGCATCGACTGTACCATTCCGCCCGGTCGTCGGTGCTCAAATTTCACCTTCTGGCATGTGAGACACCTCAAGACGAACTCGGTAACATCTGTCTTCATCCCCGACCACCAGAAGTATCTCTTCATGTCTTTATACATTTTAGAGGCTCCCGGATGGATGGAAACTGAAGAACAGTGTGATTCTCTAAGTATACGGTCTTTCAGATCCGTGTTGCCTCGTGGTATGCATAATCGGCCCTTAAGTCTGATCAGATCATCATCATGAAGTCTGAAGTCGTATTTCTGACTCTCAAAGGTACCATCTGTCAGCTTCTGTCTGACCTCTCTCATATACTCATCTGTCCTCTGAGCCTCTCGCACCTCATCAACCAAGCTGGAGAAAGAAACTAGCGAATGGAGTGAGTGTGCTCGACGGCTCAGGGCATCTGCTACAACATTGGCCTTCCCTTCTTTGTATTGGAGGTCAATGTCATAGTCTTTCAGAAACTCTAACCATCTCCTCTGTCGAAGATTTAACTCCTTCTGAGTGAATATGTATTTCAAACTTGTGATCGGTGTAGATCGTGACACTAACCCCATATAAGTAGTGGCGCCATATCTTCAAAGCGAAGACTACAACTCCCAGCTCTAAATCATGTGTGGGGTAGTTCTCCTCATGTTTCTTCAACTGGCGTGAGGCATATGCCACCACCTTGCCATGTTGCATGAGCACGCAACCCAGCCCTCTGCCGGATGCATAAACAATAAACCTCAAAGCCCTCTGTACAATGGTCAGAACCGGTGCAGTGGTCAGTGAGTCCTTCAAGCGCTGAAATGATCTCTCACAGTCAACTGTCCACAGAATGGTGCGTCTTTCTTCATCAGACTGGTCATCGGCTTCGCGACCTTGCTGAAATCTCTAACAAACCTCCTGTAGTAACCTGCCAGACCGAGAAAGCTCCGAATGTCGGTAACAGTCTTCGGCCTTGGCCAGGTACGTACGACATCAATCTTTGCTGGATCCACTGCGATCCCAGCATCTGAGATGACATGACCTAGGAAGGAACCTGGTCAAGCCAAAACTCACACTTGGAGAACTTAGCATATAGCTGGTTCTCCCTCAGTATTTCCAATACCCTCCTCAGATGTTCCTCATGTTCAACTTAGACTTCGAATATATCAGAATGTCATCAATAAAAACCACAACCGACTTGTCCAGCTGGTCCGGAACAAGCGGTTCATCAGATCCATAAACTTCGCCGGTGCGTTCGACAAACCGAACGGCATCACTGTAAACTCATAGTGGCCGTATCGTGTCCGGAATGCCGTCTTCTCAATGTCTCCCTCCTTAATGGCTATCTGATGATACCCCGATCTGAGATCAATCTTGGAAAACACAGATGCTCCCTTCAACTGATCGAACAGATCGTCAATGCGGGGTAGTGGGTACTTATTCTTCACTGTCACTGCATTCAGCTCTCTGTAGTCGATGCAGAGGCGGAGACTACCATCCTTCTTCTTCACGAAGAGGACTGGCGCTCCCCATGGTGACACACTTGGTCTAATGAATCCTTTATCTAACAATTCTTTCAATTGTTTTTTAACTCAGTCATTTCCGGAGCCATACGGCGGTATGGTGCTTTGGCTATCGGTCGGCGGTACCAGGTAGCAGCTCAATGGTGAACTCTACCTCCCGAGTGGGTGGCATGCCGGGCAGTTCCCGTGGAATAAGTCGGGGAACTCCGACACTACCGGTAAGTCGGGGTCGAACTCAGGGTCTCTCTCTATGTCTTGTACATAGCAGAGGTATACTTCTTCCTTTCTCCTTAACTCTCTATGCATTGCCATGGCGGTGATGATCTTAGTCGAAGGCTCTCTGGGCCTCTGGCGGTATGATATTGTTACCCCAGACGGACTCCTGAGCAGCAATCTATGCTCGGCGCAGAGGATACGTCCCTTGTGCCGCTCCAACCAGTTCATCCCGAAGATAACATCAAATCCTAGCTTACCGAACTCAATGAAACTGACTGGAAAGTCTTCTCCCTTAATTCTGATGGTGGCTCCTCGGTAGTAGCGAGTGCATCGAACCTTCTCCTTAGACGGGAGCGTAACCGTGAAGTCGGGTAGCTCATCAGCGTCTAGCCCCAACCTGCTCGCAAATGATGCAGAGACAAAGGTATGCGAGGCCCCTGAGTCGAAGAGAACTGATGCCTCAATCCCATTGATCGGAAAGGTGCCGGTGAGGATAGTACCACTGGCGTCGGCCTGTGCCTCTGTAAGTATGCTTAGTGCACCTTCCGTACCGAGTCCATAACCTAATTGTGTTCACAAGCTTCATGAGTATTGATGGTATAACAAGAGTCGTAACAATTTATATGAACAACACTGTTATTTTATTCATGACCATCCTGTTTACAACATGTGCTTCAATCTTACATCTCATTTCTCATCTCATTCTAACATTACATGGCTAATATTGTCTAAAGGTTAGGTTTAATCTTCCTGGTCTCATATGGGTCGCATTGACTACTGCTGATGGTGCTGTATTCAGCTTGATTCTCTTAATCCCATGGTATAACATCCTTGATTCTCCTCCCCAAATTAATACATCACCTGACTTAAGTACTATCTTATCTGCTCGGTCCGCACGCTTCTGCTCGCCGTATAAAAATTCCGCATCATCTCCAATGGACCAAGACACTACGGGTATCCCTCTTTCGAGAGACTCCGTTGTCTCGTCCTTATCCTGGTGTAGTCCCAGTTTCTCGTCCTTCTCGTAGAAGTTTACAATGCAAATGTCTGCTTGGATGTCTGGAATCGGTTCAGCCTCCAACTGCTGAGCGATTTCCACGACTTGTGTAACGACTGGGTGGAACTCTTCGGGTATTCCCGGTGGTGAGACTCCATCTTGCTCCCTCATGGTTTGGTAATTCTTGGCATACGGATTCCAATCCTTGCCCAAGCTCATCATCTTTAATTTCATCCTTGCTCCCCCTGGGTACTCCGGTGTGTAAAAACCTCCCGGTCCCATTCCTAATTAATTGCATCTCCTGACGATGGCTATTTGTGCTTCGGGTGTCAGGTATCCCCTTAATAAAATCATACCTGGGCGGATAACCTGACATTGTTCGGTTGGAAAGTCTATGGTTTCGATGTCGGTGTGCTCCGGGTTAGATGTGGATGGTATTGGGTAGCAGATGTTGAATCTCCCTAAGTGGTAGTAGGTCATATCTTACTTAAGTTCTAATCTCATCTTATTTTTACTTAACTCATTTATTCACCAAACATGCATGATAATGCGGTAAGCAGGTAGTTTTTATTACTAAATGGTTATAGCGGTACCTGGCCTCGATGAGGGCTCAGGCTCATCGTCCCGGTCCACCATGTGTAGAGTGGGCCCCGTCTTCTGGGTCACCCGTGGGTTCTTGTCCGCCGGCTGCTGCACTTTCCTCTGACCGTCAGATCCAGCTCCCTGATCGGTCTTGCCCTTGCCCCTGGTGTCGGGCCTATAGGCTCTGCTAGCAGGGTTCCGGTAACACTCATACGCTCGATGCCCGTAGACTCCACAGAAGTTGCACTCCACCTTATTCCCCTTACAGTCGAGCCCGGGGTGGTCCTTGTGACACCATCTACAGATGAAGTGTCGCTGGTATCCACCACCGGCTCCCCTCTCAGTCTCAGATCCTGTTGATTCACAATATCAATTCTCATATCTCAAACGGTTACTAATTTATTTCTTAACTCATTCATTGTTAGTTTCCTTACCCTTTGGCGCCTTAGAGCGCAGGGGTGTAGCTGCAATAGCATACGTCAACTTCAATGGCTCTTCCGAAGCCTTCTCCTTTTCCTCCTTCCCCTTTGGGTTCTGATTTTTCTGGGCCTGAGGCTGGTACTTTTGTTTCTTGTACCCTCCTTGCCCTTGACTTCTGAGCTCTTACCAGCACTCTTCCTCTTAGCATTCTCCTCGTCCCTCAGCTGGACGGTAATCTCAACCTTAGCAGCGGCATGATAGCACTCCTGCTTTTACATGGTATTAGTCATACTTATTTCTCATAATCTAAATCTTATTCATCACTTACTCAAATCTCAATCATTCTTATTACCTGCAAGGTAGTGTAACTCGTCGGCCCCATGCCGTAGCGGAGTCGATGGCTAAGCCCGCCATAGAAGCGGTCCACCAAGATCTGGTCAGAATATCCAAGACCTGGCAGAAGACGGAGCAAGGCAGTGAACTCTGAGTAATACTCGTCCACTGTCATCTTGTCCGTCTGCTTAAGCGCATCCAACTGCAAGCGCTTCTTCGTCTGGACATGGGCGGGGTAGTACTTTGCTCGTAGCAAGGCGGTGTACTGCTCCCAGCCGAACTCTGGATTGGCCACATGCTCGGCCCTCACCAGCTTCCACCAATCGCCTGCCGCCCCTTCAGATAGAAAGCAGCTAGGCGCACCTTGATCCCAGCAGGGACGTCAAGGGTCTCGAAGGCGGTCTCCAGCTCGGAGATGTACGCCTCAAGCTTGGCGGGATCGGTCTCCCCCTTAAAATGCGCGGGTCGAAGATCTGCTAGACTCTTCACCCAGTTTGGTTCCCTAGGTTGTGGCGGTGGAGGTGGTGCACCCACACCAGGCTGATAGCCCATGTGCCCTAAAGCGGCAGCTACGATCTCTGCGATCGTCTGCCCTCCAGGTATCCCTGAAGTATCCTCACCCCGGCCGCGACCTCGGCCTCCTCTAGGGCGTCCTGCCATCTGAACAAGCACAACTCACATTAGTTTGTATTCACCACCGTCTCGGTTAGTAAATTTATAACGTCCGTAGACGATAAAGACGATCCACACTTATTAGTGGTCATCTGACTCTACTCACTCTAACTTCTCACACCCTTAACCCATCACTTATTCCTTAACTTATATCCTAACTCGGTGGTTACTCATGTCCGGTATTTCTTGATCAGAGCGTAACTACGCTCTGATACCACTTTTTGTAACACCCCATCCAAAGCCTATCGTGGTTATCGCAAACTGAACACTTAATCGAATGTGTCGCAGCGGAAATAAATAACACCTGGACCTTGCCACGGTCTGATCGTTAGAATATACCGGCTTTAATGTTTACAATACTTATCCAACTCAAAACATCAACATTCACAATACCACAACCGACCGAGTACTAGTATCTTAAACATAATCCCAAACTTACATCAGTTTAATATAAACAGTCGCGGGGTGCACAGGCGCAACCCGAACTCAAAATAAATGTCCCACCCTAAGTCTAACCGCTCCTACTCTTGTAGTGCGTCCTCATGGGTCTCTTACCTGCAAGTGTAAAAATAGCCCCCGAGGGGGTCAGCACGAATGCTGGTACACCCTCTCATGGCCCCCAAGCTAACGGGGCTACGACGACTAATTGTCGATAGCATGGAATTGATTACATACACAAGCATCATATGAAGTGCAATAACAATAACCACAGATGAACATATATAGTTCACAAACAATGAACGTCTCAAGCGTTCCCTTATCAAGTGGGTTAGTAACCCCCTCCTTAGTCCTCATTTCCTTAATCTCATTCCTTACCTTACCTTAATCTTAATCTCAATCTTAATCTTAACCTCAGTATACAAACCTTTCCTGGAAGGGATTGGTTGTAGCTTAATTCGAACCTGGGATTTAGGTGATCCCACCGCACCATCTTAATGCCACCTACTCTGGACGGGAGTCCAGCGTAGCTGAGCCGGCAACCGGCCCTAGGCTACAAGTCCGAAGACAAGTCCTTAACGGGAGGGCGGATCTGATTCAGATACCGTCCCCTTTTCCTTAGCATGCATGACCGGAGATCGGTCCCGGGTTTCCTCACTCAAGTTCCAGTTAGTAGACATCTTAAACACCATGTGCTAGCTAAGCCTTAACGGGCATTAACCAACAACCTTCAAACTTAACTCTTATTCTTAACTCAGTAAGTACTAGACTTGGTTAGTAACCATCTCAAGTCTCGCGGGTTAGTGTAAAGATAACACAAACACAACGAGAATAAAATATAACCGGTTGCATGCTTTATCTTGTTTTAGTCATAGCAATTAAACAGATAGCACACAAGCCGAGGGACACCTCGTTAGCAAGCAGGTCACAAGAAGGATTGTACCGTTCACCGTCGATCGTTGTTTGATATCCTTCTTCGGGGTCCCAATTCACAAACCTAAAAACATTCATTCATTTTTAGGTCATTAGTTATTTGCGTCTTGCTTAACTCACTTAGTCTCTTAAGATTCCCATTCAATAACCTCTCAAGTCTTTGCCACTTTGCTTACAAGCTTAACTTTATATAAACATTATTATTTATACTTAACTTAACTTAACTTAAGCCCTTAAGTTCTTAGGGTCACAATCTTTATCACCCTACCAAAGGTATACCTTATCACCATTTATCATTCTTAGAATTCAAACTTTTTTTTTAAGTGTTAAGGGCCGTCCGACCCACCGTCCGACCCCACCTCTGGGTCGGACCATTCCAGTAACTTTCGGGTTTGGAAAACCCTACATGTCCGACCCACGTCCGACCCAACCAACTGGGTCGGACCATTCCAGAAACTTTCCGTCTTCTAAAACCTCCCATGTCCGACCCACGTCCGACCCAACCTTCTGGGTCGGACCATTCCAGAAACTTTCCGTCTTCTAAAACCTCCCATGTCCGACCCACGTCCGACCCAACCTTCTGGGTCGGACCATTCCAGAAACTTATTTGCCCTTTAAAAAATCACCCGTCCGACCCATGTCCGACCCAAGACCTCTGGGTCGGACCATTCCAGAACCTTTCCCTGGCGTTAAACAGAGGCCGTCCGACCCAAACTTGGGTCGGACCCCTGGGTCGGACGCCACTAAATCATGCCCAAACTTTGCCAAATCTTCACTAAACCTTTCCTCAAGCCATCCAATGTGTTCTAACATCATTTAGACCCTTAAACCCACCTTAGAGTATCCTCCAAACACATTAAATCATTCACCAAGTTTCACCTTAATCATTATACATTTTCCCTTGTAATTATGCTAACACTTGTAATGCTTTCCTCTAGGTTTCTAGGTGGTGGTTCATACCTAATGTAACCACTATGCCAAATGTTTTCCTCACCACTATAACATCATCTCCCAAGCATCTCTCACTATCCAAAACTCTCTTATGCATTTACTTAATGTTCCTTCACAACTTAAACTTCCATCCAACACATTATTTCCTTCCTAGTTGTTACCAATATTTGCCTAAATCCTAAATACTCAAATACATTCTCTTGATTCCCAAATCCTCCATGGTGATACCTAAGTCATTATAAGTCATTAGAACACCTTAACTTCACCCTTTTTCATCAAGACAACCTATAGAACATCCTAGTACTTCCTTAGTCATTAAATTCCCTTAGAATATCTTAAACACTTAAGCTCTCCTTTAAATTTTGCCATGGGTTCTCTAGTATATAACCTCCTAATACATGGTTTTTCTCCATCAAACAACCAATACCACACAAATTCTCATCACAACACCTTAACACACAATTTACACTAAAACTTCACCACATCATCATATATTGCTTAAACTCAAAATGCTTGGTGCTTAGGCCCTTAAATGACAATAATCTTAACCACTGAATTTCCACATATATTTGCCTTCAACCTGCGAATACACTCAACAAGGCTCCCATTGAAATAAAATGCTTCTTGTAATTCATCTCCACATTGTTTTAACTATCTCTTCTTCTCATTTGCTCTTTAGTCACAAGTTCACAAGTATAGTCATTGTTTCTTCTAGGTTTTATAACACCTTCCCAATATAAACTCTACACTAAACTCATCATATACCTAAATCCCATTTCCTTAAACAACAAAACACCTTAAGGTAAGTAATTTACCTTGTTCTTTTACAAGCTTAAAAGCTTTCTTCCTTAGGTTTTTCTTTGTTCAATCTCGGTCACCAATGTGTATCTCCTTGCCAATGTTCTAAACAATGTCCAATAACTCTAATGAGCACTAAACAACACATTTACCTTAAGGAATAAAACCTAGGTTAAAATGTGTTTTAAGGTTTTGAATTGATTGTTTTACCTTAGTTCCTCAAGACAAGCTTGGATATGAAGCAAGAAGGACCTCCTCTCTCCTTTGAAGAGTAGAAACAAGCTAGAACAAGGCATAAACATGGAGTTCCATGAGTATATATTTTCGGACATGTGAAGAAAATGGTGGAAACCTAGATTTTCTTACACTTTCTTCACCTTAAGAGAATGGAGATGCCAATGGAGTCTCCAAACTTGAATTTCCTCCTCTAATGGTGGTTTGACTTGGCACCAAAATGAAGCTCTTGAAGTTTTGAAAAGATAGAAAGAAGGAGCTTGAGCTAACTAAGAAGAATATGTATTTTGTTTTGGATTTGGAGCTAAAATGAGCAAGATGTGGGCAAAGCTAGATGGAGCTAGCATGGAGTTGTTCTTCATGTTAATGGAGAAGGGAGAGAGCTTGAAGAAACCGTGTGAAACAAGAAGAAATGAGGAGATGAGGAGAGAGGTAAGTAAAATGTGATATTTATGTTAAAAGGTAAATAGTACTTTATGCTTTATAAGTCTTATTTGCTTTCTTAATTGCTTAATAACTCATGAAGGTGGTGACTCACCTCCTAAGAAACCGGCCCCCTTTTTAATAATGAGGGTACTTAAGTCTTTGTTGACCAAATGTCTCACTTATATAGACTTATGTTATAAACTAGCATAATTAATTCACTATTCACCAAAACAAGGCACATTGTTGTGAAATTTTTGATTTCCCATTGATATAGACTTCCAAATGTGATACTATATAGTACACATGTTAATTAAAAAGTAATGATGGACATTTAGCCATCCAAAACTCATTTACAAGACAATTTTTCAAAAACGTGCTTTAAGACTCCTTAAAGCACATTTTGTGTTTTAACTTGTTTTCAAGCTTGGTTTTCTTTGGTAATTGATTTAAAATGACCATTAGGGTATTACTAAGGTCTTAAAACAATATTTGGGTACTCTCCCATGTCTCTCCAAGCTTAGAGCACGTTTTTGCTTAAACTGCTCTTTTGGTGTTTCCTTATATTTTCTTTGATTAGAAATGTTTCTTAATTTTTCTAAGGCATTATTTAGCCTCCTTATATCTTAGTTATCATTTAAACACCATATCTAAGTTTGGGGTATTTCAATACTGCATTATAAATGGGGAAATTGACATCAATAGAACCGGAATTCGATTTCGAATCCATAGAAACAAGAATCACTTGATTTCGTTCTGTAGATTAGGAGATATCTGTGATTTAGTACTCAACCTGCTTATTATCTTCGCTGATGAACTCGGAGTACAGGGGCCGTCCGATCTCATTTTAAAAGATTGGACGGCCGAGATTAAAACATTCCAGAATAAGTTTATAAAGGTTTTTATAAATTCCAGTAAATAGTCCTAACTTGTTGGGTTAATTTAAATATCTTCTCTAATGTAATTTGACTTGAAATTTTAACCATAGATTCCTTATTTAATCTAGTTTATTTTGATGTAAATTATTATGGTTTTGGAGTTTTTAAACATAAGTTATGATTTTGCAAGTTACGGGTTTTCTGGAATTATTTGGCTAAATTAAAAAGATATTTTTATGAAATAAAAATTTTATAATATGTCTAAAATGTTATAGTTACTGTATATTAAGTTTGGGAATTTTTGGGCAATGATAAATGGTTTTAAAAATCGTGTTTATGAGTTTTTCATAAGAATAACTTATAATATATAGTTTTAAATGTAACCAAAAATTAAAGTATGGTTTGTTAATAAACTTTTTAAGCTGGGAAAAATATGGAACACTAAATTAACACTTTATAACAGTAAGTTTATAAATGTTTAGGTATTAGTTTTTAATGGAAGTGAAATTATTTACATATATGTATATATACATATTTAAGTGGGAACTTATATAAATCAAGGAATATAATTATTTTTACGTTTTATTTATTATATATATGGGAGTTAATATTCTTAATTAAAAACTAAGGATATATATATATATATATATACACATATATGTAAAAGAAATAAAATAGTAACTTAGGTTAAATCAAGGAGCTAAATTAATCTACATTTATATTAATTATATAATATGGTAGTTAATATACTTAATTGGAACTAAGGAAAATACTTTATTTTATTAACCATATTTTGGATGTAGGTGTGTGTAAAAGTTAATATAAATAATTAAATACAATAAAACTACATAAATAATGTTTTGTACAAATCCAAGTATATATAAATATATACACAGTAAACATAATAAAATTAAATACCTTATAGGAAATATAATACGAAGGAATTAATAAGTTAAACTAAACCCCTACATAATACCAATAAAAGAATATTATATGAGGTGGTATTAAATTATAGTAATGAATTAGGCTTAAAGAGTTACCTTTGAATTTCCAAGGTTTATATGTAAACCATATTAAAATACTTGTATAGTATTATTTGTCAATGATCAGAATGTGAATCTAAATTGGGATTAAGTAATTAATAAGTTAATACTTAGGAAAAATTGTGATTAGATTACATAAAATATTGCACAAATAGATTTTATTCTATAATTAATGATAAACTAATGTAATACGATTACATCTAAATATTCTTAATATATAAACCATAATAAGATAAGTAAAATACTTTTACATCTAAATGTGAGGTGGATTAGTAAGTCTAGATTTAATCATTTCTTAACATTTATGGTAGTGAAATATAACTTAATGTTTTAAGATAGAATCATTATAAGGATTATGATATATTCTATATTAAACGATGATTTGGAAATTTATCTAAATAATTATCCTTAAGTTTCCTGGCATTAGATAAGCCATATGAAATACATTTATAACATTTATTACCAATACTTAGGGTGTGAGTTTACAATTAAGTGAGGTATTTAGTAGTTAGAATTTAAAGAAGGTTTATAAATAGGAATTTGATACTTAAAACCTTTGAACCTTTTGTTAGATAAAACTAAGTTACATCAGATATTATATTGATATACTTTACGGTAATGGGAATTAATGATAGGTTATTTGAATATAAAATATGAGAATTTCATATAATTAACAATTTCGCTTACGAACCAGAATTTAATTCTTTGATACATTCTACTCCATGTAGATATATTGTCCATCCTAAATACAATAAAGGGAATTAATTTATTAAGTTATTCCTTTGAAACCTTAGGTTTTGTGAAACAATTTAAAAAAATAATGGTGGCCACGGGTTCCGGTTTCCGGTTCCACCGGTTCCGGTTCCGGAAAATGTGTATTCGTATTCGGAACCTGTCTGGGCGGTTCTGGTTCCGGTTCCGGTTCTAAAATCTGGATTCGCTTCGGATTCGGTCAAAAAACCGGTTCCGGCCGGTTCCGGTTCTGATCGGTTCCGACCGGTTCCGGAGCGGTTCCGGAAAGATTCGATCGGCTCCAGTTGCTTCGTTTTAGCTCCGATTTGAGATCCGTTTGAGCGCACACGTTGCTCTTTCATCCACTTTACTCTTAGATAGGTTATTCTTCAAGTTTATAATCTTAAATGTGTAAGAAACAAAGAATTAGGAAATTTTATTGAATTTACAAAAATAAGGAACAAAGAGAATTTTATTATATGATTCACTGCCTCATTAAAAGCTTATTAGGTAAAAACCCTTTGAGAAAACCTTAATAAGGAAAAAGAGTACAGCTACTAAGAGGTTACATGATTTCAATTTGCAAGTCTTAAAAAAAAGATTACATGGAAAGAAAGTAATACTAAATTACTAATACATTCTAAAATATTAGAAGATAGAAGTCCTAAGTGGTGTTATCCCCATTCATCTCATACCAATCATGATGTTGGCCTTCATATTGCAATGCGCGTGCTTGGGATCTAACGACTATTTTCTTCAGAGGAGCGCGCGCCCGAGACCCAAAACGACGTCATTTTGGCCCGATTCCAACGGTAACTTCAACCGGTTCCGGGGTGGTTCCGGTTCCGGTTCCACCGGTTGCAGTTCCGGTTCCGGTTCCCGGTTCCGAATCCGACGACGGTTCCAAGCGGTTCCAGCCGGTTCCGAGCGGTTCCGGTTCCGGTTCCGGGCCCGAATCTCAAAACATGTATTCGTATTCGGAACCGGCTGAGGCGGTTCGGTTCCGGTTCCGGTTCCCACCGGTTCCCGGCCGGTTCCGGTTCCAATCGGTTCCGGGTAGAACCGGACCCGATGGCCACCATTAATTTAAAACGTATTTAAGGCTTAAGTTTATTGAAGTTTAGTACAAAAGGATTATACATAGTCTATAGAGTGAATGGGTGTAAAAATAAAATATTTAGGAGATTAAAGGTAAGTAAGGAATACATAAAAGGTTATATTTAAACACCTTATTATATAGGTAGTAATTAAGCAAATAATGTACCTTGTGAATACTAAATGTAAGAGTTCGATAGTCTAAGTTAACTATAATATAGTTTTTCAAGATGAAAAGTAATTTAACATCTTATGTCAAGATTATTAGCTGGATGTAATAAAAGTCTTCTGGACTAAAGATAAGATAAATGAGTTAGTAACTCAATTAGGTATGATATAATGCGTTCTACAACACTATGGTTCCAATATACAAGGTAGATCTTAATTAAGTTAAGGGGAAAACTTAATCACAATGGATTATCTAGTAGATATTGATAAAATACATATCATTACTTGTGAAATAATAGTATAGTATATGGGATGAATCTATCATAGTCATAATAAATGTTTATTCTAATTAAGAATAAAGGTATTCAGCTTAAGATTTCTATTGGAATTTATAGATTTAATTATATAATGTAAACACATTTGTGTTATAAAGGTCTCAAAGTCTTGAATGTGAGGATTGTGGTTAAATATGAAATAAGTGGATATGAGTGGTCAGTTCGGCAGGTGTTAATAAGATCATTCCTTGATTTTCCACCTTGGGATATACAACTTCTTAGATAACTCAAAGATTATACATAACACATAAGCGAGGGCTTATAAATAATTGGGATTTGGAAATAAGAGAGAGGAATTTTATAAGTTTAACTTAGGGTACAGTATTGATAGCAAATTATCTTCAATGTTCCTCAGAGAAGTTTTGAATGTTGCACAAGTTTACTAGAACTGCTTACAGCGTTGACCAGGTACGATTTCTCGTACTCAGCTTGTTGTGTTTTGGACTTTATGAATGTTTTGTACGATTTCTCGTACTCAGCTTGTGTGTTTTGGACTTTATGGAATGTTTTGTACGATTTCTCGTACTCTGATATTTTTGCTGATTGACTTGTGGAATGTTTTGGAAAACGCTAACTGACTTTAAGAGGAATTTCTAAAAGGAAATGGTTGTGTGACTACTCAGCCTGTTGACTAACTGAGCCTTGGATGTGAACTCCACTTGGTATTGGTCCTCTATTTGGTGCCCCGTTAGACATTGACTGCTTAGGGTTTACGCTTCTGCACTCTGTAGGACTGAGTGTTTTGGTATTTGCTCTGGTAGTTGGTGATCTAGTGGGAATTTGGAAAAAGGTCAATCTTGGAAATCTTTCTTTTGACTCTGGATACTATTTCTCCATGAGCGGGTTCTTGAGGTTTCGACGTGCGCGCGTCTTCAATGGTAACAGTGAGGGTTGTATATCCCCTGTCCCAGAAAGGGACGTGATAGACAGTGAGGGTTGTATATCCCCTGTCCCAGAAAGGGACGTGATAGATAGTGAGGGGCTGTATATCCCCTGTCCTTAGTGGACGTGATAGACAGTGAGGGCTGTATATCCCTGTCCCAAAAGGGATGTGTAGACAGAGAGGGACTGTATATCCCCTGTCCTTAGTGGACGTAGTTAACAGAGAGGGGCTGTATATCCCCTGTCCTTAGTGGACGTGATAAACAGTGAGGGGCTGTATATCCCGTCCTAAAAGGACGTGATTGGCGGTGGGGGCCATCTCTCCCAGTTGAACTATTCCACTCTTGAGTTCTTGGTTCTTGGATCTGTTTTATCATTCCTAGTCCTTTGTGACTATCTGAGTTTTTCTACTCCTAATAGGAATTGGGTTTAACTAAGGAAATGGATGTTCACTAACACATGATGTGATTTTGTTTCTCTAACTTTACCTTTTCTATCGTTTATTTTATCCTTAACTTGTTATCTTTGGCTTGGTGATTTTAAAGTGCCTTGTTTCCCTGCTTTACTTTCAAGAGTTTAATTTCAAGTTACTGTTTATTTTGAAGAGTTATGTTTAAAAGATTGTTTTGGAGAATTGTACCAGTTCCATTCCAGGGAACTGACTCACCCCTCCCGGGGTGGGCTGCTTGGTTTCATCTTGCAGGTACAAATTGATTTACAGGTGGCCACGAAGAGCATGAGTGATTGGGATGGGATTAGGTTGTGTGGAGAGTTAATGTGTTTAATTTCTATTATGTTTTGTGTTAAGTTTTTCTCGAGTTCAGACCGTAGCTTTTGTAGATTGTAAGTTGTAATTGGTGAGGTTTGGTGCCGGGTGTTTGGAACCCGATGGTCTGTAATCGCCTTAGAGTTTTATTTCCGCTGTATTTATGGTTAATAGGGGCGTTTCACCAGAATGCAAATGGAGTTTGAGCAATTCTATGCCTATCAGAAGCCTCCTAAGGAGACATGAGAAGGAGGATAGAGAGTATGCTGGAGGAGCTCCTAGAGCAAAGAAAAATAACTAATGCTAGGTTTGCCAATATAGATGCCAAATTTGCTGAGCAAGAAGTCATAAACCAGACATGGGAAAGGCAACTTAATCAGATATCACAGCAGTTAGCACAAGAGGAGCAAGTGGAAGTCTCCCGTAGCCAAAGTTATTCGGACCTAGTGGACCAAATTCAGCAGAGACTTTGATGGGTGAAAACCATTCCAAGCCTATTATTTTTTAAGCTGTAGAGGAGTCTAATGAAGAGGCTGAGCGACATGCTGAAGACCTATATTGCCCTCCCTCCCCAACCTCAACTCAACCGACTATCCAATGATTGAGAATATTTGTTTGAGCCTATCTACAAACCAGTAGAGATACCAGAGGTAGTTTATTTCAGAGAGGTTGAAGAATTAAATACCCCAAACCTATCTATGTTAATAAAATGTTAAATATGATATAATAAGGCTAAATCATGCCTTAGAAACATTGGTAAACAATTAAAACCATAGAAAACACAAGAAAACACTATAAAGACAATTTAAGCAAATACTTGCTCTAGACCTGGTGTAACCTTGATTAGGACCCAAGAGCATTCTTAGAACTTTTTAACATGCTAATGAACATGTTAAATCAATTACCAAAGAAAACCTAGCTCAAAAACAAGTTAAAACATAAATTGTGCTTTAAGACTCCTTAAAGCACATTTTGAAAAATTATCTTAGAAATGGGTTTTGAGTGGCTAATGACCAAATTTATACCTTAATCAACATGTGTACTATTTAGTATCACATTAGGAAGCCTAAATCAATGAAAAACCAAACATTTCACAAATTTGTGCACTAATTATGAATAGTGACCAAATAGTGCTCAATTAAGACTTTAATCCCCTTTAATTAGTCAATGGTCAAATTAAGTCCATAAATATCTAATAAAGGGAGGAGGGCCGGTTTTAGATAGGCGAGTCATCACCAATGGCCAGCACATTTAGAAAAGAAGAGGGAAAGGAAAGAAAGTACTATTTGCTTTTACCAAATATCTTACCTTAGAATACCTCTCTTCTCTCTCCTCCCATCTCATTCCTTTCTTCTCCACCGTTTTTATTCATCTTCTTCCTCCCAGAAAACTTTGAAGCAGCACTCCATAGTTCATCAACTTCATTTGCTTGCCAAATGCAACTCCAAGCTCCAAATCCAAAACCAAGTGCATATTTGTGCTAGTTAAGTCAAGGCCTTCCATCCTCTCTTTTCAAAATTCCAAAACCAGAAGTTGGACTCCATTGAAGGAGCTCCATTTGAAGAGGAAAATTCAGTTTCAAGAGCTAGTTTATACCCTCTTTGGTTTAAGGTAAGAAAGAGCACAAAAACTCATCTTTTCCTTCCTTTTCTACTTGACCGAAAATGGCTTCTCATTGTGCTATGTTTCTTTCATGATATTAGTCATTTTCCAAGCTCCAATGGCTTAGTTCAAGCCTTGCTTTGATTATCTACAGAAAAACCTTCCTAGGTTTCATAAGGTAAATCCTTATTTTAGTGCATTAAGCACTCCTTTGAAATCTAGAGATGATTCCATGAGTCAAAGTGTTTTACTTAGCACTCATTACCTTCCTTTGATCATTGGGTAATATTTAGCAAGTGAACAAACCCCTTGAACATTTTCAATCAGAAAATACAAGAAAGGAGAAAGAGAGAAAGGCTTGAAAAACATAAGGTAAATGACTTACCATAATGTAGTTTTAATGTCTTAAGGAATTGTGTTTAGTTTGATACAAAATGTAGCCTAGATCTTACATTATATTATGGATTATATAACCTAGGAAATAACATGATCATACTTGTGAACTTGTGACTAAAGAACCAATGGTAAATGAGTTAGTAAAATAATCATAAGGTGAATTACAAGAGCATATGGGATTGATGTGTGTAAATGCAGGTTTATAGCTAAATGATGGAAATTCAGTGTTTAAATTTATGTCATTTAAGGGCCTAAGAGACATGTCATTTAAGGCCTAAGTGCCAAGCAATTTAAGTTTATGCATTATATTTGAATTGATGTAGTTTAAGTGTAAATTGTGTGTAGAGAACAACCATTAATGATTGGATTGTCTTGGGTTGTTTAGGAAGGAAAACTATGTGTCTGGGTGTAATAATATAGTAGGGAAGCTATTTCAAAATTTGGTTAAAAACCAAGTGTTTTTAAGTGTTCTAATGAATTACTGTGACCTAGAACTTACTAGGATTCATAACGGATTAATTTGGTGGAAATAGATAAACTAAGGTGTTCTTGAGGATTAGAATGACCTAGGATTGTCTAGGAGGAATTAGAGGTTAGATGGGCCGATTTAACACGCCAAAATCATGGTATGAGAAATGTTAAGACTAGTGCAAAATCAGTAGGAAATGATGTATTATGTCTTGTGAGGATTTAGGTATGAACTAGAGAACATAACCTTGAGAATTTTGAGTGAAGGAGGTGAAGATGACTGATAATGCATTAGGTGTGGTCTAAATGGTTGTGTGGAAACAATTGGGTTAGTTATGGTTGTAAGCAAAATTTACATCTTATAAGCTTAAGGAATTAAGTTGCAAGGGTTAGGCAAAAGAGTAAGAATTTGAGTAATTGATCAAGGAATTTAGTGAAGAGTTGGTTAATGAGTTAGGAGGGTTTAAAGTGCTAAAATGGTGTTAGAACATGTAGGTATACATGAGGAAAGATTAGAAGAAAATTGGACAAAAGAACAAGTGTGGAATGATGCTCAAAACTGTAAAATTTAACAGTTTAATGTATGGTCCGGGACTTGGTCCTTGGATAAAGTCCCGGACCAGCACTAAAAACCTGCCAAAAATTCATGTTTAGGTTGGTCCGGGACCTAGGTCTAGTAATAAGTCCCGGACCAACATTTAAAAACTGCCGAAAGTTAGCTCCTGTATTGGTCCGGGACCTGGGGTCGGTACAAAGACCCGTACCAGCTCATTTTTCCAGCCGAGAGTGCATAAGACAACTTGGTCCGGGACTATAGGTCTGGACCAAACGAAAATTGCAACCGTGAGTTGTTTTAAGAGGGGAAATGGATGGGATTGATTAGTAATGTTATTATATGATTTTTAGGGGTTGTTTGGTGACATTTTATGGTCATTAGAAGTGTGAACTAGTACAAGATATAATGAGAAATAATTAACTTGTGTGATTAAGACTAAACTACAATGCTCAGTGGTTATTAATTGGAAATCATTAGTGATTGTATAAACTAGGTTAATTAAAGTAATTACCCGCCTGATTGGATGATTGTTATAGGATTTGAGTATTTGGACTCCGGAGGAGAATAGGCAACCGAACGACTGACGGTGAACGGTATGGTTTTCTTGTAGCTTGCTTGCTAACGAGGTGTCCCTCGGCTTGTGTGCTGTTTGTTTAAATGTTTTGACTAAACAAGATAAAGCATGCAACCAGTTTACCGTATTTTATTGCGTGTTTGTTTATACTAACACGACATATCTTTGAGTTCATTTACTAACTATGCTTTGTAAACATTTGTATGAGAACATAAACACACTCCCCGTTATTGGTTGGTTAATACCCGGAAAAGGTTTAACTAACAAAATTATGTCTTCGAGACTTCTACTAACTGGAACTTGTGGGGGGTGAGGAATCCGGGATGGTCCGGTCACATGTGTTTGAAGGAGGAGGTCGGTATCTGTATCAGATCCGGTTTTCATTAAGACTTGTCTTCGGACTTGTCGCCTAAAGTCGACATATAGACTCGCCACCTCAAATTTCTGTTCGTGGTGGAAGGCATATTAAGAGGGTGCAGTGGGATCACCTAAATCCCAATTTAAGAAATATTGTCTTATTTAAACCAATGGAGTTAATAGCTCGCTGGCTAGGGTTACTTTTGACCCGACAAAAATAAGCAATGGTCTAAGTATAACCAAATCTAATTAAAGAACGGTTGACTTATTTGAGATAAAGTTTGAAGTGAGAATTGTATAATTCTCAATTTAAGGAGTTAAAGAGCTAACTCACTTACCAAATGAATGTCCATGACGATATTCGAACTGTTGAGCTATGAATTATTTCATATGTTTGCGTCGTGGTTTATTATACTTCTTACAAATGTCGTATGAATAATCAATCGCATGTTTACGACAAAGTAGTCGTGCGTGGCCCCGTTAGCTTGGGGGCTACACGTTAATCATACCAGCGAGGTGCTGAGCCCCTCGTGGCATCGATATTAATTTTTCAGGTAAACGTCCGCAGAAGACCCACCTTGATAATAGGAGCGGGTAGACTTACTATGGGCTTTACTTTTGTATACGGGTTGTGCGTCTACACCTGTTTGATGATATTAGAGGTTGTTGTAAACTATATTAGAGTTTGAGATACTTGAGACTCATTTTGTGTATTTCGGTTAAGGGTTGTAAATACTTATGTTCGGTATATTCTGGATTGTCAGACCGTAGCTAGAAACTGGGTAATGGAGTATGCCTAGTTAGTCACGTGGGTGACTAACGGCGGTAACATCGACTTTTGTAATTTATCTGCTGCGATGTTAATATATATGTTAGGAGGTTTATGCGATAATCACTATTATATGAGTTGGGGTGTTACAAAATGTGGTAACAGAGCGTAGTTACGCTCTGATTACTAGAAATACCGAACTTAGGTAGATACTGAAACAAAATATGAGCTATGGGTAAGGTTGTGAGATGGTTAGTGTGAGAAGAGTCAGATAACCACTAATAAGTGTGGATCGTCTTTACCGTTCAAGGACGTTATAAACTCGTGAACCGAGACCTTTGTAATCACAAGCCTAATGTGCTTTATGCTTATTCAGATGTTAGGAAGGAGAGAAAGCCGAGGCCGTGGCCGAGGTGAAGAGGCTACCGAGATACCGGGTGGGCAGACTATAGCTGGGATCATTGCTGCCGCCCTGGGGCACATGGGATACCAGCCCGGCGCACCACCGCCACAGCCCCGGGAACCCAACTGGGTGAAGACTTGCTGACCTTCGACCCCCACCATTCAAAGGGGAGACTGATCCCACCAAGCTTGAGGTGTACATCTCTGAGCTGGAGACCTCCTTCGAGACCCTTGATGTTCCTGCTAGAATCAAGGTGCGACTTGCTGCGTTCTACTTGAAGGGTGCTGCAGGAAATTGGTGGAAGTTGGTAAGGGCCGAGCATGTGGTCAACCCCGACTTCGGCTGGGAGCAGTTGACGGCCTTGCTGAGAGCCAAGTACTATCCCACCCATGTACAGACTAAGAAGCGGCTACAGTTGGATGCTTTGAAGAAGACTGACAAGATGACGGTGGACGACTACTACTTGGAGTTCACCGCTCTCGTTCGTCTTCTACCGGGACTTGGTTACTCAGACCAGATCTTGGTAGACCGCTTCTACGGCGGGCTAAGCCACCGACTCCACTATGGCATGGGGTCGGCGAGCTATACTACCTTGCAGGAGTGCTATCATGCCGCTGTAAAGGTTGAGATTACCGTCCAGCTAAGGGACGGGGACAATGCTTCGAAGAGGAAGTCTGCTGGTAAAGGCGCCGATAATCCAGGGCAAGGTGGGTACAAGAAAGCAAAATACCAACATCAGTCCCAGAAGGGCTCAAAGGGAAAGAGAGAGAAAGACAAGGCTACTGAAGAGCCTCTTAAGCTAACCTATGCTATAGCCGCAAAACCTCTGCGCTCGAAAGCGCCAAAGGGTAATGAGTACACCTTAATTTGAGTTAGCAATCGATTAGAAACCTTGAGAACCTATTACTAGTGTTGTATACCATTAGAATCTGAGTCCGGGAGCTACCAAACCATTATAACTGTGGTAGGTGTCACAAGGACCACCCGGGACTCGACTGTGAGGGCAACATGGTGGAGTGCAACTTCTGTGGGATACTCGGACATCGAGCCTACGAATGTTACAAGAATCCCGAGAGTAGAGCCTACCGACCCGACACTCAGGGCAAGGGCAAGGGTAAGGCCGCACTGAAGGCCGGATCCGATGGTTCGAAGGCGTCACATCCTGCTACTGGCAAGGGACCCTAGGATGGCTAGAAGTCTGGGCCTACTCTACACATGGTGGACCGGGAGGATGAGGCTGAACCCTCATCGTGACCAGGTATCTCTATAACCCATTAAGAGATAAAACTGCTTGCTTACCGCATTTCATGCATGTTTGAGTGAATGTTTGAGTTAGATAAGATTCTAGTATTTAATTAGAACTTAAGTAAGATATAGCTTACTACCACCTTAGGAAACTTCAACATTTGTTATCCAATACCTTTAACACTTAACCTGGAAGCGACCGACATCGAAACCCGAGAGATCCCGAAAGATCAGTGTTAGGTTATCCACCCAGGTATGATTTTATTAAGGGGATGCCTGACACCCAAAGCATAAATAGCCATAATCAGGAGATGCAGTCAGTTAGGAGTGGGACCGGGAGGTTTCTATACACTAGAATACCCTGGAGGATCAAAGATGAAATTAAGGATGATGAGCCTAGGCAAGGATTGGAACCCGTATGCCAAGACATACCAGAATATGAGAGCACAAGATGGAGCATCACCACCGGAGATACCCGAAGAATTCCATCCGGTTGTTACATAAGCCGTGGAGATCGCTCAGCAACTTGAAGCTGACCCGATCCCAGACATACAAGGAGACTTATGCATCGTCAACTTCTATGAAAAAGAAGGACGACTTGGATTACATCAAGATGAGGACGAGACATCGGAGTCTCTTGTAAAAGGGATACCCGTAGTGTCTTGGTCCATTGGAGACGACGCTGAGTTCCTTTATGGCGAGCAGAAGCATGTGGACCGTGCCAAGAAGTTGGTACTTAAATCAGGAGATGTGTTAATCACGGGTGGAGAGTCAAGAATGTTATCATGGTATTAAGAAGATCAAGCTTAATACAACACCGTCAGCAGTAATCAATGCTACGCATATGAGACCGAGGCGACTAAACCTAACCTTTAGGCAGTATTAGCCATGTAATACTTTAAGTATGTTGTAATGAAGGAAGCCCAAGATGTAAAAAGGATGGTTATTAATAAAATAACAGTGTTGTTCATATTATTGTTACGACTCTTGTTATACCATCAATACTCATGAAAGCTTGTGAAATACAATAGGTTGTGGACTCGGTACGGAAGGTACACTAAGCATTCTTATAGAGGCACAGACCGGCGAAAGCGGTACTATCCTCACCGGTACCTTTCCGATCAATGGCGTTGATGCGTCAGTGCTCTTCGACTTAGGGGCCTCGCATACCTTCATATCGTATTCATTTGCAAGGAGGTTGAGGCTAGACACTGACGAGCTACCGGACTTCACAGTTACGCTCCCGTCTAAGGAGAAGGCTCGATGCACTCGTTACTACCGAGCAGCCACCATCAGAATCAAGGGTGAAGACTTTCCTACCACCTTGATCGAGTTCAAAGATTTAGGTTTGATGTGATATTCGGGATGAAATGGTTGGAGCGGCACAAGGGTCGTATCCTCTACGCTGAGCACCGACTGCTACTCAGGAGTCCATCTGGGGTTACAATATCATACCGTCAGAGACCCAAAGAGCCTTCGACCAAGATCATCTCCGCTATGACTATGTTTAAAGAATTGAGGAAGAAGGGAGGAGAGAAGTATACCTTTGCTATGTCAGGACATAGAGAGGGACCCCGAGTACGACCCCGATGTACCAGTGGTGTCGGAGTTTCCTGATCTCTTTCCTAGGGAACTACCCGGCATGCCACCAGCACGGGAGGTTGAGTTCACCATCGAGCTACTGCCAGGGACCGGACCGATAGCTAAGGCGCCTTGGCGCATGGCTCCGGCTGAAATGAATGAATTGAAAGAACTGCTGAGAGACCTAGTCGACAAAGGGTTTGTGCGACCTAGTGTTTCACCATGGGGAGTGCCAGTACTCTTCGTTAAGAAGAAGGATGGCAGCCTCCGCCTCTGCATCGACTACAGAGAGTTGAATGCAGTCACAGTGAAGAACAAGTACCCGCTACCACGCATAGACGATTTGTTTGATCAGTTGAAGGGGGCGTCTGTGTTCTCCAAGATTGATCTCAGATCGGGGTACCATCAGATATCCATTAAAGATGACATTGAGAAGATGGAATTCCGGACACAATACGGCCACTACGAATTTACAGTGATTCCGTTCGATTTGTCGAACGCACCGGTGAAGTTTATGGATCTGATGAACCATTTGTTCAGAGAGCAGCTGGACAATTCGGTTGTTGTCTTCATCGATGATATATTGATATATTCAAAGTCCAGAGATGAGCATGATAATCATTTGAGGAGAGTTTTGGAGATACTGAGGGAGAACCAGCTTTATGCTAAGTTCTTCAAGTGCGAGTTTTGGCTTGACCAGGTCTCTTTCCTTGGTCATGTCATCTCGGATGCTGAGATCTCTGTAGATCCAGCAAAGATTAATGTTGTACGCACCTGGCCTAGACTGAAGACAGTTACCGACATCAGAAGCTTTCTCGATTTGGCAGGTTACTACCGCAGATTTGTGAAGAATTTCTCTAAGGTCGCAAAGCCGATGACCAGTCTGATGAAGAAGGATGCACCATTCGTATGGACGGATGACTGTGAGAGTTCATTCCAGAGTTTGAAGGACTCATTGACTTCTGCACCTGTTCTGACCATTCTAGACAGTACGGAGGGCTTTGAGGTTTATTGTGATGCATCCGGCAGGGGATTGGGTTGCGTACTCATGCAGCATGGCAAGGTGGTCGCTTATGCCTCTCGCCAGCTGAAGACACATGAGGAGAACTACCCCACACACGATTTGGAGTTGGGAGCTGTAGTCTTCGCCTTGAAGAGATGACACCACTACTTGTACGGGGTTAGTGTGACTATCTACACCAACCATAAGAGTTTGAAATATATATTCACTTAGAAGGAGTTGAATCTTCAACAGAGAAGATGGTTAGAATTCTTGAAAGACTATGACATTGACCTCCAGTACAAAGAAGGGAAGGCCAATGTTGTAGCTGACGCCCTGAGCCGTCGAGCACACTCACTTCATTCGCTACTCGCTTCTTCTAGCTTGGTTGATGAGGTGCGAGAGGCTCAGAGGAGCGATGCCTATATGAGAAAGGTCAGACAAAAGCTGACAGAGGGCACGTTTGAGAGTCAGAAATACGATTTCAGACTACATGATGATGATCTGATCAGACTTATGGGCCGTTTATGCATTCCACGAAGCAGCGCTGATCTGAAGGAGCGCATCCTATGAGAGTCCCACTTTTCTTCATTATCCATTCATCTGGGAGCCTCCAATATGTATAAAGACATGAAGAGGTACTTCTGGTGGTCGGGGATGAAGGCAGATGTTACCGAGTTCGTACTGAGGTGTCTCACTTGCCAGAAGGTGAAATTTGAGCACCGACGACCGGGCAGGATGGTGCAATCGATGCCAGTTCCAGAGTGGAAGTTTCATGATATCTCCATGGATTCGTGGTCGGACTCCCATCTACCAGGGGAGGTCTAAACGTGATATGGGTAGTAGTTGATCGCCTGACCAAGGTAGCCTGATTCATTCCGATGAAGGACACCTGGAAGGTAACTATGCTTGCAAAGCTGTTGGACAAGGAGATCATGAGGCACCACGGGGTACTAAAGACCATTGTATTTGATAGAGACACCAGATTCCTTTAGAGTTACTGGAGAGCTACATGGGAAGCGCTGGGTACCGAATTGAAGTGAGTACGCAGTACCGCTCCACCCTCAGATAGATGGTCAGACTGAGCGTACAATTCAAACACTTGAGGACATGTTGAGGGCATGTGCCTTGGACTTCCAGAGCAGTTGGATTGAGAAGTTGCATCTGATCGAGTTTTCATACAACAATAGCTATCATGCTACGATCAAGATGGCACCTTTCCAAGTGTGTACGGTAGACCATGTCGTACACCACCCTGCTGGGATGAGTCAAGTGAAGCGGTCATTATAGGACCAGAGTACTTAGAGCAAGTTCAGGCTGAGGTTCAACAAATCCGAGAGAACATGAGGCTGCTCAAGATAGGCAGAAGTCGTATGCTGATGTTCGACGACGAGACCTGGAGTTCACAGTGGGCGACCAGGTATTTCTGTGAGTCTCACCGATGAAGGGTGTTTTAGATTTGGGTAGAGGGGAACTGACCGAATGAGCCCGAAGTGTAGGCATTACGGAGTGGTGGGCCCAGTTGATAGAGGAATGAATGCTGAGCTGTAGTGAATGATGGTTATGTATTGACTGAGTTAGAAGACATGCACCACCCCTCATTGTTTTGCAGCCGAGAGAGAGTGATCCTTAGACGTGGAAGAGCTCAGAGATTGGATGTGTCTAGACTAGGAGTACTAGTAGAAGCAGGGATGGTGAAGGTTAATCTGGAGTAGAGAGGAGTCGAGAGGGCTTTGGAGTAAGAGGAGACGAAGATGCTAGTATGCTACTTATCATAGATGAGTGAGTTGCCTCTTTTAGAGTATTAGAGGTGCGATCAGTACCCTCAGAGGATCTTTACTAAGACTAGGGAGTAAGTCAGTGCGACTGGTGAAGGTTCTGGTCAGGATGTGCCACTTTGGAGTTAGAGGTAAGAGTGAAGTACCCTTCAGTTTACTGACATAGATTGTCTGTTATAGGGTATGGGGTGTACCCTTTTAAGGGGGTAGAGCCCTTTGCTTTTGAGTTAGTAAACGAACAATCACGTTGTGTTTGTTTGTCGTTTGCTTGGTTTTATGTATGAGGTGTGTATGGTACTTTGTGTATTGTACTTTGTAGCAGACCATATGAGTCTAAAGGTTTATGTATGTGAATATAATTTATGGTATTAAGATTCCGTGTGTTTTAATGATTTAAGATACATGTGAACTTTGGGACAAAGTTCTTTTAAGGGGGTAGATTGAAATACCCCAAACCTATCTATGTTAATTAAATGTTAAATTATGATATAATAAGGCTAAATCATGCCTTAGAAACATTGGTAAACAATTCAAAACATAGAAAACACAAGAAAACATTATAAAGACAATTTAAGCAAATACTTGCTCTAGACCTGGTGTAACCTTGATTAGGACCCAAAGAGCATTCTTAGAACTTGTTAACATTCTAATGAACATGTTAAATCAATTACCAAAGAAAACTAAGCTCAAAAACAAGTTAAAACACAAATTGTGCTTTAAGACTCTTAAAGCACATTTTTGAAAAATTGTCTTAGAAATGGGTATTGAGTGGCTAATGACCAAATTTATACCTTAATCAACATGTGTACTATTTATTATCACATTAGGAAGCCTAAATCAATGAGAAACCAAACATTTCACAAATTTGTGCACTAATTATGAATAGTGACCAAATAGTGCTCAATTAAGACTTTAATCCCCTTTAATTAGTGAATGGTCAAATTAAGTCCATAAATATCTAAGAAAAGGGAGGAGGGCCGGTTTTTAGATAGGTGAGTCATCACCAATGGCCCCACATTTAGAAAAGAAGAGGGAAAGAAAGAAAGTACTATTTGCTTTTACCAAATATCTTACCTTAGAATACCTCTCTCCTCCCTTCTCATTCCTTTCTCTTCTCCATCGTTTTTTCATCTTCTTCCTCCCAAGAAAACGTTGAAGCAGCACTCCATAGTTCATCAACTTCATTTGCTTGCCAAATGCAACTCCAAGCTCCAAATCCAAAACCAAGTGCATATTTGTGCTAGTTAAGTCAAGGCCTTCCATCCTCTCTTTTCAAAATTCCAAAACCAGAAGTTGGACTCCATTTAAGGAGCTCCATTTGAAGAGGAAAATTCAGTTTCAAGAGCTAGTTTATACCCTCTTGGTTTAAGGTAAGAAAGAGCACAACAACTCATCTTTTCCTTCCTTTCTACTTAACCGAAAATGGAACTCATTGTGATCTGTTTCTTTCATGATATTAGTCATTTTCCAAGCTCCAATGGCTTAGTTCAAGCCTTGCTTTGATTCTCTACAGAAAAACCTTCCTAGGTTTCATAAGGTAAATCCTATTTTAGTGCATTAGCACTCCTTTGAAATCTAGAGATGATTCCATGAGTCTAAGTGTTTTACTTAACACTCATTACCTTCCTTTGATCATTGGGTAATAGTTTAGCAAGGAACACACCCCTTGGACGTTTTCAATCAGAAAATACAAGAAAGGAGAAAGAGAGAAAGGCTTGAAAAACATAAGGTAAATGACTTACCATAATGTAGTTTTAATGTCTTAAGGAATTGTGTTTAGTTTGATACAAAATGTAGCCTAGAGCTTACATTATATTATGGATTATATAACCTAGGAAATATACATGATCATACTTGTGAACTTGTGACTAAAGAGCCAATGGTAAATAAGTTAGTAAAATAATCATAAGGTGAATTACAAGAGCATATGGGATTGATGTGTGTAAATACAGGTTTATAGCTAAATGATGGAAATTTAGTGTTTAAATTTATGTCATTTAAGGGCCTAAGAGCCATGTCTTTTAAGGGCCTAAGTGCCAAGCAATTTAAGTTTATGCATTATATTTGAATTGATGTAGTTTGAGTGTAAATTGTGTGTAGAGAACATCCATTAAGGATTGGATTTGTCTTGGGATGTTTAGGAAGGAAAACTATGTGTTTGGGTGTAATATAGAGTAGGGAAGCTATGTCAAAATTTGGTTAAAAAACCAAGTGTTTTAAGTGTTCTAATGAATTACTATGACCTAGAACTTACTAGGATTCATTAAGGATTAATTAGGTGGAAATAAATAAACTAAGGGTTCTTGAGGATTAGAATGACCTAGGGTTGTCTAGGAGGAATTAGAGGTTAGATGGGTGGATTTAACACGCCAAAATCATGGTATGAGAAATGTTAAGACTAGTGCAAAATCAGTAGGAAATGATGTATTATGTCTTGTGAGGATTTAGGTATGAACTAGAGAACATAACCTTGATAATTTGAGTAAAGGAGGTGAAGATGACTAATAATGCATTAGGTGTGGTCTAAATGGTTGTGTGGAAACAATTGGGTTAGTTATGGTTGTAAGCAAAATTTACATCTTAGAAGCTTAAGGAATTAAGTTGCAAGGGTTAGGGAAAAAGAGTAAGAATTTGAGTAATTGATCAAGGAATTTAGTGAAGAGTTGGTTAATGAGTTAGGAGGGTTTAAAGTGCTAAAATGGTGTTAGAACATGTAGGTATACATGAGAAAATTTAGAAGAAAATTGGACAAAAGAACAAGTGTGAAATGATGTTCAAAACTGTAAAATTTAACAATTTAATGTATGGTTTGGGACTTGGTCCTTGGATAAAGTCCCTGACCAGCACTAAAAACCTGCCGAAAATTCATGTTTAAGTTGATCCGGGATCTAGGTCTAGTAATAAGTCCCGGACCAACATTTAAAAACTGCCGAAAGTTAGCTCCAGTACTGGTCCGGGACCTGGGGTCGGTACAAAGACCCGGACCAGCTCATTTTTCCAGCCGATAGTACATTACAAATTGGTCCAGGACTATAGGTCCGGACCAAGACCTGGACCCAACAAAAATTGCAACCGTGAGTTATTTTAAGAGGGGAAATGGATGAGATTGATTAGTAATGTTATTATATGATTGTTAGGTGTTGTTTGGTGACATTTTATGGTCATTATAAGTGTGAACAAGTACGATATAATGAGAGATAATTAACTTGTGTGATTAAGACTAAACTACAATGACTCAGTGGTTATTAATCGGGAATCGTTAGTGATTGAATAAACTAGGTTAATTAAAAGTAATTAACCGCCCGATTGGATGAATGTTATAGGATTTGAGTATTTGGACTCTCGAGGAGAATAGGCTACCGAAACGACCAACGGTGAACGGTATGGTTTTCTAGTAGCTTGCTTCCTAACGAGGTCCCTCGGCATGTGTGCTGTTTGTTTAAATGTTTTGACTAAACAAGATAAAGCATGCAACCGGTTTACTGTATTTTATTGCATGTTTGTTTTATACTAACACGACATATCTTTGAGTTCATTTACTAACTATGCTTGGTAAACATTTACATGAGAACATAATACACTCCCCGTTATTGGTTGGTTAATACCCGGAAAAGCTTTAACTAACAAATTATGTCTTCGAGACTTCTACTAACTGGAACTTGTGAGGGGTGAGGAATCCGGGACGGTCCGGTCACATGTGTTTGAAGGAGGAGGTCGGTATCTGTATCAGATCCAGTTTTCATTAAGACTTGTCTTCAGACTTGTCGCCTAGAGTCGACATATAGACTTGGCCATCTCGAATTTCTGTTCGTGGTGGAAGGCATATTAAGAGGGTGCAGTGGGATCACCTAAATCCCAATTTAAGAAGCATTGTCTTATTTAAACCAATGGAGTTATAGCTCGCTGGCTAGGGTTACTTTTGACCCGACAAAAATAAGCAATGGTCTAAGTATAACCAAATCTAATTAAAGAACGGTTGACTTATTTGAGATGAAGATTGAAGTGAGAATCGTATAATTCTCAATTTAAGGAGTTAAAGAGCTAACTCACTTATCTAATGAATGTCCATGACAATGTTCGAACTGTTGAGCTATGAATTGTTTCATATGTTTGCGTTGTGGTTTATTATACTTCTTATAAATGTTGTATGAATAATCAATCGCATGTTTACGACAAAGTAGTCGTGCGTAGCCCCGTTAGCTTGGGGGCTACACGTTAATCATACCAGCGAGATGCTGAGCCCCTCGGGGCATCCATATTAATTTTTCAGGTAAACGTCCACAGAAGACCCACCTTGAGAGTAGGAGCGGGTAGACTTACTATGGGCTTTACTTTTGTATACGGGTTGTTTGTGTACACTCGTTTGTTGATATTAGAGGTTGTTGTAAACTATGTTAGAGTTTGAGATACTTGAGACTCATGTTGTGTATTTTGGTTAAGGGTTGTAAATACTTAAGTTCGGTATATTCTGGATTGTCAGACCGTAGCTAGAAACTGGGGTAATGGAGTATGCCTAGTTAGTCACGTGGGTGACTAACGGCAGTAACACCGACTTTTGTAGTTTATCCGCTGCGATGTTAATATATATGTTAGGAGGTTTATGCGATAATCACAGTTATATGAGTTGGGGTGTTACAAAGAAATTGAAGCTTCCTCTGCAATTGTCTGCCAACAAGAATCTTCCATAGAGCCTTTAACACTTGAGGAAGATGTCTGCATCCTTAAATTTCAAAAGGAAGAGCCAGCTCCAACTGGTCATCGATTTCGCACTCATCCCAAAGAGCCTCACCAACAATAAGAGGATGTTTACATTCTTCAATTTGAGGAAGAGAAGCCATTAGCACTTGGTCTTTAATCGATATTCGTTACCGGCACTATCTCCTCAAACATCAGGTTTTGTGGAGCATTTATTTTCCTATTTTATTTGCTGAGGTAACGTTTTGTTTTGATCCAGGTGGTATGCTAATGATTGCTGCCCACATCGTTTTTCCGGCAAAGTTGTTGTCTACTTCTGTTTTTGACCCGGGATAATGAAGCGGGAGTCTAGCCAAAGACTATAAAGACGGGAAACTTACTGGGAGGCAACCCAGTGGTTAAATTTATGTTTTATTTTTGTTTTCTTTTTTTTTTCTTTTTTAGAAGTGGCAATGGAGTATGTGCTACTAATTCAACGCTTTTAACATTATGTGGTGTTTTCTTAAGTGTGTGCAGGTAAAACTTTCTATGGTATTTTCTATTCTCCAAGGTTGGACACTTGCTGGACGCAAGTGTGAGGAACGATGCTACCCCCACTGTTCGATCCTAAGTGTGAGGAAGGGAACCTTCCTCAATCTACGATATCAGGGGAGTTTCAGTTTTCTTTATTTTTAATGTTTGTGTTCAGCCTACAATGCTTTTAATGCTTATTTATTTTATCAGTTCATATTGTCATGAATGAAATTCTTCAAGAGTCTGGCATATTTTGAAAGTTCTTTTCTTGATTTTTATATTTGAACAATGAGGACATTGCTTCTCTTAAGTGTGAGGAAGTATAGACCTTTCCCTGAAAATATGCCAGTTGCACTTAAATGCCACACTTGCTTTGAGAGAATCGCTTCTCTGAGTGCTTATAAATATCGAATTCTTAGGTGAAAATGTTTGTGGAAGTTTGAATTTGAGCCAGGTGACAACCTCAAGAGTTCTCTTGCTTAAAGCTGTTTGTCTAATCTAACTTGTTTTTATTCAAACTATTGATGTTTTCAGTGAAATTTGGTGGATTAGCTGATTGTGTAAACTGAATTAGTTTAGTTAGAGATTTTGGAAATGACGTGAAAGTTTGGAATTAAAGGATAAGGCAAGGTACTCCGCTGATAAAAAATTTTACTAAAAAAAGCAGGCATCGTCTATCCGATTATTAAGTCCTAGGGGTGCTTTAACACCTATCTACCTAAGGTCTCGGGATCTGGGATAGTTGGCCCAACACCATTACAGGAATAGAGAGAAAAGTCTGGGTTACAGAAAACTGTGCAATTCTCAAAAATTCGTTTGTTTTGTATACATTTCTTGAAGAAGAAATTTTTTGCATGCAAAAGAAAAGTAAATTGAAGTTTAATTTTTTTGTTTCTGATCATGAGTACGTGGTGTTGAAAGGTATCACGGAATAAGGTGTTACTTCACACCCCTTGTCATCCAAGGTTAGAGGAAAGAAATTGGTGGAAGATCCCAAGCTATCCTATATTTAGTTTATGCAATCAACCTTCTCCATGCTTTTACATAATTGTTCTTTTTCACTGTTTGTAAAAACTTACAGTCAAGCAGGATTATTCTTTTGTTTGCCATTTCGCTTGATTTCCTTCTACACTCATTCGATCTTGAGGTTCCATACAACAACCTTAGAGATAGTTTTATTATTTATTTGCTTGAGGACAAGCAAAGCTAAGTGTGAGGAAGTTTGATAAGTAAGAAATACATCTATTTTTAGAACTTTAATTCTTCCTATTTTCATAAAAATTCATGTCACATTTCTCACTTATCATATGTTTTTCCTTAGATTAATGTTTTGATGTGAACTGATATATTTATGTGTCAAATGCAGGTAAAAGTCATGGGATTGCATTCTTCACTTCACTAGATTCACAACGCAACAAACGGGGAGCCAAACGGAGCTAAAATGAAGAATCTAAGCCCTGTTGAAGTTATATCATGACAAACGTTCAAATATGGATGGCCGGACAAGTACTTACATATTCCGGTCCAGCTTAATGTCCGGATCTGGACATGTAAATATCGCCCAGACCATTAAAGATAAATCATTGCTGGAAATAATTATTCAAGTGGGCGGCAAGTGCAAAATGACTGGAGCACTCATGCATCAGATGGATTACTGTGCACCATACTCTCACGCGGAATATCATTATTCTCTACATTGATTCAATAATTATGATGGATATTATTATTCAATTACAAAATTATACTCATCGCTGCACTAGAGATAAAGGAAGAAATCTGATTCAACATGGGGGGGGGGGGGCTGCTTATATAATAAGATAAAACTAGGGCCATATCCACGCCGTATGCAGACACCCGAGAGGGGAGCTCCACGCCTCACACCAGTGGCTCACGCCTCATCCTTTTCTCTTCAAACCAGAACCCACATTCATCACCGCACACCACACCACAGGAGACCACCATCGCACCACTCCCAAAATTTATCATTGTTACATATTATTTCTAACGGAGTCGGAGCGAGGAACCAGAGTCAAACTTGCTAACTGGAGTTTTCTCTGCCCTTTGTCTTATTTCGTTTTATGTCATTCTTTGTTATTTTTGTTATTTTTATATTTATGTTTGAGTAGTTAGACTAGCTCCCCGGATTGGGGTAGAAAACTGGATCTTTATATTTATTTTATACCTTTTCAATAATTCATTAATGTAGTAGTTTAATTCCAGTTCTTCATGCGCTTTAATTCCCTAGCTAATTATTAAAGCAATCTTTGTAGTTTTCTAATCAACACGTGAGAGCTGAGATAGATAACACATAGAAATTAAACCTGATTAACGACTAGAAGCGTGATCCCGCCTATAGGTTAATCGGTCTCAAATAGAAACTGTTCATTATGCGATTAGTTGTGTCTGGATTAGAGCATTAGTCTGATGCTAGTTCTAGCAACTGGTTAGGATTAGTTAGACTTATCCGTTGACGAATTAATTATAGTCTCTGAGTTTATTGCAGAATTAGGGAAGAGTTTATTAATAGATTAGAAAGTGAAGGTTTGCAAAACAATCTGGGTGATCCCTTTTATTCAGAGTTATAATCTTTAATCATTTACCTAGTTTGTTTTAATTGTGATAGGATCGGGGTGCTGATCGAGTAGGTCTGAGGTGTTAGTCTCAGACCAACCCTGTTTGGAGATAAGTATTTGCCAAAGATGATAACGCGGAAGCTTTTGTTTAAACTTAACAAGATAGGATTCTGCTTGTATTAAAATTCATTGTGAATTACAACTTAGCTTCCTATCTTGGGATTTGACAGAGGTATTCTGTCTCATCCAACACTCGCTCTACTCTAGGCGTAGATCAATGCGTAACAAGGAATAAAGGGAGTGTTTTGTGTGCTCTCTAGGTAATAAATACCTAAGCTAAAGTGACAAAGTCACACTAAGATCTCTCAGAATATTGTGTCTCCCAAAGCTATCTTTTCTCTCTTTATAAAGCTTAATCTTGGATGCGTATGTATGTCATTACAATTGTAAACTTATATACAACCTAGATACATCCTAAAATATCGGAACTTGATTCGTGGAGCAAGTCTTTAGATTAAGTGTGCAAGTATCGGCGTCCACTTGCTGATCCACGATCTCCATAAGGCATGTCTTCCACGTTTCCTTAAATATCAGAGTCGACCGGTTCTGCGTTATGAGTTTACGCCAAGGGTTGATCGGACGTAGAAGTGGAAGTGTCTGTGCAGTGCTACTCGAACTGGAATATCTTGAGGGCTAGTAGCGCTGCAGTGTAACTATGACTGAGGAGGTGATCATATGCAAAACCAAGTCTTCAACAAAATTCCCCCTTTTTGCTGATGATGGCAAACTCAGTGTATCCAGCGCGAACCTTTTAGGAGGTGTACCTGAAAAATATCACAGAACACAGTAGAGCAAATATGTTGGGAGAAAAACTCACTGTTTGTTCCCCCTTAAGCATATATTCCCCCTTAAGATAACACAATTAAAAAAGGCTAATAGTACTAAAGTACGAGACTACTCATAATCTACTCGACAAAAGTAAAACCAATCTAAAGCATAGTGAGGCCTTCAGAGGCACTCGGTATCCACACATAGTTGCCCGCATAAACCAGCCGCGGGATACACCGCTTCCCCCCCCGTTTGCCAACATCAGGGGAAAACGCACAAGCATTATCCAAAAATAGAGTATGTTAGTGTCTTACAAAAACTACCAAAGCAAAGTAGAATTCAGTTCAAATAGTCAGTCATCCTAGGTACTATGGGTTAGGAGGGGGTGGGGTAAGTGTTAGACATCTCCTCGGTCCACGCCTGTATCAGCAGCCATCTCTCCATCTTCCACTGAAACCTTATCTTCCTCCTCATTGTTTGCTGCTGCAAGCTCTTTAGCGAAACACTCTCTGAACTCCTCAGCCAAATGCTTGACCCCTCCTTCAAAGATGTCCATCGTCTTCTTGTAGTTGTTGTTGAGGACGTCGATGAGCAAGTTTATCTTTGATGCCAAGGTGGTCAACTTTTCTTCAATCACAGTAACTCTTTTAGTGAGATTTAAAGTGTCGGGAACGGGAGTTGGTTTTGGAGCAGGTAGTTTTTGGATGGAGGATTTGGTTTGGAGACAGACTTGATCTGAAATGATGGAGTTTTGTTGTATGGAATCTGACCTAATATGTCAGTTTTGGTGATACGACTGGCTTTGGAAGGATCAAAGGAGATGCTGCAGTGGGTAAGAATTTTCAGTAACCAGAAGATGTACCTCAGATAGTGTCGGGGTAAAGAGATGGTTGAGGCTATGTGATTGAGGATGAGTTGGGGTAAGTTTATTCTTTGTTGGTGGATTAAATAGTACATAATGGCAAGGTCAAGAGGCCGAACGAATGGGTTTCCTTCCTTTCTAAGCACAAGGTTTTTAATCACCAAAGTGTGAAGCATTTGGTGTATATGAGAAAGCGGGTCGGTCTAAAGAGTGACCGACACGGCTATTTAGAAGGAAATAGTCATAAACTTCTTGTGCAAAACAAACCCTAGATTGGGAAAGCCAGCTCTATCATAAAACTCTAAACCAGAAGTTGGTATGGCCAAATGAGTTGCTAAAGTTTTAGAATCAAGGATTATAGCAGTCTCATGTACCTCGGTCATGATTTTCCCTTTTATGATGACGCAGTTTTGGTAGAACTAGTAGGCCTCTTCCTCGTGGAATGTTTGAATGCCGTGGAACAGGTGGATCCAATTCTGGAAGCGGAGCATCTCTTTAAACATGTTGAAGCCCATCGAATGAAGCCATTCGAGATCCAACAGCTTGCCTTTGACCAGATTGCGTGACTCAGCGGAGTCATCAGTAGGGAGAGAGTAGACCGCCGTTTGGGTATCGATCAGACCTAGTCGTGGAGTTGGTGTTGGAGGGACTGACTCGGCCCGAGGACGTAGTCTCTTTCTTGTAGAAGTAGTCCCGGTGTCTGAGTCTGCTAGAGTAGAGGAGTTGGTGGCGCTTCTTGTTTTCTCTTGAGGAGGTGCTGCGACTACCGGTGAAGGTGGAGCAACCGTGACAACAGGAGTTGACGTAGAAGATGTCATTTGGATTTTGGCTCTGGATCGAAGATTTCTAGTGGTTAGAGGACGGGGGGCAGTGGTTTTAGAACGACGAGTTTTCTTTGGGGGTGATGATTGTTCAGGGGCAAAGTGTTGAGCTTCAAAGACTGTTTTGTTTTCAGGATTATCAGAATCTTTGGTGGGGGAGTTGGGTTTTAGATTTTCAGATGGTTGTGCAGCTGGTGGTTTGATGGAGCCAAACTGAATGTTCTCAGGCTGCGGAGATTTGTTATGGTGTCGGGTGTGGGTATGATTAGAGTTGTGGGTTGTGATGACTTCTTGGTTCGGGAGGGTGTAGTTTCCAATTTTTGTGGCGAAGTGGTGGGATTTATTACGAAAGTGGGTTCAGTGGAGGTGTTGGCAGAGGAGTGGGTAGGGGTTGGGTGTCAATGGACATTTCGGGGGCTGCGGCGGTGGAGGCGGAGGTGGAGGTAGGCGTTTGTTTGGCTTGAAGAGCAGAGAGTCTGTTGATTTATGCTTGAAGGAGTTATGGATCTTTAGGGAGGTCGATGTTGGAAAAGTTAAGGTTTGGGTTTGAATCTGGGTTGGTTGCCATGGCTTAGAGGGTTGTGGTTACGGTGGTGGTCGAAATCGGAAAAATAAAGTAGGCTTAAGGCTTGGACAGCGTGCGCTAGGTAGAAGAAGGAAGAGAAAGCGGTGCGTCTGAATATAGACTTGTCGTCTGTGTCAAGTTAAAATATTCTGATTGGGCGAGAAAGATGGTAGCGGATTGAGGGGCTTGAATTTCGTGGGTTGTTTTTTCGCGTATGAAATATGAAATTTTAATGCTCTGGTGTTTCTTGTTTGACAGTTATACTCGGTCATTAGACATACTCATGCATATTACCCAATTGATGGTTAAACAAGAGAAGGAGATACAACCTCAGCTAAGTCATGCGAGTCATACCAAGTTGTGAACGCAGAGTTTCAAAAGGACCTCGTTGCAGTGGTTTGGTGAATATGTCTGCAAGTTGATCAGAAGTGGGAACGTAATTTAGTTGTACCAACCCTTTTTCAACGCAATCTCTTAAGAAGTGGTGACGAATCTCAATGTGCTTTGTCCTGGAATGATGAACTGGGTTTTTAGATAAATCAATAGCACTATTGTTATCACAAAAAATGGTAGTGCAAGAGAGGAGGAATAGATAGTCCTATAGTTGCTGTTGAATCCATAGTATCTGTGCACAGCAAGCAGCTGTAGAGATATATTCAGCCTCAGCAGATGACAATGCTAGTGTGTTCTGTTTGAAATACCCCGGACTTAAAATGGTGATTAAATTATTCTAATATGATTTTTAGGGGCCTAATAGTGCCTAAAGAATATTGGTGAAGAAAGTAAAACCAAAAGAAAAGAGAAAACACTTAAAAAGCATAAAATGTAAAAATGAGTGTTACGCAACCATAGGAGGCATATGACCTCGATGAGGGTCCTAGATGGATTCCTAGGGCTTAATTATGCCTAAATAACAAGTGGTAACAATTCCTGAAGGAAACGGATCCATATAGTGGGTTAAAACGCAAACGAGGCTTTAAAGCACGTTTTTCGAGAAAACCCGGAAACATGAGTTTAAGTGGTCAAATGGACCCGTAAAAATTATAGTTGATCACATAAATGTAATTAAACATTAATGGAAGGTTAAGAACCATTAAAATTAAAGAAACAAGAAAAACCCGGAAAGCGGGCCCGGTTAGTGAATAGTGTCAAAACCAGGAATTTAACGAGTGTTTCTTGTGAAAAGACGAAAATGCCCCTGCCCAATTAATATAAGAGTGGCGGTTTTATTAGAGTGTTCAGCACTCTCCCTTATTTGTTAATCACTAGCTAATTAGCTAAAAGAAGAGAAAAAGGGAAAACGTAAAAAAAAAAGTACATATTCTCCTTTTCTCCCTCTCTCTCATATTCTTCTTCTTCCTCCTTCCCCGGCTCCACCCTCCCTTTCTCCTCCTCTCTCATTCTGAAGCAGCTCCAATGGCGATTTGCAGCCCCCTTCCAGCTCTCCACTTCTCTCCCTCTGTACAAGCCACTACAAGGCTCTAAATGGGAAAATAACCACATATTCTTACTCCTCTCATCAAGAGCTATCTTTCCCTCTTTTCAAAATCTCAAATGGTTGAAGTTAGCCTCCATGGGTATAGCCCATTTGAAGAGAAATCAGATTTTAAGGAGCTAGGTTGCCTCCTCTTTCATTTAAGGTAAGAGAAACTCTAAAAATCCATGGTTTCCTCCATTTCTTCTTTCAGCCGATTTTGGCTCCCTATGGTGACTTGTCCTTTGTTTGTGTAAGCAATTATCCAAGCTACAAAAGGATGGTTGGAACTCTCCTTTGGTTCATGGCAAAATCGATTCTAGGGCTTCAAAGGTAATGCCCTAAATTTTGTGCTTTAAGCCCTCTTCTTGAATTCTAGGGCTATTTCATGAGTCTAAGTGTTTTACTTAGTCCCATTCCCTCCTTGAATATTGGTTAGAAATTGGCAAGTGATTTGCCCTTGGCCGATTTTGGAGTCAAGAGAAATGGAGGAGAGAAAGAAGAGAAGTGAGAAAGAGAACTTGAGAATTAAATGTAAACAATCTACCTTGATATCCATATTAAATGTTCTAGAAATTTTGGGATGGGTAATTGATTGATTGAACCAAATATATGCTAGAAAGGTATTTGGGTGACTAAAGAGAGAATTGTAATTCTCTTAGTGCAATTGTGAATTGTTGTTTGATTTAAGGGCCTTGGAGCCAATGATTAAGATATTACATTATATTATGGTTGGTGAATTGTGGATGAGATTTGGATGAATTATATGCTGGTAGAACCCACAATGGGTTTGGTGAGTTTTGAATTGGTTTAGGTGAACAAAAATAATGCATTTGGGCATGTTAGATTTGTAGGGAAGTTATGGCGAAATTTCTGTAGAAATTAAGTGTTTGGGTGACTTTACGAGCTTGGAGAACCTAAGGCTAACTAGGAGTTGAAAGGGGTGAATTTGGTTGGTTAATCACCCTAGAAATGCTAGTTTAAGGATGGAAATTGGTGGTATGAAAATCTGTAGCAAAAGTGTTGTTGGAGTGTCTTGGAAATTCTAGAGAAGGCTTAGTGTGTAGGACCTTGAAAATGAAGGATGGACTTGGGTATTGGAAATGAAAATGACTAGGAATGGATGGTATGGTCAAAAGGATTGGTATGAGAAAACCATTGAGTTGGAAACGTGGTGAGCAAATATGCATTTTGGAACCTAGAACTGAGATTGCAAAGTGCAGGAAATTAGAGTGTAAATTGGTAGAATTGATCAAGATTTAGTAAAGAATTTGACCAATGGTTTAGGAAGGTTTAAGGAGTGTTTAAAAGGTGCTAAAACATGATATATTACATGTGGGAAGATTGGGAAGAAATGGGCAAAAATCAAGTTGAAAACAGATTTAAAAACTGTCTGCATAGAAAACTGTCAGCCGTCCAGCCGGCACAAACAAGTACGCAAACCCGGATCACCCCTTAAACTATACAGATTGTTTGTCGCTGGTATTGGTCCGGGTTTACAAACTGGTACACAAACTGGACCAACACAAAAACAGGCAGTAAGTTGATCAAAGGGATGGCCGGGTTTGCAAACAAGTACGCAAACCCGGACCAACACAAAAATGCTCCAGAATGTTTATAAATGGAATTTTACGATGGGGAATTGATTAGTAATGGTATTAGATGATGATGAGGTACTTGTTTGGTGACATGTGTGAAGGTCATTAGGATGATTGAACAAGTGTGAGATTGAATGTGTAAGTGAGAACTTAAGAAACTTGAGCAAAGTTAAGATTAACGGGACAACGAGGTTAAATATGGGAGTAATAGTCGTTTACATACCGTATTGTCTTGATGTTGATAGAACCACCTGAACTGTTATCAGTGATTCGAGAATAATCCAAGGAACGTAAGAGGACACGCTAGAGTAATTCCCTGGTGAAAGGTATGGTTTTCTTGCAACTTGTGTCCTGCCGAGTTGCGCTCGACTTGTGAATTGCTTGCTATGTGTGCCGACCTAATAAGATAAAAGCACTAAATGTTTAATGCATTTGATGTATATATCTTGATGCATGTTGTATGTGTTAACCATCCTTGCTTGAATGTGTGGTCTAACTTAGTGTTGTAGACCGTCCTGAAATTAAATAACGGTTGGTTAGTGACTCATAGAAGGAGTTGAACCATGAGATAAATTAAACGTGGAAAACACATGAGAACTGTCGATTAGTGAACAACGATAACTCAAACTTATGAATTTACTCTAAATGAGGAAAGAGATACACAGGACTAGTGAACTCACATTTAATGATTAGTCGACATCCTATATGAGGAGGTGACTTAATGTGAGAAAATAATCATAACTTCTAAGTAATGGAAGTATAGGGACGACCCTTAAATCGGTGAATACAATGAATTAGGAAAAACCTCCTAAAGTTGTGAGATGGATCAAGAGAGATGCTACTGACTAATATATATAAATATGAGTATTTATTACTATTACTAACCTGAGAGTTGGGTTAGGGGGATTGTGAGTTACGCGTGCAAGGAAGAGGAAACAACAGAGCGTTTGTTTCTGATTTCGTGGTCGAACTCCCTTGTTACAGGGCCATGTGCCACATAGTGGTGCCCGATTGGAGTGAGACTGGCAGAGCTTACCCGTCTAAAGAGTAAGCTGGGTATTATGGGTTAAGGAAGAGGAGACACGAAAGAATGTTTCTAATTCCGTGTTGAGATTGTAAAAGCCCGATGATGAGATCTATATGTGTCTCTGCCCGGAGGCCTAAGCGGCTTAACTTAAGAATTATTCAAGAGAAGAATAATTGAGAAACCTAGATCGAGACCGAGAGTGTCTATAGATCTAGGAGACAAGTAAAACTATCCAGTTGGAATGGATAAGTTAGTGAATAATGAGAAATGAGTCCTACTTGAGATAGGGATTCTCAAGGCTTTAATAACAAGCTAAATAAGTCAAATTAACTTGATGTGATATCCTTGTCGGTTGTACTCTATTGCTTGTATACTTGTTGATTGCGAGCATGTTTATGTTCATTTCACTTCATGTTTTGATTTAAATAAAATCAATCGCATGTTAAGATGAGAATTAGTTGGGTGTGACCCGGTAGTAGCGGGTTGCATGTCTACCATACCAACAAAGTGCTGAGCCCCTTTGGGGCCACCCATTCTTTTTCAGGAATGATGGAGATGATTACCGTTCGAGAGTAGGACGAGAATTGCGGTTAAACATGGGTAGCTGGTGTAGCTACATTTGTAAATGTATGTATTAGTAGGGTAAGACCGAATATGTTATCCGCATAGAGGAAGTGATAACTCGGTAATAGTTGTTTTGAATTGACTCAGTTTAGAAATGGAATGTACATGACTTGGCTTAGAGTCGGTTTTGAGAATTGTATTCATATAATTACTCGGGTAATTCTAGTCCATCAGACCGGTACTGTTATTATGGGCCTTGTTAGTCACCTGGGTGACTACGCATTGTTTTCACCCCCTGTGTGTAAAGGAATTATCCGCTACAATTGTATTGATGAACGAGGCGATTACGAGTTAATGGTGTAATATAGCGGGTAGGGGTGTTACACTGCTCTTAGAGCTCTAGGCTACAAGACATAGCCCAAAAAATGGTGGTGTGCCGGAGGTACTTTTTCTGTCTAACAAAGAGCTTGCAAAGTCAGAGGCACTGTAACCCATTAAAGTGAAGTCAGGAGTACTTGGATACCAGAGGTACATGTCCTGTGTGCTTTTGAGACAGCGAAAGATTTGCTTTACACTTTGCAAGTGGGATTCTTTGGGATTTGCCTGAAATCTTGCACAAAGACATACATCATAGAGAATGTCAGGTCGACTTGTTGTTAAGTATAACAAAGAACCTATCATACCTCGATATAGTGTTGCATCAACAACGATCCCTTTTTCATCGAGATGTGGTTTTTCAGTTGCGGACATCGGAGTAGGAGTTGCCTTGGAGTCCTGCATCTTGTATTTGACGAGTAGCTCTTGGATGTATTTTTGTTAATGAATTTGAGTGCCATTTTCTTGTTGATTGATTTGAAGACCTAAGAAGAATTTCAATTCTCTTAGGGCACTCATTTCAAACTCCTTACTCATTAGATCGAAAAAGAAAGTACATAATTCAGGATTGGTGGATCCATAAACTATATCATCCATGTATATCTGAACATAAGTATGTCTTCACCTTTGGTGAGAATAAAAAGAGTTTTGTCAACCTTACCTCTGATATATCCATGAGACAACAAATAAGATGAGAGACGTTCATACCATGCCCGTGGAGCCTGTTTCAGTCCATATAGTGCTTTGTCTAACTTGTAGACATATTCGGGGTGAATGGGATCTTCAAATCCCGGAGGTTGAGCAACATAAACATCCCTGTCGATATAACCGTGTAAGAATGCAGTCTTGACATCCATTTGATATAACTTCATACCCCGATGGGCTGCATATGCCACAAGTATTTGAATAGCTTCAGTTCGAGCGACTGAAGCATATGTTTCATCATAATCGATCCCTTCTGCTTGATCATATCCGTGTACCACAAGTCGAGCTTTGTTGCGAGAGATATTCCCTTGATCATCGAGTTTGTTTCGAAACACCCACTTGGTACCGATTGGTTTGTGGTTTATGGGGCAAGAAACAAGTCGCCAGACTGAATGGCGTTGCAGAGAGTGTAGCTCTTCTTGCATTGCTAAGATCGAGTCATGGTCTCCTAGGGCTTGTTGGATATTTTTTGGTTCGATTGTGGAGATAAAGGCATTAAATGCATAGATATTTCGATGAATTTCGCTGCGTGTTTGAACACCTTTGGTTGGGTCACTTAGTATTTGGTCTATTGGGTAAGCGGAGGCTTGTTGGAATTTTCTTTTGAAGCTTGGTTGTGGGGTAGAGGAGATTTCTAGTGTCTGTTGATCTGGAGGAGTGGGTGTGGTTTGAGTGTGTGGGTCATCAGTGGGAATAGGTGATGCATCTTTGAACGAATCATCAGGGTCATCATCGCTGTCAGAGGAGGAATCTGTCTGGAGAGGTGTTTGTGGAAAAAGAATGGTTGCTACAGGTATTTTGATGAATGTTGTATCTTGTGAATCTTCATGAGGTACTTGGGGGTCATTCTCACAATCACCAGAGTCTGAAAGTTCTTCGAAGCGTATGTGAGGGCTTTCTTCAAGGCATTTTGCACGTTTGTTGAGTACTCTATAAGCTCGGCTTTGGGATGAGTATCCAAGGAAGATTCCTTCATCGCTTTTGGAGGCAAACTTGCCTAGGTTATCTTTGCCATTGTTATGAATGAAGCAGTGACATCCAAAACGGCATAGATTTCTTACTAAAGGAGGTTGTCGTTAGAGGATCTCGTACGGTGTTTTACCTAGAAACGGATGGATGGATGCCCTATTCAGTATGTATGCAGCTGTGTTGATTGCTTCAGCCCAGTATGAGGCGGGTAGGTGTAGGATCGGATGGCTGACTCAAACCAACTCAAGGTGTTAGCCTGTGAGATGGTTTGACTCACGTGCTAAGTATGCGGAAGTACTGATATTGTGGAAACACTTAGTCGAACTAAGTATGCGAAAGTAGTTGCTTGAAGTTGTAATGTAAGATAGACTCGGAAGAACTAAACTGGAACGATGCTTGAAAGATTGAAGGACTCGGTGGAACTTAGCAAGATACACAAAATAAGCCATTTTATTTTCTGGTAAAAACAAAACAACTTACAATGCCCACTCCGTAGATAAAATCTACTTCGTGGTTTTCACTCACTCACCCAATACAATTTCTAATCAGCACAATGATAATCGTAATGAAACTAGGTCATACCTCGAATGAGTCTATCTATAAGCTCTAACTGAATTTGGTACTAATTCTCTCTCTAAATCGGAAAGCAGCTCTCTCTCTAATCTCTCACAATTTCTCAATCAGAAAAGCACACTTACAACTTACAATTACATTCCTATTTATACTATTTCTAAGTACAAACGCTAAGATAGTTAGTTCCTTGAATGTCGGAACTAACTTCGTGGGCGCGTGCTGAGGGTGTTACGCCAGTCTTCGGGCGTAAACTTCGGAGTCGACTGAGCGCCTTCTGCCCGTTGAGGAGTTTAAGTGTTGACACGTTCATTCCTTAAATATCGCAATGGTGAGACGGAGTCGATCATGCTTCTAGGTTATGTGCAGACTCTATTGTGATTGTGAAGCCGACATCTTCTTTGTGTTTTGTCTAGGACGAGTGACTCCTTCGAAGCGATTGACTATCTTAGTGACATCTTTATGCTCCAACAGTTTCCCTCTTGTTGCTGATGATAGCAAACCTTCGTGAATCCCGAGTGGGTCGATTGAGGTGATCCTGAAAACAAAACACAAAGACCTAGGGGAACCGAACCTGTCGAAGTTCCCCCTTAATTGAAGCAGATAAAGTGAGAGTCAAGTGACTCCATTGTAGTTCCCCCTTGATCCTTGAGATACTTCAAGCAAGCAAGAGCATGATAAAGTAATAAGCACAAGTATAGTAATCAGATAACACTAGTACAAAATAGACCTATCGCAGCGGTTGTTTTGGGTCTATCGCAGCGGTTCTAGAACCGCTGTGATGAGGTGCGCTGCGATAGGGTCTCGACCTATCTCAGCGGTTTTTGAACCGCTGCAGTAGGTTACCTATGGCCGCGGTTCCTAGCTAACAACCGCTGCCATAGGTGGGCTTCTGAAAATATAAACAAGCCTGTTGCAGCGGTTGTTAGCTAGGAACCGCTGTCGTAGGTATTTTTTTAAAAAAAAATTCTGCTTCATCTTCTTCCTCGCGCAGCCATTCACCAGTTCAGAATCGGCGCAAAATATGTTCCTTTTTTCACCAGATCAAGTTGCAAAATTACCGTGAGGCGCACAACATGTTCCTTGTTCTCCAAACCTGTTGCAAAATTACCGTGAGATGAGAATACAGGGGCGCAACCCTTCTTCCTCGTCCACCTACCAGATTTCCAAAATTATAGTAAAAGAGGTGTAGATATGAGAAGAGAAAGAGGCACATAGCATATATGTTCTTGTTCGCCAGTTAGGGTTGCAAAATTACCGCGCGAGAATATTAATGGAGGCGCAGAGCATCTTGTTCTCAGTTAGGGTTAGAAAATTACCGAAGTAAAGATAAGTTCGAGCATATTACCATGAGGGAAGAGAATAAGAATAAATGAGTGAAAGAAGAAGAGGGTGCAGAGCATGCGTACCTTGTTCGCCATCGACCGTGAGTGAAGAAGAAGAGAGCGCAGAGTTGTTCCTTGTTCACCGCGGCCAGAAGAAGGAGAGCGCAGAGCATAATTAACGTCAGTTAACAGAGGAGAAACTTTATATTAAAACAAAAAGTCTATTGCAGCGCGGTTCCTAGTAACAACCGCTGCAATAGGCTAAAAAAACTGGGAAAGCAAAATTTTTGAAAAAAATAAGCGGGATTTGTTTTTTTTTTGAAAAAATCGACCTACCTATTGCAGCGGTTCCTAGCTAACAACCGCTGCAATAGGCTTAAAAAAAGCGGGATAGTGAAATTTTTTAAAAGTATAAGCGGGTTTTTTTTTGAAAAAATCGACCTACCTATTGTAGCGGTTCCTAGCTAATAACCGCTGCAATAGGCTTAAAAAAAGCAGGATAGTGAAATTTTTTAAAAAATAAGCGGGATTTTTTAAAAAATTATCGACCTACCTACTACAGTGGTTCCTAGTTAACAACCGCTGCAATAGGCTTTTAAAAACGCGGGATAGTGAAATTTTTAAAAGAATAAGCGGGATTTTTTTTTGAAAAAATTGACCTACCTACCACGGCGCCCCTATTGCAGCGGTTGTAAGAGGAACCGCTGCAATAGGACGTTTTAAAATTTTCGCGTCACCTACCGCAGCGGTTGTTAGCTAGGAACCGCTACGGTAGGTGACGCGAAAATTTTAAAACATCCTATTTCAATGGTTCCTCTTACAACCGCTGCAATAGGGGCGCTGCGGTAGGCCTGTTTTGTACTAGTGAAACCACATAAACTAGCAGCAAAAACTTAAAGCAATTCAAAATGCAGTTAGAGTTGCTCGTACACCAGACGGGATTCACTGTTTCCCCCCTTTTGCTTTCATCAGAGGGGAAGCCTTGCAGTCATAGAGAGTCAGTGTTAGTAGCCATGAACAATCCAAAAACAAAAGTGTTTAGAACTTACAACCAGCCTAAGTCCTAGCACTACACACACACGCACAGGGGGGGTGTTATCTATTTAGCAGGGAGTGGGTTAACGGTAGAGGTAAGTTCCAGTATGGCATCCTGCATCGCGGACACGGCTTTCTCCAGGCCAGTGAGCTCTCCATCATCTTTGTGGTGCACTGGGCCAGCTCTCCTTCTAGAGTGATCAGTCGATCGACCTTCTCCTAGAGAGGAAGGAGTCTATCGTGCTCGGCGGCCTTTCTTGCGGTGTTGAGCTCTGAGGCGCGGAAACGGGAGTTGGAGCAGCAGCTGAGTCTTGTCGATGGAGGTGAGCATGTTCAAGTACCTCAAGTTGACTGTGTCCACTTCCTCGATACACTCTGGGGTTGATTTCTTCAGCGGTACCTGGAAATATTAAATACCTTAGGAAGCCAAAACATAGCCTAGGGAGTGCTTGAGAGTATCGACAGAGTGAGCCAAATGATTTAGAATTATGATGGCCAAATTTAGAGGATGATGGTTGAGGATGCAGTACATGATGGACAGATCAAGACAATTTGCCGTTCCATTTCCTTCTTTTCGTGGAACATTATTTTTATAACAAGAATATGAAGGAGTTGATGGAGGATAGAGAGATCACCCCTTGGAATCGGAGAACCCACTTTTCTTTTTGATGAGAAAAATCTGTAAATTTTGGTGTGTGGGACTCTGGGAATATCAGGAAGGACTCCTTTGTCATAAAATTGTAGACCAAGGGGGACTCCAAGGACCTCAGACAGTTTTTGAAGATAGCTTTTGAATTGACAAAGGACTGTGCAGAACCATTACGAATGACCAAGTTTTGATAGAAATGTAGAGATTCTTGCAAGTACCATTCTGAAACTTTCGAAAAAAGATGGGTCCATCCTTGAACTTCTAACAATTTGACAAGTTCACCTAGATGAGTGGATAAAGCCCAAGAAAAGTCAAGGTAATTACCCTAAACCAAATTACGATCCGCCGCGGGGCCGGAGAGCATGTAGTGTTGTGTAAAGGGGTCGATCTTGGCACTTCGTCGAGTTGGCTTGGGTGGCTTCAGAGAACGAGTTGAAGTAGCTCTTGTGGAGGTTTCATGGCTTACTGCTGTCGCTGGCTGTGTTTCTTGAACTGGGGAAGACTCACCAGACATGGAGGAAACTGCGGGCGACGATGCAGGGGGAGCCCGTTGGTTTGAGCGAAGGACACGTTTGGTGGTGGGACGGTTCACTGTAGATTTTCATTTTCTGGTTTTGGGTTTGGGAGAAGGTGATGGTATGGGGGTTACGGATTTCGAGGGGAATTAATTTGATGGGTCGGAGTGTGTTGTTGTTGGGGTTGGGTCTTGGGTGGTAGGGTTTGACGGTTGTGGAGGTGGGGACGGTGAGCGGGGTTTGACTAGTGGAGAAAGGGTTTTTATGGGGGTGATTTCCTCAGCATTGTTGTCGAGCACCTCTGTTGGGGCAGCAGATGGTGGTGTGGCTTTTGGGGAGGCTGTGTTTGAAGGTGGAGGTGGTGTTTCTGTTTTGGGGGATGGAGTGACGGTGGTGTTGGTGGTTTGTTGGGGGGGTGGCCATTTGTTGAAGGTATGCTTGGAGGCGTAATGGATCTCAAAAAACTTCATCTGGAATAATGATGCCATTGAAATTGATGCTAGCCATGGTAAAAAGTGGAATGAGAATGAGCGGGAGAAAGGATGAGTGAGGCTGGGTGATGAGTAGGCTTAGTTATAGGCTGATGCGGGCGTGCAGAAGGTGCAGGGTTGTTGCGTGTAATAGTGGATATGCGTGAGAGATTAAGGGCGAAGATTTCGGGTATAGTTGAGGATCGCTGACGTGTGCGTGTAGTGACAGAACCAGAGAGAGATGCAAGGATAACACATTTGATAGGTTTATTCACAGACATGGACTAACTCAATGCAACTTAAAGACATACCTGTTGACGATTGCGTTAGAAGAAAGGAGATACAACCGCATAGGTAGACGAAGTCATTCCAATTGCGGAGCGAAGTGCCTCAAACCTTGTTGTAGGCAGTGGTTTAGTAAAGATATTGGCAAGTTGATCTTCAGTGGGGAAAAAGTCAAGTTGGATTAACTTTTTTCAACACAGTCCTTCAAGAAGTGCAAGCGTATTTCAATGTGTTTGGTTGTTGAATGTTGGACTGGGTTTTCAGAGATTTTTATGGTGCTTTTATTATCACAAATGATTGGAATTTGAGCTTGAGTGATGTGGTAGTCTTGCAACTGTTGTTTCATCCAAAGGAGTTGGGAGCAACATGCTGCAGCAGAGACATACTCTGCTTCAGCGGTGGAGAGTGCAACGGAGTTTTGCTTGTTAGAGGACCATGAAACTAGGCAAAGACCAAGAAATTGGGCATTACCTGAAGTACTCTTTCGATCTTGGAGGGAACAAGCCCAATCAGAATCACTAAAACTAGATAAATCAAAAGTAGGAGAACGAAGGTACCATAGATACAGAGTACTTGTACCTTTGAGGTATCGAAAGATACGTTTGACTGCCTTGAGATGAGACTGTTTTGGTGCTGCTTGAAAGCGGGCACAAAGACAGACTGTGTGAAGGATATCTGGGCGACTGGCAGTTAGGTAAAGGGGGGACCCTATCATCCCTTTGTACTCTGTGGCATTTACACCGACTCCATTGTCATCAAGATGAAGTTTGGAAGTTGTGTAGCTAGGAGAGGACATGCTTTTGACGTTTGCAAGGTTGTACTTTCCAAGGAGTTCCTTGATGTACTTCTGTTGGTGGATCTTGATCCTGTCCTTCTCCTGTTGAATTTGTAGGCCTAGGAAGAACCAAAGTTCACCTAACCATTCATAGAAAACTCCTTTTTCATAAGGTTAGCAAAACGTTCACAGAGGGTGTTACTTGTAGACCCATAAATAATATCATCCACATAAACTTGTACTAGTAGTAGGTCATGTGATGAATGAAGTATGAATAGTGTTTTGTCTAAATTACCTTGTGAGAAACCATTTTGTAGGAGATTTGAAGAGAGTCTTTCATACCAGGCACACGGAGCTTGTTTGAGTCCGTAAAGGGCTTTACATAGTTTGTAAACGTAGTCAGGATGGACGGAGTCTGTGAACCCTAGGGGTTGTTCGACGTAGACTTCTCTATCAATATAACCATGAAGAAAGGATGTCTTGACATCCATTTGATAAAGTGTGAAACCTTTTAATGCAGCAAACGCAATGAGCATGTGGATTGCTTCAAGGCGTGCTACAGGTGCGAAGGTCTCATCATAGTCAATCCCTTCTTCTTGATTGTAACCCTGTACAACTAAACGAGCTTTATTCCTATAAACTTGTCCTACATCATCAAGTTTATTACGAAAAATCCCTCGAGTACTAAAAGTTTGTTGATGCGAGGGTCGAGGGACTAATTCCCAAACAGCATATCGTTGAAGGGAATTAAGTTCCTCCTGCATAGCAGTGACCCAGTCGCTAACAAGTAAAGCCTCTTTGACATTTTTGGTTCAGTACTTGAAAGAAAGGCACCAAAGGAACATAGGTTTTGCATGGCTTGAAGACGAGTTTGGACGCCTGAATTTGGATCTGAGATAATATTTTCAGGATGATGTGCAGGGGCCTGTTGAAATTTCCGATGTAGAGTAGGAGAGGGTGTGACATGAGGGCTTTCTTCTAAGCACTGAGTTCTCAAATTAATGACATGATAAGCTTTGCTTTTAGAAGAATACCCAGAAATATACCTTCATCACTTTTGGGTGAAAACTTACCCAGGTTTTCCTTACCATTATTGTGTATGTAACACCAACAACCGAAACGTTTGAGATGAATGATATTTGGTTTGCGTTGTCGAAGAAGTTCATAGGGAGTCTTGTGTAGAAAAGGATGAATTAAGACACGATTAAGCACATAACATGCTGTATTGACTGCCTCTGCCCAGTAGGACGGAGCCAGTTGACTATCAATAAGCATGGTACGCGCCATCTCGACCAATGTCCTATTCTTGGGTTCAATGACTCCATTCTGCTTTGGAGTTCTTGCGGATGAGACCTGATGGTCGATTCCCTTATCCCTACAAAACTCATCAAAAGACTTGTTGCAAAATTTAGTTCCCTGGACAGTTCTCAGAGTTTTCAGTGTGAATGAGAATTTGTTGATTAGAATTTTATGAAGTTTGGCAAACTCAGTGAAGGTTTCATCCTTAGTAGAAAGAAAAATTACCCAAGTCCATCTAGAATAATCATCGACAATGACCAAAATATACCTCTTACCACTTCGACTTTGAGTACGCATAGGACCAACAAGATCCATGTGAAGCAGTTCAAATGGAGAGCTAGTACAGAGAGTTGATTTACTTTTGAAGGATGACCGAGTGTGTTTACCTTTTACACATGCTTCACAGACGGAGTCTGTGTTGAAGTTTGTATCGGGTAAACCAACAACTAGGTCCTTAGTTTTGAGTTTATTCAACAACCGGTGGTTTGCATGACCGAGTTTGGTGTGCCATAGCAGTTGATTCTTAGAATGAACATTAAGACTAAGCACATTTTGTAAAGATTTCCTTCTCTACGTCCAATGGCTTTTAGGGATCTTGTACGCTCATTGAAAACTTTACAATCCGAAGATGAGAAAAGTACCTAATTAAATCTATCACAAATTTAAGAAATGCTTAACAGACTGTGTTGAAGTCCAGTGACCAGATGGACTCCATCCACTTTGAATTTGGAGGGGTTACCTACAGATCCAACTCCCATGATTTCACCTTGGTTGTTGTTTCCAAAAGTAACCTTACCTCATTTGTAGGATGAAAGCGAATTGAATTGATTTGGGTCTCCTGTCATGTGACGGGAGCATCCACTATCTAAGTACCAGTAGTCTTCATTCACCTTCACCTACAAAACAGGAGATCATTTGTTAGTTTTGGGAACCCAGATGTACTTGGGTTCCCTTTTTGAACCAGATTGTTTTAACTTTTCTCGAGCTTCAAGAATCAATCTGACACGTTTAAGGTTGAACAAAAGATCTCTATTTAATTTGTCACATGCACTGTCCCGATGTCCTAGGTTTCCACAATAACAGCAGATCTTGGTAGGTGGAAGATTGACGTATTTTTTGTTGTCCTTTCCACCACGAATTAAAATTTTCTTTTTGCTGTTGGCGCTTGGGTTTGTTGTTGGATTTGGACATATTTTTTGGAATGTCAAATTTTCTTTTGTGCCACTTGGGCTTGGATTGAGTGGTTCTAACCCCAGATCTTATATTGACAATCTCTTCAAAAAGTTTTTTTACTTTCTGTCAGAGATCGTCACGATCTTGACTGACTTCCTTGATCTTGGAGTTGGCCCACTCAGGTAATTCGGAGGAAGTGACCTGTTTGATGAAATTGAATGGCTTGAGAGAGAGGGCGTGCTCTTTTTGTTTCAGCTTTTGAGTAAGTTGTTTGACATAAGAGTTTAGGGAAATGACTTTGGATTCAGAACTATTCAACTCATTTTGAAGGGCACAACATTTGTCAGGAAAAACAGTGAGATCATGTTTGAGAGAGTCAGTCTGGGTAAGTGACTCTTCCTGTTCTCTTTGGTTAGATTCTGTAAGACTCTTGACTATGTTAAGCTCCTTTGTAAGGGAGTCAACATGTCGCCTAGAGTCTTGCAGATCTAGCCTAAGTGAGTAGGAAATAGTCTTGTGTTCCTCAACTTCATCTCTCAAACATACATAAGTCCTTTTGAAATCTCGAGTTCCTCAGTTAACTCGGTGATTTTTCTGTTGAGATCATCCTTAAGAGAGTTAGTCTCAGAAACCATTTTAGCAATCAAAGTCATAAAACCCATAGGAGATATACGGTAAAGATCTGTCTCAAGATGAGAGCGAGTTACCTCGTTGTCAGGGATCATGGACTCAGTTGTATCATGCGCCATGAGACAAATTAGACTGCTTGATTCCGCATCTTGGTCGTCAGAGTCCGAGTCTCCCCAACCAATGGATGCCATCAGTGATCTCTCTTGAGGTTTTGCAAACTGATTTTTAAGGAGAGGACATTCTTTCTTGAAGTGACCGGGTTTGTTGCAGTTGAAGCAGGTGACAGAGTTAAAGACCTGTTTGCAGGTATTCAAGAATGACCGACTCTGTCGATTTGGCTGATTACGCATGAATTTCCGAAAATTCTTACTAGTCTCAGCCTCACTTTCTTCGACTATGATGTCCACCAATTCAGCCTTAGCTTGTCTGATTTGGTTGTCAGCGATATAGGCACCTTCTTGACTGTGCTGGGTTGAGTTAACCTACAAGGCTTGGTCATTTAATGTAATAGCTTTACTAGAAGAAGAAGAAGAAGAAGAAGATACATTACAGACTGCAGGTAAGATCCCAAGTCCTGACAGCTCCATTTAGAGAGATCTTTGCAGGCTTTGGTGGAGATCACGGTCCCTGCCCACTCTTCTCTGAGACTGTCTAACAGCTTGTGCAAGACACTCTCTCTATCCGGTAGAATATTGACTTCCTACATAGTAGTTGTTAATAGATAAAAACGATCGAGTACATCTTCCAAAGACTCACCAGGTTATTGCAGAGAGTTCTCATAATCCATTCAGAGTTCTTGAGCCTTGCATTTCTTGAGTTCGGCGACTCCTTCGTGAGTGGCTTGGAGGAGAGTCCAGATTTCATTTGCGGATTTGCAATGATTGACTCTTCTTTGTTCTGAAATGGACATGCAGGTGTAGATAGCTAGAGTCGCTTGATGGTTTAGCTCATACCTTTTTCGATCTGCAGCAATTCATGTAGATCGATCTGGATTAACTACGAGATCTCCTCCAATGACTATCTCCCACAATTCGGAGTTGACTGACTCAATGTATTGTTTGATCTCATTTTTCCAATGATCATAGTTTGTAGATATGATCCTGGGATGCTCGAAATGCATCTTGTTGTTTTGATTGGCGAAGAGGTCTGCCATTGCTGTTTGATTGATTGTCTGCTAGACTCAGGCCCTGATACCACGTGTAGGATCGGATGGCTGACTCAAACCAACTCAAGGTGTTAGCCTGTGAGATGGTTTGACTCAATCATGCTAAGTATGTGAAAGTACTGATAATATGGAAACACTTAGTCGAACTAAGTATGCATAAGTAGTTGCTTGAAGTTGTAATGTAAGATAGACTCAGAAGAACTAAACTGGAACGATGCTTGAAAGATTGACGGACTCAGTGGAACTCAGCAAGATACACAAAATAAGCCATTTTATTTTCTGGTCAAAACAAAACAACTTACAATGCCCACTTCGTAGATAAAATCTACTTCGTGGTTTTCACTCACTCACCCAATACAATTTATAATCAGCACAATGATAAGCGTAGTGAAACTAGGTCCTACCTAGAATGAGTCTATCTATAAGCTCTAACTGAATTTGGTACTAATTCTCTCTCTAAATCGGAAAGCAGCTCTCTCTCTAATCTCTCACAATTTCTCAATCAGAAAAGCACACTTACAACTTACAATTAAATTCCTATTTATACTATTTCTAAGTACAACGGCTAAAAGAGTTAGTTCCTTGAATGTCGGAACTATCTTCGTGGGCGCGTGCTGAGGGTGTTGCGCCAGTCTTCAAGCGTAAACTTCGGAGTCAACTGAGCACCTTTTGCCCATTGAGGAGTTTAAGTGTTGACACTTTCATTCCTTAAATATCGCAACGGTGAGACGGAGTCGATCATGCTTCTAGGTTATGTGCAGACTCTGTTGTGATTGTGAAGCCGACGTCTTCTTTATGTTTTGTCGAGGACGAGTGACTCCTTCGAAGTGATTGACTATCTCAGCGACATATTTATGCTCCAACAGTAGGCTACTATCAATGAGCATTTTCTCGCCATTTCCACTAGAGTGCGGTACTTCTGTTCCACCACTCCGTTTTGTTGTGGAGTACGGGAAGCTGATGTCTGATGCACTATTCCTTTTGACCTGCAAAACTCAGACAATTGTATGTTGCAAAATTCCGTACCATTGTCAGAACGTAATGTTTGGACTGAGGTAGACAGTTTGTTAGTAATCATGTGAAACAAGGTTTCAAATTCAGAAAATGTCTCCGACTTGGTTTTAAGAAAGAGTACCCATGTCCAGCGCAAGTAGTCATCCACGATGACTAGGACATATTTCTTACCACTTTTGCTTTGAACTCGCATTGGGCCACATAGATCCATATGTAATGGATCTAACGGGGATGTGGTAGACATCTCAGGTTTGCTAGGAAAGCTAGCCCTAGTATGTTTACCTTGTACGCATGTTGGGCAGAGTGAGTCAGTCTGAAAGTTTATCTTAGGAAGACCAACAACGAGATTACCGTTTTTGATCTTGTTCAGCAACTTCTCATGTGCATGACCTAATCGGGAATGCCATAAAGATTGATTTTTATCCTGTACACTGAGACAAAGAGTTCCATCTAGGTTCGGATTTTCAAGAGATAGCTTGTAAAGGTTATTCACCCTTATACTAGTAGCTTTAAGAAGACCTGTTTTCTCATCAAAGATTTTGCAATCTGATGCTGAAAAGAGAACAACATTAGAGAGATCACATATTTGAAGATACTTAGAAGACTGTGTCCAAGACCATCTACTAAATTAACATTTTCTATTTTGAACAAGGAGGGATTGCCGACGGTTCCAATACCAATGATTTCATCATGAGCATTATCGCCGAAAGTGACTTTTCCTCCATAGTGTTGAGATAAAGTCGTGAACTTGTCAGGGTCTCCTGTCATATGTCGTGAGCATCCACTATCCAGAAACCAAGAGTCATTGTCCACGGTCTTCTCTCCCTGTAAAACAATTAATGGTTAGACTTGGGAACCCAGGCAAACTTGGGTTCCCTCTTTGATGCAAAAGAGTTATGATTACGTCGGGCTTCCGACAGAGTATGTATGTGTTGCATATTAAAGGATAGATCACGACTAAGCTTGTGACATGAAGTGTGAATATGTCTGTCGTATCCACATTAACCACAAATCAACAATGAAGGAAGATGAACATACTTCTTTCGCCAACGAAATTTGTTCTCAAAATTTTCTTTTAAATTTTTCTTCGTCGAAGATCGTTAGGTTTTGACACAATCTTGGGCAGGTTTACCTTACCTTTGTTTTTCAGCCAGGGAGGAGGACTCGATGATGAGACAGAATCC